>JAQJVK010000022.1:6064942-6664942 GCA_035578135.1 Flexamia atlantica
CAGCAATGCGTTGAGTAGGCCTAGGGTAGAGATGAGACACGGCATTGCCACATCGAAGGCCGCGACCTTATACTAGGGAAGGCTATGAAGTAACTTATATTTAATATTTTTCCTTTCTTATTAGTGAAGTTAGTCAGAACTGTTTATCAATAAAAAATTATTGAGGAATGACGGAATGAGCCAACCACAAATTATAGTTGAGACTGTTGTTGGTTATAGGCTTAGGTATGATCACTGAAACCTGCAGAGAACACTTATGCAAAAGCAAAAATTAACTTTCGGCCATGTTACAAATAGTGAAAATTTTAGGTCCTAAACCTGAACATAACCTGTAAAGACAGAAGATCAGATACAGAACTTGTACCTAAACTTCCCATTAAGGTCCCATTTAAATTAATCAATGTTGTTTAAGCCTGTATATTTTTGTTATTACAACACATATTGTCCAAGCAAGAGTTTCATGGTTATTTGAGCATCAAAGAAAGTGATTTAAAAATGAATGTTGAATTGTTTAGGTTTGCTACAAACATAGTTTTGATTAGACATTGCTTGAAAAAATCTCGCTAAGGGAGGACTACATGACAAAGGTCGTTCACTAGTTTCTTTATTATTAACTAAAAAATAAGACTTTTTTAAACTATTAGCCTAAGCTTCATTCAGTTTTAAGTAGGATCAATACCGAGGTTTGAACCGTTTCATTGAAATGAACATGCCTATAAGCATTTTAACATAAACAACGGTGCATTGTTCTTAAACATTTTTTACCCCATAAGAAAATATAATTTTTTTATGATTTATGTCAAATTGTCTTAATTTTGCAGTTCCAGTTCAGAAGACCATCTGCAAATCAACCAGTAATGAAGATACCTTAACATGAAACCAATTTTGCAGTTCCAGTTGAGGAGACCATCTGCAAATCAACCAGTAATGAAGACACTTTAACATGGAACCAATAAGGGGGTTTACTTTGCTGTGTTGCTCACGACGTAAGTGGAATTTCAAGTATTTCTTTACAGTCTGGTTTTCTATTTTAAAAATTATCTATTTAGGGCCCTATATTTTTATAGTGGACGAAGCCACGAGGAACAGCTATCAGGCAATCTGTATAGTTCTGTAGCAGATTGTGGTTGATCTGGTAAAAAATTACCAGAAAAAGACTCAGAAATATAATTGTAAAATCATTGCTATTGACTTAAATAGTAAGTCAATAAAGTAAGTACTAATTATTAGTAATTATTAGTCATCCAACTACAGTCGACTCTCGATAACTCAAAATCCTCGATAACTTGAATTATTTTTTGATCCCCTAGGAAAAACCTGTCTAAAGTCTAAAAAACAACCATTCGTAACTCAAAGTAATTTTAAGTTATATTTCACCTCTGTAAGTCGAAGCAACGCCAAAATTACCTCAATAACTCGAAGTTCAGTATATAACTCAAATTAAATTTGCCTATATATCTTGACCTATATATCTTGAGAAGTGTACTCAATGGACCTCCAAGTCGAATCACCGGCGTACAGGTCACAAGTTAATGAGTCATATCCGGCCCAGTGTCACTATTCTTTACCTCTGTAACTCAAATTTTTCATTTGGTTTACCTCTATATCGCAAATTTAATTTAAATTACCTTTGCAAGTTGAAATTGAGTAAGAATTACCTCTAAAACTCAAACTAAATTTAATTTGAACTATACGTAAATTGAAGAAAAATTGTATACCAGTTGGATTTTGTGCTATCGAGAGTCGACTGTAATAGGGTTAGGCCTAACACTGAAGAAATTCAATTATGAACTATTGGAAATCAATTATTAACGTGAAAGTTTAATATTTTCATGAACGTTATTTTGTAATTTTTACATACAACCATATTATGACAGAGAGTACAGTCAGTTGTAAAAATTAGGATGTGGCCAAAAGTGTCCAATTTTGTCAGCTGTGTGAGGCAACAAATGCGGATAGCCAATTTGCAAGCCTATTTGCCTACACTAACTTCCTTAAAAAGCTTACTATTTTGTTCACTAGGCTGAATCCGACGCCAAATAGGCCTACACAAATTGTAAAATTTTTTGCTTGTTGTAATGAATTATTGATTCTTGAACCAATAACTAATGCAGTGTGCACTGCTGGATTCACAGTCGTTGTGTCCTTGGCCAAGCTTTATGAATGCTCTTTAAAGAATATAATGTCCCTTTGTAATTGTTTACTTAAACTTGATGACTGACAAACTTACAATAAACTTTTAAGTTAACACGGGAGCACACGCGCCGTTAGCAAATTGCCGCACTAGTAGAAAAACTGATAGATCTTTGGCGCTACTGATTGAGTGGGGGTGGGGGGCCAGCTCATCCCTCCCTGCCCCTCCCTCGACATGACCTTGACGTTCCCCAGTTGGTCGCAGACCATTGGAGTTTGCTATTCTAAGTTCTTTTGGGTCGTGCAACGAATTGTGAGCAAGTTTCTTACGCGCGTGCTTTCACGTTATAAAATACCGGGAGAGCACGTGCTCACAACTTTAGAAAATGTTGTATAACTTTTGTAAATCTTGTCTAGGCCTACTCATATAAAATAAATGTTTTTAACTGTTAGGTATGGAATTATAGTATATTCTCTGTTCCCTCTTAACCTTTGCCCAATAAATGCGGCAGTTCTCTAACAGGGCGTGCTACCGCATTATGTTCGAGGTGCGGCAGTTTGCTAACGGTGCGTGTCCTCATGACGTTATGGCATTTGCAAGGGTTTTGAATATAATTTTTATTTCCACTAATAACATAGGTATCCGTGAAAGCTACATCTTAAGGAAGTCTGAAAGAACCAAATAGTTTTCACAAAAATTGTCACACAAATATATAAGCAAACCAAGGCATTAGGGGATCCTAAAAGTTGTGTGAGCAATTTGCCGATGCACATGCTGAGGCGTCACAAAAATGGCGTGTGTGCTCGCGTGTTAAAAGGGTAATTTTTAAATTGAATTATTTACTAAAACAAATATTTATTTTTCATCTTGCGTGGCATCCTGTAAGTTAAAAGGATGTCCAGCCCCCCGTTGTTGACTGTTAATAATTATTAATGCATAAACATTTCAGTAGTAGTATTGAGACAAAAATATTATTGTTTCAGGTATAAAGAAGTGGTTGCACCAGCAGAAGCCCATGATGAAGTGATTGCACCAGCAGAAACCCATGATGATTGAAATTAGTCTTGTAATGTTAATTTGCAATAAAATTCATTTTTAGCAACAGCAGTTTTAATTTATGGCAAAAAAAATTTTAATGTTAAGGGCCTTTAACCCTAAATTACTACCGTTGAAAAAAATCACACTCTTACTCTCGCATGGTCTCTCAGACAGCATTTTAAAAACTTGTTTATAACATTTGTTTTGTGGTTTAACCTTAAATTTATAATACCGTATTATTCCTTAGTCCTTACCAAATACGGTTTAGAAGTTGTTAATCACCAGTTTTTATAAAAGTAAAAAAAATAAAGCAAAAACGCTTCAACAGAGTACAACAAAAAAGAAATAAAATTAAAAATATAAAGGTTATGATTAGACATTTGGTTCTTTGAGCATTTTTCCTCCCAATGAGTTAAATAAGAAGTGTTGGCATTAATTCATGGATAACATTGAAATGTTTCTTGATTTTTCTAAATGAAATCAGATCATAAACTAGGCTATACCCGTGCAGCGCAAAGCGCCGCTTTGGAATTAACTTTTTTTACAACATCTGCGAAGGAAGTGATGTGAATAATTTAATTAGTATCCTGCATTACTTTATAATAATCGGGGTTTGATAAATTTAGTGTTATTCATTGGGACCGGTTGGAGATACCCCTTGAAACTGCGTTAGAACTGCAGTTGGGTGGCAAAAGTGTAGAATGAAAGTGCTGCATTTAAATAACTTTGGATCTTCCAATATGTGAAAGTTCTAGTGGAGGTGTTCTTAACATACTCAATTGCCAGGAAAAAAGTATTTCAAAGAAAATACAATGATATTTGTAAGAACGTCTGTCCGTTCTTAAAAACAATAATGCTGCGTCTTTACTGTACGTAATATTCAGATATTTTTCAGTATTTCACAAAACTAACAATTTATTTGCTTACTTAGGCGTAAACCCAAGTAGCCTAATAAGAGCGTATTATTAGGTTCAAATACATCAAAAATTATTTGGCCTAATAAAACTGCAATTTGAATTGGATGAATGGTTTTAAAATGTTTAAGACGTACGGTAAGCCTTTCGAGAATGAGTAAAGATCTACAGGGTGTTCAAAAAATGTGGGGCAATAATTTACGTAGTGATTCCTTGGGTGAAAATAAGCAAAAAAGTTTATATAAACATAGGTCCTAAAGTGCTTCGTTTTCCGTCGGTGTGTCTGTTTATGATTTTTACATATTTCATCATACCTCACGAACCACTTTACGTATAAAAATCTAACTTGGTATATGGATAACCACTATTAAGAACTATTTTTGTAAGAAGTATCAAATTTCTACTTTATACCATTTCAAAATGGTGACTATTTTTTGTTTTCAAAACTAAATATCTTAAAAACTGTAAATTTTTGAAAAATTATACTTGAGACAAAAAAGTTGCAAAATTTAATCCAATTAATGCTGATATTAATATTATGATAATCAAACCACTAAAATCGGAGAAATTTTAACTTTTCTGCATAAAAACATGGTTTCTTAGAACATTCTGTCTGAAAATTGCATGTTTCTATTCAGAAAATTTAATATTTCTCAATTATTAGTTGTCCTATTGTTATAATCTTAATATCACCATTAATTAGATTAAATTTTGCAACTTTTTCCTCTCTTGTATAATTTTTTCAAAAGTTTACGGTTTTAAAGATATTAAGCTTTGAAAACAAAAAACAGTCGCCATTTTGAAATGGTACAAAGTAGAAATTTGATACTTCTTACAAAAATAGTTCTTAATAGTGGTTATCCATATACCAAGTTTGATTTTTATACGTTAAGTAGTTTGTGAGATATGATTAAATAAGTAAAAATCATAAACAGGCACACAGACGGAAAACGAAGCACTTTAGGACCTATGTTTATATAAACTTTTTTGCTTATTTTCACCCAAGGAATCACTACGTAAATTATTGCCCCACATTTTTTGAACACCCTGTATAGATATGTTTGTCCCTATGGTTGACTTTAAATAAATGTTTGTATTACAGTATTAGTAAAAAATAGTTTCTAGTGACACCATTTAAAAAATGTTTCAAAAAGATTGCCGGCGCTGTCTAGATTCGAACTCAAATCGTCTGCTTTGCAGATAGGTGTGCACTATCGCCTATACCACGAAGCTGACATTTTCCGCGTCATTAGAACGTCACATCGAAGCAATCGATTATCTGTTAAGTGGAATAGGCCCTAAACCTATTTATTTCGTTATTTCCTTACATGCACAGTGGTGGGAACATGTGTCGTATTCAAACAAGTAAATTATTAGTACAAAAAAGAGTAGTCGGGTTTGTACTAGTTCAGGTAAAACTACCACCAAATAACTCTTTTGACTACATTTTGTCAAAGCCGCTGGCTGGTAAGTACCATTTTTGACCCATTTAACGTAAATATTATCAAAATACAAATAGAACCTGCACATATAGGACCGATACCCTTTGTTTTGGTAGAACCTACGTGTAAATCGGCCCATTAGTTTGGTCAGACTCGCTGTCACAAGCTTTAAATTTTGTCCCCATGTTAAATTTCCATAAGAAGAGTTTATTTTTCATTTTTGACCCATTTAACGTAAATATTTTCAAAATGCAAATAAAACCTGCAAATATAGGACCGCTAACCTTCCTTTTGGTACAACCTGCATGTAAATTGGTCCAGTAGAACGGTCAGGGTCACTGACATTAGTTTTACAAAATGTTTTTAATATACAAGATTTGAGAATCTGCCACGTAAAAATATTTACATGATGTTACTCCGGTCTCTCAAACCGCATTTCCTTTTTTCACTGATTTATAATTAAAACTTGCCATGAAGAGATAAAAACATTATTAAAAATTGAAAAATTGGAAAAAAACTGAAAAATAACCAGAAAACCGATATAAGTAAAATTAAAAATTTAAAAAAGAAGTTTATTGGTTTCAATAGTCACACAAACACTATTGATGGTCTCTTGGACCACTTTTAGTACAACACTTATACTATCGGTGGTCTCCGAAACCCTGCACAAATCCCCAGTCCACTATCGCACGTCTCTCAGACTGCCTGACCTCAATAACTCACAAAGCAAACCAACACCACACGTACTACTTTCAGGTGGCCTCTGTTAGGAATGTACTGGGGTGGTAGGGCTCAGGGGTGTCAAACTGCAAGGACAGCACACAAAAGAAAATTCCCTGAGGTCTGAGAGACCGCTAATAGGAACAAAGGGTAAAATTTTTTAAAATAACAAACCTAATATAAATTTGAAATACTAGCCAACCTGATCATAGATAGGGAAACAATGGAACTGTGAGGCAGGTTAGGGAGGGGGTTACAGTAATGTTTACACTCACATTCACCTGCAATACACCTTGCACTTTAACTTAAACTGAGACTCCTAAATGGCATCTTTTCTGTGATTTCCAAGTCTTTAATGTTATTGATTTGATTGTTTATTTGACCCTGGAACGGGCCTAATCATTGATCCATCCAAAAATCAACTCTGACTATGCCTTGAACTCTTGAAATTTTCCCTGATATCGCCTTAATTTACAGTAAACTCCCGATTATCCGCGGAATTGAGTGGCGCGACTACCGCGGATAACAAAAACCGCGGATAATCCGCAAGTGTTGAAAATGGGAGAGAATAAAAAAGAAAACGATTTCAACATTAAAAGTCTATTTATTTAATACAGTCAGGGGTGAACTCAAAATTAATTTCGGGGGGGATATCCTATAACGTCGCGGTAGGCGAGTATCGCGTCACAATAGACGAATATGGACGTCACGGTAAACGAATATCGTCGTCGTGGTAGACAAATATCGTTGTCGCGGTAGACACATATTGTTGTCACGTCGCAGAAGACGAAAATCGTCGTCATGGTAGAGGGATATCGTTGTCACGGTAGACGAGTATCGTCGCCGCGGTAGAAAAAATATTGTCATCCGGGTTATACGAATATGGACGTCGCGGTAGGCAAAGTTCATCGATGCGCTAGACGAGTATCGTCGTTGTGGTAGATGCCGCGGTAGACAAATACGGTCGTTGCGGTTGATGAATATAATTGTCGCAAAAGATAAATTGTTGTCACATCGCAGTTAACAAAATCCTCGTCGCGTTGCGGTAGACGAAAATCGTCTTCGCGTTGCAGTAGACAAACATTGTCTTCGGCGTTACGGTAGACGGAGAAAGCCTGCGCGCGTTTTGTACTCAAAAAAACTTGTCAGTTCAGCCTAATTATTTTATAAATACGTATTTTCTCGCTCTTCGTAGCACCTGCGGATAAACCGCTCGCGGATAATCGGGAGTTTACTGTATATATGTGGCTTATTTTTCCTCTACCCAAACATAAAATTTTAAGTCTGTTTCAACCAGCGCCTTCAAGCTCTTAAAATAAGTTTCAATGGGTAAATTTTTTCATAGCAACACATCTAATGAGCATTGAAATTATAGTGAGCAATTGAATAAAACTCAAATCAAATATGTAATATCTTTATTAGGGCTTGACAAATAAAATTCGGTGGATGAAATATATTTCATCAAATATATTTGTTACATCATTGAAAGGTTGCCGTTTCTGGTTATTCTCACCGTAGTTTCTTGTCTGAAATAATAGAAACCATCAGAGACTTACACCAGTAAGAGCGAACAGGGTCAATACATATCAAGTGGTCCACAAAAAGATTAATTGGTTGCTTGACCATCTGAGAGAAATTAAAAATCAATTTATGGTTTTGGAACTCCCTTAAAATATTCGTATATACAAAATTTTATTTTTTAAATGTGCCTAGCCCTTAACACGTTCGCTGCTGCGGACGTTCCAGAATGTCACCAGGAACATGGCGCCAGGAGCTAGGAACGTTCCGGAACGGCACCATTCATTTTTGTTTAACTTTGTCATGGATTAGCCAGCTCCTCATGAGCGTTCTATATTTCCTTGCAGCTCTTGGGGACATACTTTTCCCACAATAAAAAAAAACATTATTTCAAAAAATTACCACCAGTGTCATTTAGATAAGGGTTTGTCTCACCTCTTTCCCGCTAAATAGCAACACTACTTTACCATCTGCTACCTAGGTAATTCTGCTATCTAGCAGAATCACCAAGTACTATAACCAAAACCGGTTTGATAGTGAACATTGCTATCCGACATAACTATCATTGTTTTTAGCATTGTTCAGTGTAACAGAGGCAATGTTACGTAGCGACACACACACTACTGTCTACGAGAGTAAAGAAGTCCTCTGAGTTCTGGCCTATTCGAACAATTGCAGGCGCTTGTTACTCGGCGCCTGCATTTTTTCGTTTTTACGTTACCGAAACACCGCGCGGCAACATGCGGACATTGCTGTATATCGCTCTGGCTCGGGGGACTTCTTTACTCTTGCGGACAGTAGTTCAGCTCCTGACGCAGCCGCGCCATCTGGTGGCCAGCAGCGAACGTGTTAATACAAAGCCAAAATCTTAATATCTTTATATGATAAAACATTTTGCATAGGCTACGTTAAAAATAGTAGGAGAAAGATAAATTACTTTTTCCATGGTCTAAAGCCACTCTTGAAGGATATTCCACTTAACCAAAATTTAAAAATACTGCTAGGTCAACTTTTATAAGAACCCAAAAAAATAAGGCCAGGTTCCAAGCAGATTATACCCCGTTAAAATCTTTAAGAGAAATAAAAAAGGTAAATGAACATTTGTCCTTGCTTACCTCAGAGGGTTCAGACAAAGGATCCAGGCCTATATTTGTTACATCATTGAAAGGTTGCCGTTTCTGGTAATCCTCACCGTAGTTTCTTGTCTGAAATGATAGAAACCATCAGAGACTTAGACCAGCAAGAGCGAACAGGGTCAATACATATCAAGTGGTCCACAAAAAATTATTTGGTTGCTTGACCATCTGAGAGAAATTAAAAATCACTTTAGGGTTTTGGAACTCACTTGAAATATTTGTATATACAAAAATTTTTTTAAATGTGCCTAGCCCAATACAAAGCCAAAATCTTATTTTCTTTATCTAATAAAACATTTTGCATAGGCTACGTTAAAAATGGTATGAGAAAAATAAATTACTTTTTTCCATATTCTAAAGCCACTCTTGAAGGATATTCCACTTAACCAAAATATAAAAAAAATTTAAAAATACTGCTTGGTCAACTTTTATAAAAACCTAAAACAATAATGCTAGGTCCCTAGCAGATTATACCTCATTAAAATCTTTAAGAGATATAAAAAAGGTAAATGAACATGTCCTTACTTACCTCAGAGTGTTTAGACAAAGGACCCAGGCCTATGTTTGATACATCATTGAAAGGTTGCCTTTTCTGGTTATCCTCACTGTAGTTTCTTGTCTGAAATAATAGAAACCATCAGAGACTTAGACCAGTAAGAGCGAACAGGGTTAATCCATATCAAGTGATCCAGAAAAAAAAATTGGTTGCTTGTCCATCTCAGAAAAATTGGAAAAATCCTTTATTGTTTAGAGCCAAAAATTTAAAAAAATGTTTTGTACCGTTTGGAAATGACGGCAATTTTGTATTAGGGCGCATACCATTTTCAGCATTTGTAGGCATGAGCGATTTCTTGAATTGCTCTGCAACCAGATAAACCTGGCATGCAAAATAAGTTTTATATACTTCAGTACATTTTGGCCTATCAAATTAATACTATGATTGGCCAGGTACATAATCTTCTTACTATATTTAAAAAACCTTAAAATTGTTGGTCGCTAATAAACAAAATGCAATTTTTAACGGCTATTTTATCTTAAAAGGAAATATTTCTCAGCTTCAGTATTTTTTCCGCTTCCACACTATATTTTAATGATAATTTTAATAAAGTGTCAAAAGTAAGAAGATTAACCTTAAAAAATATAAATATATAAATTTTTTTTTTTAATTTTTCATATTGATTTTTTGTTGGGGGAGCTGATAGATGCCTGAAATGTTTACAGTTGAAAGCTCCATACGATATAAAACTTTGGTATAAGTTTCAACTTTGAGATTCATCGATAAGTATTTTTTTTAATTTACAAAATTGAGAAAATATTGCTGTTTAACGCACATTGCTTAAGCCGGCCCAAATTCAGTCCTGAGTTGTTCTACTGAGAGTCTAGTGTTTTGTAAGTACCCTCTAAACGATTTTGTTGACGTTGAGTATTAGGTTATGGCATTACTAAATGCTCAATTATTATCAGTCAAGTCTTGATAATTGAGAGCAACAAATATCTAACTTATCAGCTTGTTCAAACTTATTTCAAACTTGTTTTTACTCATCAACTAAAGCTAATAAAGTGTTTTTAACAATGACATTTGACATAATACACGAACTGCCACTTTAACAATGAATTTCAAACAAATGTAAATGAATATATATTATGTCCTTGCTTACCACTGAGTCCTCAACAGGAGCCAGACCTTTGTTTTTTACATCTTTGGAAGGTTTTTGTTTGTTACCTTCCTTGTAGTTTGTTACCGTATCTGAAATAATACAAACCTCAAATTAACCGAAATTGTAAGCTGAACAGTATGTAAGAATTTCTTTGATCTAACATAAGGTAATTGAGATAAAAACAAAGCAAACAAAATCAGAAAATTATAGAACATTTTAAAATTTTGACTAATTTTGGTCATATAAATATGAAATGTATTGGAATATGCTACATCGGTTTAAAAGCGTTAATTTAGTTAAGGATAAGGTTCAAGAGCTTGTAACACAACTCTTATAGCCTAACCATACATTAACTAACTCGTTTTGAACCCATTTTACTATCCATTACTCAAAATAACCTTACCTAACCAAACTTAACCTATGGTAATGTTCCCTACTTATTACATTATAAGCCTATTTTTTATAACTGAATAAAAACTTTGTCCTGGAAATATGTCATATGGGTACTCAAATTATCGCACAATACCAGACAAAATAAAAATATTGAAATTCCCTATGGTAGGCTTAGCAAAACAAAAGATGCATTCCCGGTTACGGCTCGAAACTGTACATAAGCTCCCAAAAAATGTCAAACTTTGGATAAGAATAAGTTCTCTGCTGCCGTTAAGACCTGGTTAAAAGGTAAACCATTCTACTCTGCAAGAATTCTTTGAAGACAACTGCGTTGGCCTGGGTAATGTTTGTCCACCGCCATTTGCATAAATCAACATTTCATCCACGGAAGTTCTACAAGTTCTAAATATTAGTTTTAAATACAAAGTATTATGAGTTTAACTGACGCTGCTACTTCAGTTCAATCGTCTCGGTAAATGTTTATTTTCCATTACTCCTCCCGTAGTCCAATTATTTTTACTATTGTGTAGTTTAAGGTTAGGCCAGGGTATACAATACACATATCAAATTGTAGGTAAGAAAATACTTTCTCAGGTAAATTCAAAATTATAAAATAAAAATTTATACCTTGACTCAAGCTATGCTCTCAAACACAGCTCTCAAAATTTTACTTTAGACCATGAAAAAAAAGAAGAAAAATTCTCATTTATCTTAGAATGGTGGCAAGACCACCTAAAGTCCTGATCAGATGCACTAATGTTAGTGCCTCTCTATGGTAAAATTGGCTATTAAATCCTATACTCACAGAGCAGGAAATTCAAACTGTCTACTTCTGCCCCTGTCCATATCTGCCCCCATTTCCACTAAGGCCTACCCTCAACCTAATCTTAACTGCCACAATCTGACCCAAAATAACAGAATGTAACCCTACAATTGAAGTTACTGTACAATTGAAGCTACAATTGAACTTTTAACCCATTCTCTGGCGCTTTTCCGATTGTAACACGATTATTATCGAACGGATGTGAAAATTCATGCATAAGACTTATTCTTGTTCAGCTCACTTTCCCAGGTAATATTTTGAGTACCCACATGACCTTCTACCAAGTGACGATTTATATTCCATTACCAATTTTTCATTTCTAAGACCTATTAGATAATTTTTATATTGACCAAAATAACATTATGTTTGGGTCGACAAAACCCTTAACCTCTCAGACTCTTGAGTTTATTTCGTCTAACCTTGACATTAGGCCTACAACCAATAAACCTAGCTAAGCCTGCTGTTTTAGTTTTGCATCTATGTTCTATTCTGTTTATAGTGTAATTCATTATGATATTTTTCTTTTAATAGTAAGGCCTGGAAATCAATTAAACTTGGGAATTTACACTGGCCTTGAGATTACCAAAGTTTGGAATTGGGCTGCAACTTATCCTATTTCTATTAAATTAGTACGTATAAAAGTTAGTTGTGGGTGATTGAACTTCTCACGTCCATTTCATTAACAATAGTTTGAACATATTTTGGGGATGATATTTTAGCGAAAAAATTAAATCTTACCTTAAAAATAGAAAATTCGTCCATTATCCAAGGGTACGTTCATACCGGAGCCGGGAGGCAAGCCTGGTGGGTAGCCGGGAGGGAAGCTTTGACCCAGGCTCTGACCCTGGCTCTGAGCATTGCTCTGAGCGAGTGTATCACCTGATGTTTGATTCAATAAACGAAATGTCAAATTAAATTACAAATGTCAAATGTAAATATGATTGTTTACTTTTAGTTTGGTTATGAAAAGTGTTTTTATAATGTTACAGGTACTTCATTTAGAACTTTAACTCATTCATTTTTAACTTAGTATATGTTTTAAATTGTTTTTATTTATTAGTTTGACAACTTAAATGAAGTTAAATAAAGAATATAACTTAAAAGAAGAATATTACTTTCATTTCAAATGACTGAGATTAAACGTTAACTACTTAACCAAGAAATACACTGAGATCGCCGAGTGAACTAATAAAAGTGGTGGATGAATGGACGAAACTTGGTGAATTTTAAATTCTATGTAGAAATTTCAAAGAGTATTCTGATGTTTGGCTAAGTGAAGTTTTTGGTGATGATTATTGTTTTAGTGCGTGAATTCATTCAGGCTTAAACTGCTTGAACATAATACTAAAATTTATTTAAAAAAAAGTTTTATTTTTCAGAAAATTTATTGTAAATGGTTTTCAAGTTATAGTTATACTATAAAATAAATTTGTCCTTTTATTTTCCATGGAAGAATATTTATTTTACCAAACTACCAGTATTCTAAAAAGAAGAATTTTTATTTTACTATATTTTGAAATTACGACGTACAAAATAGTGTTTGGGCTATTAGGTTATAGGCTATAGTTTTACATAGACGACAAGTTATCTTCCGCAGCGGGAAGTTAATCAATGCACTCAATTTAATCTCAATTTAGTGTAACATAAATGTGAGCAGTGTAAACACTCGCATGAAGTTGTACTAAATTTCACTTTAAACATTGTTTTACAACAATGAATTCCTAGAACGTGACGTGAATCTCGCTGGCGTGGTCTGGAATGGTCGAAAAAGCATAACGGAATAATTAGGTGAACTAGCCTGAACTAGGTCGAAACTTGCGTAAAATGCCGCGCTGCAACGACGCATCCTCTAATCTAAGGAAATATCCTTTAATTACGAATGAAACATTTCATTATGTTAGAATTATGAACGGTAGGTAGTCCTTGGATCTTAAAGGTACAATACGCTCAACACTCTTATCTTCTTATTCTCCGTCTACGTGATCAATGAATACAGTGTATTCATTGACGCAGGGGAGTACCCAGGGGGGATGGATATCGGGATATATCCCTCCCGAAATTTTTGGAGATTTTGGGAAATTTTTGGGAAGATTAATATCGTGTTCATAATGAAGGTGGTGGTATCACTAAACCGAGAACACTACACATTAATTACTTACTAAACTTTTATAAAAGTTTTATATAGTTAAATTCTATTATATCTTAAAGATAATTAATTCGGGGGAGTATATATATATGGATAAAGGTATTTTTACCTATTGCTGTTATCGTGAGTATTTAGCGGAAGTAGGCCTATACTAAGAACATAAAACAAGCTCCTTGATGACAAACTCCTGATGACAACAGTGGCCATTAATGGTGTCCGCGATATTGCTACCATATCGCCATTGTCGTCATATGTGGCAAAAGACTCATCATATTACGTGAAATATTCATGGTAAAAAAATCACGATGTTAAAAGGCGGCATACGAATACTGTCGTCTTCTCACAACCGTGTACTTTACATTATTCGTCTGTAGGGCGATCTCGTAGCAGCATCGCGGCAGACGAAAATCGTCTGCCTACGTTGCGTGAGGACCAGGTCTCGCCGTCAAATCTAGGCATATTTGTGATAAGTCTATAAGATTTCGGAGATCAAACGTTTTCCGGTGGTCTCCACTATTCGACGAATCACTATTATGTTATTATTATCAGCCTTCGATGCTCGCGTGTACATCATAGCTTTATGGTTGCGTTCTGAGCCTTGAAGAAAAACTACAGAAGTGAGACAACCTGTATTTTCAAATTCTATTCCCCCCGGAGTATCCCCCCCCCCGAAAATAAATCCTGCGTACGCCACTGCAATGACGTGATGTTATTTTAGGGGCAGAACATCTAATATTATGCCTCGTTCTATAAGAGGAGGCAAGAGAAGTTTAAGTTTTGTGCAGCCCAAACTGACAACAGTGGGGTTCATAATAGGCGAAAAAGATTTTTTTATTATCCTGTTCGTAATTATATCATCGTATAGAATTTTAATTTTTTTATCTATTTAAAAGTTTTACTATAAATATTATTTTATAATGTGGCCTTTTTAATTCATCCCTTATATTTATTACTTTGCATGAAACTAAAACGTCGTGTGCTAAAATTAACTTACTTACTGAAATAAACTACGTTTATATAACAACATATTGTTCCCAATATTTGTCCTCTATGCACGTTTTCCTCCACATCTACAATTTTCATCTGATTTTACAACAATAGGCTTTGTTTACAAATAACCATCCAGGATTACTCCCTTGCTCTGACCCTGGCTCAGAGCTTGTGTCCCATGTAGAACCGCTTCTGATTGGCTGGTGTGAACCGGCGATGGAGCGATGGAGCGAGTGTGCTTACCTCCCGGCTCCGGTATGAACGTACCCCAAGAGATAGAAAACCAACTAGAATCCGTAGAATCCCTCGCAGTATCATCACCACTTCCGCTTCTCATTACACATGCCATAGAAATCGAAAATTTTTAAATGAAAGAAATAATATTCACGTGTTATACTATATAAAATCTATAACAGTTATTATTAAGACAATTAATAGTATTATGAAGATTGATAAATATAGGTACCATCAGGTATATAACCCAACTTTTTAAGATTTCTGTTCACTGTGAATGGATAATGTAGACCTATTGCATACTCATATAACACTTATATGCGCGCAAATCACTATTCATAAGGAACTCTGGACTTCACTTTCTCCCTCTGGACTTCGCATTCTCCCTGGAATGGATCTGTCCATGAGTTTGTATACAAATGAGTTCCTCTTCATTGGCAATTATACATATATATATATATATATATATATATATATATATATATGTGTGTCTTTAAGCACGATAGCGGCCGTAAAAATGGCCCAATCTGAATTAAATTTGGTACAGCTATGTAAAGTAGTAATTATTCAGACGAGTTCGAAAACCAGCCCGATCGGAGTACCGGAAGGGGGGTAAAAGGGGGTAAACCCTCCCAAAAATGGGTTTTTTGATTTTTTTACATAGAAAAATAAAAATAACCCAATTTTTATTGGCACCATTGAATTCAGCTCAAAAAAAACAAACAATTTAGTATTTTGAATCACTGCTCTATGTCCTTTGGTTACCGAGATATTGAAAGTGGTAAACACAGTACGTTGTCCCAAACTTATGGGGAATAAGTAACATTTTATATCTCGCTTATTTCTCAACATATCTTAATAAAACTTGGTAAATGGCTTCTTCTAGTTCAGATCTACTAAATATTGAATTAAAACCACCCAGTTTTAATATACCCGTAGCAGCAAACATGCATACTCATTCCCCATGTTATTCTTATGGCGCTTTCAAAAACATGTAAAATCTCGCTATATTGGTTTGAAAAATGTTGTTTTGCATTTGAAATTCACTGAGTATGCAGGTCTGCTACAACGGGGGTAATATTTGTTAAATAATGCCATCGTGCCATACGATGTTAGGGATATTTAATATTTTACTATTTAAGTATTTGATTTGTGTAGAGCTACCTTTATGATGAATAGTAATATTTTATCAAAGAGCTGTACTGTATTATATTTAAATTAAATATAAATTTAAACAATCCTTATTAACTTTGATTTTGGTTTTCCTCAAAACACATCCAAGATTCTCGTAAAAACAGTACAAATAATTAAAAGGAAACAGAAAAGTTTTATTGAGTTACATCAATCTTACCAAAGTAAAATTTGACTTGCATATTTAAATTAGATCCTACTTGTTATAACTTAACCAATTTCACGCTATCAGCAATTGACTTTACTTTATTACGCTATCTTTACATCTAAGTTGGAAAATGTTTTATCGTTTATTCCTGGTACATTTTAATAGCATTAAAATAATTATAAAGCTCCAAACTATTTTGCTCAGCCGTTAAATTTGTATCATAAGAAATTGTCAACGGGTGTACTGAACATGAAAGTCAAGAGGGTATTTTAATAGGAATCACATGTTTTGCAAAGCGATAAAATAAAGGTTTTAGTGGTAAGTTTTAAGTAATAATAAAAATAAATATTTTCGAATGTGAAACTAATTGTAATATTCTACTTTATATGTAGTTATATCTGCATGCTTAAAAAAGTGATATAAAGATATTTGTTTTTGAAGCGATTTCTTTTATCTAGTTGGGTACGAGTTTTAAATTAATTTTTTGCAATAATGAATTGTTTTGGTAAATTGTTTCCTCATATTTCATTTCATAACATATTATTTAATGTTATTCATAGCACTCTTAGTTAAAGTCAAAATAATCAATTAATTACCAAGATAAATAGCAGTATTTTTTAGCCATTGAGATAGCAAAAGATCAAAAAAATTTATACTGCTCTCTTTCATAGGTTTATATGTCGTAAAATATTTTGTATCTCTTTTGCATCAGTTCATTTTTAGACCCCAAAGGTCCCTCTTTGCACAACACTAAAAATCTTAATAATTTTCACTCACAAATATTACACATATGATTACGCATATTCAAAAAAATTTTCCTCTTTGTTCCTAATTCATTATTGGTTTTGGTAAGTTTATGTTTTCATCTGATTTTTTGGACCTTTGCCATCACCGATTAGTAAAGAACTTTCGGGGTCTGGAGTCTGATTCCATCTTTTGGGGTAAGGAACCCAATACTAGCAAGATAAGAACTCATAGCCAGGAGGACTTGAGAAGCAAACGTAGAACAGAGACTTCCGAAGACGAGAATTGGAAACAAAGACATGTAATATACAATTCCCGTGTGTTGGCATGGTTACTTTTAAATATTATTTTCTACGTACGAATTACAATCGTACAGGGTTGGTAGCTCTAATTTTTTTCTATGCCTTTATAATACGGAAACGGCCTCGCCATCAGTTTTGAAATTATATGACCGTCGAAAATAATATAAAATAAATTTTACTGTAAAAGTAACTGAACATAAATACATACAAATATTTAATACAAATTCTTATCGTAAATTATGGGATATGTCTGCACACGTCGTTGGCAGACAGAAGGAGTTTGAGAATTGTAAACTGAGATGAAACAGCGTGAATTTGAAAATGGTACAATCAAAACATGGTAAGCGTTTTAGTAACTATGTTGGGTTTTTGTACAATCACCAAGATATTCTTAGACGGTGGTTATTACCAAATGCACTAAATAACCGGGAATTCAATATTATATCAATAGCTGTGTTTGCAGCTGCGCGATTTTGGTTAGTAGTCCTGCTGGCACTTGGGCACAAAATGACCTTGAGCTTGATCACGTGATTGACCACGTGATCGGTGACGTCATCCACGTGACCGACCACGTGATTGGTGACGTCATCAAGATGGCGGCGCCCACGTGTGTTTTGGCGAGAATTTGACGTCATCAAGACCTTGAGCTTGACCTTTCACGTGATTGACCACGTGATCGGTGACGTCATCAAGATGGCGGCGTCCACGTGTGTTTTGGCGGGTATTTGACGTCATCAAGATGGCGGCGCCCACGAGAGCACGTGTTCTAACCTAACTTTTTCCGACCACGTGTGTTTTGGCGCGCTTTTTGAATTTTACCGCCTTTTCTCCGGGCTGTAGACGTCATCAAGATGGCGGCGTCCATGTGGGAATGTGTAGTTTGATTGTTCGCTACCAGATGGTGTTATAAAAATGTTACCGCTGTTGCCGGGATTCGAACCCCGGTCTCCGAGTTGGTGTGCTTTCGCACTGACCACACGACCAAGACGCTGTTGTCCGGTCTTAGTTATTATTGTGTATAAGTGTCTTTGATTGGCATATTTATCTCTGGAGGGTCAAAAAGGTCAATCTGATTATTTCTCTTGCCAGCACCCATGTGACCACGTGTTCTAACCTAACTCTTTTCGACCACGTGTGTTTTGGTACGCTTTTGGCGTCATGGCAGCGCCCCGTGTGACCATGTGTTCTGAACTTTCGCGCGTTTTTCGATCCAAAATGGCTGCGCCCATCGGACCACATGTCCCAACCACACTTTTGGCACATTTTTTGTCACTTGATTAATATATTATAAGTTATACATATGAATTCATTGTTATATGTTTTGTATGTAATGTAAATTATGTCACGCTGACCCCCCAGTACTTTTATAATACCTCCCGTACTCATGGTGCATGTAATACTATATAAAGTGTGTTAGATTTCTTAAAAACTTTTAAAAATACCTAAAAATGTTGATATCTCGAAAACGATAAGTCCTACGCCATTTTTGAGGCCAAAAATCATCTACTACGTAGTGTAGGTGCCCCCCAGGCGGTACTGACACATATGACAGGTTTTAACTAGGATGTTGCGGGTTGCATCTTGAAAAATGAAGGGGCAACCAGTGTGTAAAAATTCAAAAAATCATATCTCCCGAACGGTATGAGCTATCGAAGTGAAATTTGGTATATGGACACACATAAGCAAAGGCAAAAAAATAAAGGTACCTGACATGTGTTCTGCGGATAAGCATCCGAGAAAATGAAGGGGCTATATTTTAAAATTGTATATCTCAGGAGGTAATTGTCAGATATAAACCAAACTCGGTATACGGGTATATAGTAGCCTAACCTACATATTAAAGTGAGCGCTGCGGGTTGCATCACACAATTGAAGGGCTAAAAATATATATTTCCGACCATGTGTGTTTTGGCGCGCTTTTGGCGTCATGGCGGCGTCCATGTGAAGTCTGCCGCCTTTTCTCCCAGTGCTACCAACTTATGTGCATGTAGAGTGTAGTCTATAGCTATTATAACGTCACGTTTTGTGGACACCCACGTAGTAGGACCATCTTCATTATTTTTCTCACAGTGTTACCAATATACTGTCACACCCTGGGAGATTTCTCCCGTACCATCCACAGCACTATCAACTGTTCTGTACATTTGCGATTTTCCTCGCAGTGTTACCAAAGTATGATATATTGTCATACACCCTGTTGTGTGAATAAGAACGAGATTTGTTTGGTAATAACAGTAAGTTATTTATTTAAAAACAAGTGTAAACTGATACAAATTTCAAACGATTCTATTGTGAAATTGAAATGCTGTATGGTTGTACTCCCTCGCCGGGTAGTACGAACAGCTCGTAGCAGTCCTTCGCCAGTCGCTCCAGTTCGGCATCCTCCAACGCCTCGCCGAATTTGGACGGCAGGAAGACTGAGGTGGTTAGGTCCTCCCCCTGGATGTCGAGGACGACAGCAGCGTGTTCTGCCGAAGCGTGTTGCAACTCTCCGTGCCCCGACGATGATTTTACCTAGTTAGTGACCTTGAAAATTTTAAGCCCCCTCAATAATTGCATAACTGTGGCCATTTCGACTGCTGCCCTCGCTGAGGTAAGACATCTCTGCTCTTTTACCATAACCTCAATTTCAAGCTTAAAGACTTAGAATGTCTAGCCTTACTGCTTTTGTATTTAACAACCAACCAGTAATGGTGATATTTGATAGGGAAAATAGCCCCTGGTTCAAAGGGAAAGATGTAGCTGAAATTCTCGGTTATGCTAGACTTAGAAAAGCAATAAATGACTACGTCAAATCAAAGTACTGTAAGACACCACCGGAGATAGGGAGCACCGATTGGGTGCTCCCTTTGAATACCCAACCTCATACAGTATTTATTAATGAACCCGGTTTATATCAGTTAATTTTTTCATCCAAACTTCAAATTGCTGAAAGATTTCAAGACTGGGTATTTGAAGAGGTTTTACCTTCTATTAGAAAACGTGGAGAATATAAACTAAGACAGGAAAATGCTGAACTGTTACAATCTCTTTCAAAGTCTCTTCAAACTAACTATCAACTTAATCAAATGCACTCTGAGATGAAAGCTGCTAATGATATAATTTGTAAAGAAAACCAAACTCTAAATAAAACTCTAAAAGAACAGACACCAAATGTGGCCGTGTTCCCTGCTGATGATAATCTAGCTCATGTTTTTTGTGTTTTGATTAGAGACACCCTTCCAAAAACTCATGGAATGTGTGAGTACAAGTGCATCCGCACAGCAAAGAGAAGTTTCCAAACAGCTCTAAAAAAGGCAAAAAATGAGGGCTTTGTGCCTTGTTTTATCAGATCCCCTGTCCCTAACGGTATTAACATTTTAAATAAAGCAAAGGAATTCATGGACAACAGTGGTATGTACTATGAGACTGCCTTTAATAATGTATTAACTCCATACAACTTTGTAAATGTAATTGAACTTATCATGAAACATAATTAAAGTAACCCACTGTGTGAGTGGGAATCAAGGGTTTAGTAGATTGAGGCGCCCCAACCTGAGGAGGGTTTGGGCTACTCCTTTGAAAAACCTGGTGTGAGTGTGAAATAAGGGCTTAGTAGACCGTGGTACCTAGAACTTAGAAAATTCTAGGTTACACTTTCAAACAGCCCAGAGTGAATGAAGGTCCCTGGCGCGGTGTAAAAGCCCGTAAACCTGAATGAAGGTCCCTGGCGCTGTGTAGAAACCCGTAAACCTGAATGGTAGGGCAAAGTTGATAGTCTGGCTCCTGGGTCATTCAATCAAACTGCCCGGTGGGGTAAATTAATTATAGTGTAAACACATGGAGGAGGCAACTAGCTTATTTTTGGAAGGCCTTCACAGGTCATAGCGGTGGCGGGGCTATGACTATTTAATAAAAAAACTCTTTCTTTGGTTTGCTCAAAGGGAGAGAACATTAGTTCATACTGAGTGAAAACCAGCTTTTCTGGACTGGCTCATGTATGGAATAATGTTTAACCTGGGTATGTAAACACGAGTGGTCTCAAACTACACTCAAGCAAACAAAATAACTACAACTTACTTAGCTGGAGTAACCTGGATTTATGATGGCGTAGACTGGGTTTCTAGGAGGTAATGGTGGTGGGTGAGTAATAATCTCTGCGTACTCTGGTTCCTTCCTATACATGACACAGAGAGACGGAGGGTGTTGATCCCTCAGGCAAGTAAATGTAAAGCCGAAACAGTTCACTATGCACCACATTTCGTTTAGTACTGATTAAGCGCTGCTACAGTTATCAACAGGGAATATGGTGTTCTGTTTGATAGACTCTCTGGCGGACAAGCTCTTTGTTCTAGCTGTATTCGTCGCAAGTATGATGTTTATTTATTTGATGCGTGTTACAGATGTAAGTGTATTGAATAACTCTATAAAACTAATATTAGAGAAATAAATTGTAACATTATTAAAATGGACGCAAAGAAAGCTATAGCTGAAGAGCTGCATAGACCAGCTAGGAGAAATTATCCTAGGCGTAAAGTTACTTTAAAATCACTCAGTGATCTATATCAAGCTGACCTCGTTGAAATGCAGCCTTATGCCAAAATAAATAAAGGGTACAGGTATATCCTAAATATGATTAATTGTCTATCTAAATTTGCATTTGCTATTACCCTCAAGGACAAGTCTGGACTCGACGTCTGGTGGTCCTAAGACCTACGCCTATCTTGTGTGGTCAACGAACAGAAATGCTCTAGTTGAGGTGTGCAAAATTAAAGGATTGACTCTAAATTTGAGCACGTCTCAACATTTGAATTTCGCCAAACTCAAAGAAATGGTTCTAAGTGAGGCGAAATTGACTGTTGAGACGACTGAACGCAGGATAAGACGCACTAAAGACAAGGAGGTCATCACGATCAAAGAAAAAAACTGTTCAAAATGACAGGACCAAAAAGGAGACATGAAGGTGACTACGATACCCTGCCTTACGGCTACCGCAAACGTCCCAGACTGTCCTAACTCTCCTGTGCTACCCCTGCCCATTCCAATAATGCATACATACAACAACAACAACATTATCATCATCATCATCATTATCATCATCATCATCATCATCGTCATCATCATTACTGCCGTACATAGTCAAATTTTTTATTTTTGTGTAATCAAAAACATTTTGGCGGTTTTTAGAGAGCGCTTATCAACTTTTAAAATTCAGCACCACTCAATGGTATATACCCCTTAGAGTCATGTCCAAAGTAGAGTCAATGATTAAAATATCTGTCACGAATTTTATAAGAGGATTCCTACCACCACCACCAAGGATCACCGGTATGGTGGCTCAGTAGATTGAGTGACCCAGCTTCAAACCTGTGTGACTCCTTTGAAAAGCCGTGTGATGATGGATATATGTGGGTCTAGTAAACTGAGTGACTCAGCTTCAAACCTGTGTGAATCCTTAGAACGGCCATGTATCACAAGAACCTGATAGATTGAGTGACTCAGCCTTACACCTGTGTGACTCCTTTGAACGGTCAAGTGATGACGGAAGAGGGTACAGTTAAAAACCCTGCGTGGGCTTAGTAAATTGAGTGATTGAGCATTACACCTGTATCGCTCCTTAGAACAGCCGTTGAGATCAAGGGTTTAGTACATTGAGTGGCTCAGTTTTACACCTGAGATCCTCCCTGGAATAACCCGTTTGAATGTGAAAAAGGCGATTCGAGTTGGTGGCGGTAGTGTCTCTCTCTCTCTCTCTCTCTCTCTCTCTCTCTCTCTCTCTCTCTCTCTCTCTCTCTCTCTCTCTCTCACGGAATTCCTGACCCAATAGACGGTCAGAAGGGAGGTGAGGTAGCTCACCACAGCATACAGCGTAGGCAGGGGCTGTATGGGTATTATGTAGCTGTTAACGTCTACAGAATACCAGGGGGCGGAGACGGCGACTAGTATGTTTTTGGAGGCCGTCACGCATCTGCGGCGGTGGAGGGACCGCAGAATCCCGGGGTTTAAAATAAAAAAAAGTCTTTAAATCCCTTCATTATAAAGATGGATACGAGAAAAGCTATAGCTGAAGAGCTGCATAAGCAGGCTCGGAAGAACTATCCCAGACGTAGGGTTACCCTTAAGGGGGTTCATGACCTTTACCAAGGGGATCTGGTCGAGGTCCAGCCTTATGCGAAACTAAACAAAGGATACAGATACATAATGACTATGATTAACTGTTTTACAAAATTTGCCTTTGCGGTTCCGTTAAAGGACAAAACCGGGTCGGAGGTAGCTAAGGCGTTAGAACCTATACTCGCCAAACACAAAATGAAAAATTTGCAGACCGACGACGGTAAGGAATGGTTCAATAAACATGTGAGCAAATTAATAAGGAAGTATAAGATAAATCATTACTCCACATATTCGGATCTCAAAGCTAGTATCGTGGAAAGATTTAATATAACATTAAAGACACGTATGTGGAAAATGTTCACTGCACAGGGCACACACGAATGGTTGAGCATTTTACCGGATATCATAAAGTCCTACAATAATACCAAACACAGGACTATTGGAATGAAACCTAAGGACGTTAAACCGAAACATGTTAAAGACATTTTGGCAAGACTAGATAAGGTAAAAACAGTCGCTTACAAACCTAGATATAAGGTAGGCGATAGTGTGAGGATAAGTAGACATAAAAAGGTGTTCACCAAGGGGTATCTGCCGAATTGGACGAACGAGGTGTTTAAAATTTACGCTGTCAAACCGACTAAACCTGTCACATATATATTACAAGATTACAAAGGAGAAATACTCAAAGGGGGATTCTATGAACATGAACTTAGTCTGTCTAAAACCGGTGATGTTTATCTGATCGAAAAGGTCCTGAAACGTGATGGAGACAGAGTTCTCGTTCGATGGTTAGGTTTTGATAAATCCCACGACACTTGGGTCCACAAGGACTCTATAAAATAAATATGCATTCTTGAAAACCAATCATTGTAATACAAGATGCATATAATCAAACACTCGTTTAGTTTGCCCATAGAGAACTTTGATTCCTTTGTCGGCGCCGGTATGACGACGCGGAAAAGACACGGTCCTCTCCTTCCAAACACCATTCGTTGTATCATATGCGGACCGTCAAACTGTGGAAAAACCAATGTTCTTTCAATTTACTTTTCGATGCGAACGGGTTAAGGTTTAAAAACGTTTACGTATTTTCCAAATTTCTGTATCAACCGAAATATAGGTTTCTAGCTAAAACAATGCCCAAGGAGATTGGATATTTCGCGTTTGATGACAACTCACAGGTTCCACCACCTAGTGAGGCTAAATCTGATTCAATCATGATATTTGACGATATCGCTTGTGAGAGACATGACAATATACGGAGTTATTTCACGATGGGTCGTCACAAGGATATAGATACGTTTTACTTGGGTCAGACCTACAGCCGTATCCCAAAACAATTGGTCAGGGATAACTGTAACTTTTTGATAGTATTCAAACAGGATGATATGAACTTACGCCATATATATTATGACCATGTCAATACAGATATGACGTTTGATAAATTTAAACAGTTATGTGGTATGTCGTGGAAAGACAGTCATGGTTTTGTTGTCATAGACAAAGATAGTGATATTAATAAAGGTAGGTACCGCGCAGGTCTAGACAGTTTCATTCAAGACTTATAAAGATGCGTATCTACACGTACAACGACCTATGAGGGTTTTAAAGCGAGACTGTATAACGTAAAGTCAAATTTGTGCACGTTTTATTCCCCAAGTATAAGTACGATATTTGCGCAAGTACGTGATCCCCTGGTTTGACAAACGGGAAAAACAATATTACCACGGGTTAAATTTCACTGCTGGAGTTTCATTGCTGAATATTATCAAGTATTTGCGAACACACAAAGAACGTGCCATGTTTTTCAGGCAGGTAGAACTTCCATAAATTAATTTACGATCAAACATAGGGGCAGTAGAAATCATGAAGTCAAACAACAAACATCTCACGTTACGCATAGCCAAACTGAAAGAGGCTATTAGGCGTAAATATAACACTTTTAAGACCGGTGTTGCTGATACTGAACGGTTTTTTGAAACTAAATACAAACCGATAGTTAAAGAGCTTAAAAAGTCCAGTTTTTCTCCGAAGGAAGAGTCTTTAATGGTGCCGAAAAAAGAAGAAGTAAAATATGATTATGATGATGTTGATGATAATGATGGTGGTGATAATATGAGTGGAACTGATGTTGAGAGTGATAAAGAGGAAAAGTTTATCGATGCGCCAGAAAATAATGATCCATTACCATCACCATCAACGTCGCCATCACCATCACCGTCACCATCACCCGAGCCTCATAGAATGTCAAGCAATACGTTTATTAGAACCAACTTTGAACATCCTTTAACTAGGCAATATATGGATCTTTTCATGAAAGACCGTGGAGGGAAATTTACGAAAATCGATCACAAGTACGGTCCGAGGTATGAGGACGGAAATACTTTAATGGTTGGTAATAAAATACTAGATTTTGATAGGAACGGTGATATACTGATCGGTGATAAACGATATGACGGGACCGAAGGACTTTACGAATTACTGTTTATGAGAACACCTGACGAAAACCTGTTCAATGAGGATGACTTAGACTCTTACAAATCTCTTTTAATCGAGTCGAACGCGCACAAAAAGGGGTATACGTCTGACGGTCCGGTGAATAGAAATACATCCTATAAGTACAGAGGTGTTATTATAAAAATATTCCCTGTCCCTAATAAAATAGGATCAGGAATGCACTGGAAATCAACAAAATCCCGCGACATTGTCCACTGGGATGATCCTAACGAGCTTGTGGACCGTTTGCGTTTATTAGTCATGTCCGCCGAGACAGGGAATAATTCTCATACGAATGAGATACTTAACATCGTCGAAGAGTTGAAAGAAGGCGGATTTATAAAAGGTGTAGGAAACAAACGTTTTCAGACATTGTTAAAATGAACGTAGACAAGTTCGGTCGTTATAGTTACACTGGCATGACCATAGATAAATTTGGTCGCCACACGTCAAAAGAAAGGATACGGGGACCTAAAGGTGAGGGGTTTAAATTGACAACTGACGGCAGTTATGATATTGGAAATAAAAGATTAGTTAATGTTTCAGACCCCTTGTCCGAAGCGGACGGTGTTAATTTAAAAACTCTACAGACACATACAGGTTCTTGTTTAAAACTAAACGATAACAATGAGTTTTATGATGCACAAAATAGACGGATCGCTAATACTGGCGATCCAATTAGTGCGGGTGAGGTCGTAACTAAAGGGTACATTGATTCCCGCATCCCTAAAAGACTAGATCCCACTTTAAGTTATTCTTTTCACCAATACAGATTACAAGATCTAGCCGCGCCCGTAACCTACGGAGACGCTGTAAATCTAGAGTATTTAACAGATAAAGCATTGACCAGAACCGATGGTACGACTGGGTGGGATTTTAATCATCTTCGATTGACAAATGTGGGTAAACCTCGTGATGATGGAGATGCCGTAAACAAGAAATACATGCACAATAATACGGTGATTAAATCTAGCAACAAGGGTTTTAACTTTTTTAAAAGTCGGTTATTGATGGTAGGATCGCCTATGGACGATTTGGATGCTACTAATGTTGCATATGTCAAAGAGAATTCGTTGCATAAAACGAAGGACGGTAACTATGATGCAAAGTCCCGTAGAGTGATGAACCTCGCTAATCCGAAAGAAATGATAAATGATTTATTTTTCCTCAGTTAAAATACAAGTAACATTTTCAAAATAATACTGTAAGCAATACATGTGATAAGAATTTGTTACAGAAAAAATAAATATACCTCCAAGAGGAAAAATAGGGTCCCAAAGGCAAAGCCTGATTTGGGATTCCATCAAACAAAAATAACATAAAGAATGAGTTCATGTTGCGGTGGCAGACTATAAATTAATACAATTACTGATTCCAGATTTCCTAATATTCTGATATCGTTTTCTTTTATGGCATAGAAACTTAATAAATAAATACTTCACTTATCCTTCGTGTTTTTCAAAATAAATATAATTCTAATATTTGAAAGAAATTGAATAGATTGAAACATGTTTTTTCAATCTACTAAACTAATATATTAACAAAATAAAAATTTTCCTTTAATACTATGAAAAAAACTTACTTAAACGAAACCCTCTCCATATTCTTTAAAGTAACAGATCTATTGAACCGAAATAAAAAGATCCTCCACATCGCTTCTGTCTATACTCATAAGCCAAGTTTTTATATTCTTGACAAATTTATTTAAATTCTTAATCTTTTTTATGTTTTGAGGAAGCTTATTAAAAATGTTAGGAGCTGTGTAATTAAATGTTTTTGTGTAAAAAGTTAGATTAGGTTTGGGGACTCTAAAATTACTAGCATTTCTGAGGCCCTGTCTGTAATAGTCAACATTTGAAGGTAAATTGCCACTTGCTAGATAAAAAGCTTTCAAAACCTTAAATATATAAATGCAACGTAATGGTAAAATTTTTAAACAAACAAAACATGGATGAGATGGCTCTCTTAAACTTTTCCTCAAAATTAATCTAACGAACCACTTTTGAATGTTCTCCACAGGTCTTATTGTTGATTTGTAAGTTCCACCCCAAGCTATTATGGCATATTCTAACCGACTGTTAACTAAGGAAAAATATAAACAGCGCAGGGTTTGGATCGGGCATATGTCTCGCAAGTGATAAAAAAGTCGAATTCCTGTCATGAGTTTTGATTTTAATTTAATAATATGTGTTTTCCAGCTTAATTCATCATCCAAAACTACACCCAAGTATTTTACTTCCCTGATTCTCCTAATTTCTGAGCAGTTTACACAAGTGTTAAGCGTGTTTAAACAATTTAAACATTTATATATAATTTTATTATCAAATTCAATAACTCCCCTTAAATTAAAATTAATGCAGTTAGTTTTCTGAGTACTGAGAACCAATTTATTTTTGCAAAACCACCACTTTAAAGTTTCCAGATCACTTAACATTTTCCTTTCAGATTCATCCCACTTATCACTTATATAACAGAGGGCCGTGTCATCCGCAAATGCGGTGATTTGGCCATTTAGTGAAGCACTACAAAGGTCATTGACATATATAAGAAACAAAGTTGCCCCTAAAACAGATCCCTGAGGAACCCCGTGCCTGATCACACCCATTTCACTTAAAACCCCTTTGATTTTTACACATTGCCTTCTGTTACTTAAGTAGCTGGAAAACCAGGCATGAGCCACCCCACGAACCCCACAATTGTATAATTTTTCTAATAAAATGGTATGGTTAACTGTATCAAATGCCTTTTGTATATCTAGGAAAAGCCCACTCACACATTTGCTATTATTAATTCCTTCATTTAGTTTGTTGATAAAATCTAAAAGAGCCCGTTCTGTATTCATTCCCACCCTAAAACCATATTGATTAGCGCTAAAAAAATGTATTCTGTTCAAAAAGCTGATAAGTTTTCCTTTCATTATTTTTTCTATTATTTTGGAAAAAGTTGAAATTAATGAAATTGGACGGAAGTTAGAACAAGTGTTGGGAGAGTTTCCTTTATGTATTGGTATTACAACAGCTCTCTTTAAACTGTCTGGAAAAATTCCGGTACTAAAACTTAAATTTATGGACTTACTACTAAAACTAAAACGGTACTAAAACTTACTTAAATGGACGACGCTGTAAGCAAAAAATATCTCAAGACAATCATAAGTGATCTAGCGTACTTTTTATACAAGTCCACTCATAAAAAAGGTAGGAGTCAGCCTATACCTCCTGAGCAGTGGAAAAATAAAGTGTTAGAGTCAAGTTGGGAGGATCTATTTAACGATGATCACGCTTGATGAATGAATCATTTATAAAATGGTTAGGCGCAAAGCAACATCAAACAGTCGAAAGAGAACTCTTGTGAAAGGAGGAGGTATTTTCGGTTCAGCGGTTAATAAAGCTATTGATTTACTACCTGTAGAACTTCATATACCTGGTTATAATTTTTGTGGACCCGGAACTAAGCTCAAAAAGCGATTAGCGAGAGGTGATAAAGGTGTAAATCCTTTGGACGAAGCGTGTAAAATTCACGATATAGCGTATTCGAAATTCAAAGACTCGGGACGAAGACAACAAGCTGATAGAGAGCTTGCAGAAAGGGCTTGGCAACGATTCAAGGCAGGAGACGCATCTTTAGGAGAACGAGCCGCGGCTTGGACAGTTACGACAGCTATGAAGGTGAAAACCAAATTTGGAGGTGGCCGGAGGCGGCGGCGGAGGAGCTGTGTTAAACGTAAAACCCCCGCCAAAGGTAGAGGATTGTATTTGAGACCTTATCCGAAAAGGGGAGGTGGAAAAAAGAAAAAGAGAGTAACTAAAAAAAGTCTATCCCGATAAAACCGCTCACCAATTATGAATTAGATTACTACGCCGCTAAGCTAAATGTACCTCACTTTAGAGGTGTGTTCATGCGAGACACTTTACCCGTCAAACCAAGAAAGAACGAATCGGCTATAGTGAATTTGGACTCAAATAGTGGCAGCGGTACACATTGGGTATGTTATATGAAACTTGGAGATAAAGTTTTTTATTTTGACAGTTTTGGTAATCTCCGTCCTCCTGTAGAAATCACACGATATTTAGGGGCGTCAGTGGAAATCAAGTATAACTATAACAGACGACAAAGTTTTGATTCAGTTATTTGCGGACATTTGTGTCTAGAGTTCCTAACTAATGTTTTCCCTTAGCGGAACCGGTCCCACTATCAGTTGCGAGGTTTTCCCACCTGTGGACGTCAGTAAAGGTGACTGGGAAATAGGACTAGTCGGTCTGACCACGTACAATTCGATTCCGAACATCGAGAAGGATATAAATGATAAGTTTTACTATGGAGTCGGCAAAGAACTAACTATCCCCGAGGGATCGTACGAAATTGATGACATAGAGGAAGAAATAAAAAAGCATGTACTTATTAGTTTGAAAGCCAACAATAATACGTTGAAGGCCGAGATGAAATGTGCAGAGGATGTCCACTTTGACAAGGAAAATACGATAGCGTCTTTGTTGGGTTTCGAGAAACGGATGTATAAGAAAGACAAGTTACATGTTTCTTCGCAAACCATTAATATAATCAAAGTAAATTCAATCAGTGTAGAATGTAATATTGCTCGCGGTTCGTATCATAACGGTGAGGAGGGACACATTTTACACGAGTTTTATTTGGCTGTCGAACCAGGGTATAAAATCGTAGTGATCCCCAATCCAATCATTTATTTGCCTGTTAACGTTCAGCGAGTAAGTAACATAAGTGTTCGGCTTAGCGATCAAAACGGAGAGCCTGTGAACTTCAGAGAAGAAATAATATCATTGAGGTTACACTTGAGGAAGCGTCAGGATGGGTCTGGTATTTAGGGAATCGCCAGTTATAACACCGCCCATTATTCAGAAAGAAGCGAGACAATTAACATCGTTCAGCGTGAAATTTCTAGAGTCACTAGGATTCAAAGTGAAAAATGTTCGCCATAGAAAGCGCAGTTGAGTACGAAAACACCGTCACGGGGTACGAGTATCACATGTACAAACCGTATGCGTCGTGTACATTTAAAAATAATGATGAAATTAGAATAGCCGTCAGTCAACAGGACATCATAACCGCCCCGTTTGAAAGCACATTACATATTAAAGTAAAAATTAATGGGAAGAAAACAGGGGGTGATGCTGACGTCTCACTGGTCAACAATGCTATTGCATATCTTTTCGATAATATCCGATATGATATTGGGGGAATCGAGGTGGATCATACTAAAAATCCTGGAATCACCACCACCATAAAAGGACTTCTTTCAGTACGTGACGTTGAAAAGGATAATTTGAAAAATGCCTGCTGGTTAGGAGCGGGAGAAGCGCTAAAAATTGACAACGATAAAGAATTTACATTTTCTGTTCCACTCAGATTGTTGCTCGGTTTCGCTGAAGATTACAAACGGGTGTTAGTGAACGTCAAACAAGAGCTTATCTTGCTACGGTCAGCGTCTGACCTCGATGCTATCGTATCATCCGACGCGACCTCTTGCACTGTAGAGATAACCAGTTTATACTGGCGTGTTCCTCATGTCTCGGTCGTGGATACTTTCCGCTTAAAACTTTTGCGTATGATCGAAAAAGACACGGCCATACAAATACCCTTCCGGTCTTGGGAATTGCACGAGTACCCGTCTCTGCCGAAGACTACACGACAGTCGTGGACAGTTAAGACGACATCGCAGTTAGAGAAACCACGATATGTAATACTAGCATTTCAGACAGATAGAAAAAATAAATTGTCAAAAGACATGTCCGCCTTTGACAGTTGTACACTGACAAATGTAAAGCTTTATCTAAACTCTCAATACTATCCTTATGATAACATCCACGGTGATATGACTATATATTATGAAATGTTTTCCAGATTTCAAAAATCCTATTACGGTAGAGACACGTACCCAAGCGTCAGTTTGGACACTTTTAAAAGTACAACACCACTTTACGTCATCGACTGTTCCAAACAAAACGACACAATCAAGTCTGGACCTGTCGATGTGAGGTTAGAGTTTGAGACAAAAGAGTCCATTCCCGATAAAACCACAGCGTATTGTCTCATTTTACACGATTCCCACCTGGTGTACACTTTACTCACAGGTTCGGTGAAAAAGGTCATGTAATCACAGAGTCATGGGTGGGGGGTTAATAAATTCACCGGTGACCGGAGCACTGTTCAGTCTTAAACATGGATCCATGCGCTGACGATGTGTCTACTTTTAGCTCTGACGACGAGGAGGAGTACTTCCAACTTGATCCTAAAAGACCGTGGAGGGACGATATCGGGTGGATTTTTATAAATCTTAAGAGAAGGGGAAATATTGTTCGGAAAATTGAATTTGACGGGAAACCTTTAAAGTTAGACGTACGTTCTAATGGAAAATTTGATAGGCTAGAAATGGAATTCATCGATGGCGGGGCGATGGAATTAAGTGGGTTTACAATACCGGAAATTGTAGAGAAAACACGCGCACTTTCCAAGTTTACTAAAATGACCGTTTTAATGTACACAGCTTGCGGAATGTGTGACCATGAAGACTTTTGGTTAGACGACAATTGGGATGACGAGATGCGTCCGACCATTGATTTTAATGATAAAGATTTATGCGAAAGGAAATATCTCGATCACATAGTTGTAAAACTTAAAAAGACCATTCCTCCTGATGATTATACAGATAGTGACACAGAGGAGGATGAAGAAGAAGAAGCAGAAGAGACGGGGGAGGGAGAGGGGGAACCTGAGGTAAAGAAAAGGAAGGTGAACTAGGTGATTCCCGGTTAGTCGTCAAGATGGCTTCGGCAGTTGAGGTTCTCAAGCATAATTTTGCGGCCTGTAGAAATTATGTTCGGAACAAAATTGCGCGTGTAAATGTTTGTAGAAAACATACGTATTCGGATGGATATTCGTGGTTTGTACCGGATGTTGAATCGAGTTTGTTTACCGATAGAATACGTACCGGATACTTTAGCAAAATGTTAAACACACTCCAGATCGATGTAGAAGAAGGCAAAGCGTTGATAGGTACTGAGGATCTAGAGCACATTCTCGATTGTGTAATTCATTATGATCAGTTTGATGCATAGAAGTGTGTCTTTTTACCAGATTCGGAACCAGTGATGTGAAACAGTACGAACTTAAGAGGGGAAATATAGAGATAGAGGTGGATGAATATGTAACTCGTGCGGAAATTATTTTCAAAAATAGATTCTCATTGGCTACAGCAAAAGGAGTGGGGAAAACCAGCAGCCCTGAGGGTTACGACACTGTTAATACAGTTAAATCGGCAAAAACCCTCAGTTGCAGCCATGACGTCGACCAGTGCGGAAGTGGAGTCTCAACCTTTGATTACACAGGAGGAGGAGGAGGTAAGTACGGACACGGACTTGATACGGTTTCCACCGCGTAAGGAGCCTATCGACGCGTGTAAGGGGATTTTCCTAAAAACCGTTAACTTTTTAAATCCGGAACTAACGAAATCCGTGATTGTCGGTATTTTCAAAAACAGGGAAATTAGTCTGGGCGTTTTATTCACGGGGCGAAAAGGATCAGTGTACTGGTCATATGACACGTACAACCGGTTCTCGGTTCAGTTTGTAGATATTAAAAATGCGTTAGAAACTAAAGCTAAACTGTATTGGCGTAATGATGGGGGCGAGGAAATAAAGGTGAAAAACGTTTTTGGAAAACCGTGTGCGTTCCTTAGCGATGGGGAGCATACTTTAACGCTAGATCAAAACGAATGGGCTCAGTTTATGGCCATCCGCCCTATAGTAAACAGGGAGCTTGTCGATCTATTTTACTATGAGTACTTGATCCGTGAATACATTAATACTGTTAGTGTTTCACTCGATGTGACACCACCTGCGGACTTGCCCGAACGTTTTGTCAACCGGTTGTACGACGACGTAACGATTGAAAATGGCAGCCATTGTGGAATTTCACGGGTTCAAGGACAACCATAACCGGTTTATCGTTAAGGAGCTGGCGGTTGTCGGTAAGAATTTTCAAAGTCAAGTCGTATTCAAATCACCGTTTAGTTTTTATTTTTTAAATGAAAAAATGCGGCGCACCGCAAGATGGCTGACGCATAATTTTCATCACATAAAATGGGACGATGACGGTATCCCGTACAGGGAGCAAGTCATACGTGATTTATGCAAACCTTTCAAAGTAATATATACGAAAGGTCTTGAAAAGGTGAAATTCCTACAGGAGTTCCACCGAGACGTCCGGGAAATCACTTGGGATCGTGGTGTTCCCTGTAATGATATACACTGTTTGCTACCTCAGCACAAAAACAGTGATGTGTGTAAATGTGCTCTGTACAGTGCAAAGTCCTTTCAGCATAACCTATAAAAACCCCAGACACGGATTAAAAGTTCTCATTTACGATGGAAAGAGCGTGGCAACTACTGTCCCGGGAGCCTAAGGCTCCTGAAGGAGTTATGACCGATAGTTTCATTATGAAATTCAGTCGGTACTTGGATTGGAATTTGCTGTCTGATAACTATGATTTTTCAATTGATATGCTTAGAATGTTTCTTCATCGTGTTGTCTGGGCTAAAATCTTACGGAAGAAACTGTTTTCTGAATCGTTCCTGAGGGAAATGGCTCCCAGTTTTGACACGTCAGCCTGGGAAGTCCTGAGCAGATATCAGTTTCTTTCTGAACAGTTTATTCACGACTTTTCAGACAAGGTGGATTGGGATAATATCGCTTTGTATCAGAGTGTAAGCGGTAAATTTTTAACTGACCACCGGTATTTAGAAGAAAACGATGGGGCCTCTGTGAGTGATTAGTAAAGGGGCGGGAGTGCTCGGCATTCAGTTGAGGGTTCGCCCGTGATGGCTTGAACGGACTTTCAGAGGACCGTGTAAATAGTTGTGTAAGTAGTATACCTCTAAGGGTGATTAGTAAAGGGGCGGGGGTGTTCGGCATTCGGTTGAGGGCACCCGCGTGATGGCTTGAACGGACTCGAGGAGGTTGTAAATAATTGTACATAGTATACCACTGGAGGTGATTAGTAAAGGGGCGGGGGTGTTCGGCATTCGGTTGAGGGCACCCGCGTGATGGCTTGAACGGACGTTCAGTGGTCGTTAAATAGTATTGTAAGTAGTATACCTCTAAGGGTGATTAGTAAAGGGGCGGGGGTGCTCGGCATTCGGTTGAGGGCACCCGCGTGATGGCTTGAACGGACTCGAGGAGGTTGTAAATAATCGTAATAACTGTACAGAGCCTGAAGGGAGGTAGCGATTTGGCATTTGGTTTGGCTACCACCGTAAGTGGGCGTTGTTGGGGCCCCTTACCCCAGAGGTTAGGACTACTGGTGAAGCTCTGGGTAAACAAAAAGAACGCGCCGGGACCCTGTACAGCCTGACCTAACCGGTCTACTGTGGTGTGGAAACCAGGGTCACATAGATTTTAAAAAAATAGGTTAGCGTCTCTCATTCACACTGGACTGTTCCAAGGAGTAGCCTCAATCACAGGGCGAAGATTAAAGCCCCCCAGAGGTTAGGACTACTGGTGAAGCTCTGGGTAAACAAAAAGAACGCGCCGAGACCCTTACAGCCTGACCTAATCGGTCTACTGTGGTGTGGAAACTTGGGTCACATAATTTTCGGGTGTAGCATTTTTTAAAGGGTTGACTACCATAATAAGCGGGCGAGGGTTGGAGCACCCTATCGTAGAGGATTTGTAGATCTGTAGGCAATGTTAAAAATGAAAAGCAAATGATTAATCTAGTTTACTGTGCTTGGGACTCGGGTCGTTTAGGTCAAGCTGTGATGATTGTGAGAGTAGCGATAACGCTCATTTAAATAGAGGGTCATTGAAAGCGTTGGTCAGTGTGCTCGCAATGATTTCACCAACGGTTGTCATTATCCTAGCGATCACAGGTTGTCTGCTGGCCTCACCTCCAGACAGAGTTGTAAGTATGCTGCGTGCGTGATGCAAGTCGTGTTTGTGTGTGTGTGTGTGTGTGTGTGTGTGTGTGTGTGTGTGTGTGTTTGCGCGCGCGCGTGTGTGTGTGTGTGTGTGTGTGCGTGCGTGCGTGTGTGTGTGTGTGTGTGTGTGTGTTTGTGTAGGTGAGTTTTAATTCTAATAAATCTCTTATCTTTACAGGAAACCAGGATGAATGATTCGTCGGATGATGAAGAATTGTTGATGGCTGTGCAGAGGGTTGAGGAGCAACGGTCGCCGTCCGTGATTCGCCCTCAGAGTCCAACGGGGTCTCCCGACCCATTTGAATTCCCTACCCGAAACCCATATAGGCGATTAGATGGAATGAGCCTGGGAGGTCTCCATAGAGGAACACGACCAAGACAGGCGCCCTCTCCAGACATGTTTGCATCTCCGGAGGCAAGACAGGAGGTGGTCGGAGGAGCTATAAGACGCTCTCCGCTGCGGGACATCGGGAATCTTCCTCGTAATGTAAGCAAAAGTTATTACCAAACAAATCTCGTTCTTATTCACACAACAGGGTGTATGACAATATATCATACTTTGGTAACACTGCGAGGAAAATCGCAAATGTACAGAACAGTTGATAGTGCTGTGGATGGTACGGGAGAAATCTCCCAGGGTGTGACAGTATATTGGTAACACTGTGAGAAAAATAATGAAGATGGTCCTACTACGTGGGTGTCCACAAAACGTGACGTTATAATAGCTATAGACTACACTCTACATGCACATAAGTTGGTAGCACTGGGAGAAAAGGCGGCAGATTTCACATGGACACCGCCATGACGCCAAAAGCGCGCCAAAACACACATGGTCGGAAATATATATTTTTAGCCCTTCAATTGTGTGATGCAACCCGCAGCGCTCACTTTAATATGTAGGCTACTATATACCCGTATACCGAGTTTGGTTTATATCTGACAATTACCTCCTGAGATATACAATTTTAAAATATAGCCCCTTCATTTTCTCGGATGCTTATCCGCAGAACACATGTCAGGTACCTTTATTTTTTTGCCTTTGCTTATGTGTGTCTATATACCAAATTTCACTTCGATAGCTCATACCGTTCGGGAGATATGATTTTTTGAATTTTTACACACTGGTTGCCCCTTCATTTTTCAAGATGCAACCCGCAACATCCTAGTTAAAACCTGTCATATGTGTCAGTACCGCCTGGGGGGCACCTACACTACGTAGTAGGTGATTTTTGGCCTCAAAAATGGCGTAGGACTTACCGTTTTCGAGATATCAAAATTTTTAGGTATTTTTAAAAGTTTTTAAGAAATCTAACACACTTTATATAGTATTACATGCACCATGAGTACGGGAGGTATTATAAAAGTACTGGGGAGTCAGCGTGACATAATTTACATTACATACAAAACATATAACGATGAATTCATATGTATAACTTATAATATATTAATCAAGTGACAAAAAATGTGCCAAAAGTGTGGTTGGGACATGTGGTCCGATGGGCGCAGCCATTTTGGATCGAAAAACGCGCGAAAGTTCAGAACACATGGTCAAACGGGGCGCTGCCATGACGCCAAAAGCGTACCAAAACACACGTGGTCGAAAAGAGTTAGGTTAGAACACGTGGTCACATGGGTGCTGGCAAGAGAAATAATCAGATTGACCTTTTTGACCCTCCAGAGATAAATATGCCAATCAAAGACACTTATACACAATAATAACTAAGACCGGACAACAGCGTCTTGGTCGTGTGGTCAGTGCGAAAGCACACCAACTCGGAGACCGGGGTTCGAATCCCGGCAACAGCGGTAACATTTTTATAACACCTTCTGGTAGCGAACAATCAAACTACACATTCCCACATGGACGCCGCCATCTTGATGACGTCTACAGCCCGGAGAAAAGGCGGTAAAATTCAAAAAGCGCGCCAAAACACACGTGGTCGGAAAAAGTTAGGTTAGAACACGTGCTCTCGTGGGCGCCGCCATCTTGATGACGTCAAATACCCGCCAAAACACACGTGGACGCCGCCATCTTGATGACGTCACCGATCACGTGGTCAATCACGTGAAAGGTCAAGCTCAAGGTCTTGATGACGTCAAATTCCCGCCAAAACACACGTGGGCGCCGCCATCTTGATGACGTCACCGATCACGTGGTCGGTCACGTGGATGACGTCACCGATCACGTGGTCAATCACGTGATCAATCTCAAGGTCATTTTGTGCCCAAGTGCCAGCAGGACTACTTTGGTTATTACGAATCAATATTTAAAATGATTACTCTATATCGGTCGTGTGAAAGCTTCAGAATCTCAATACTAGTTTCTTACAAGCTCACACTCTTGGGATTAATCAGTTGTAAAAAATTTTATTAAATGTTTATATTTTATCGTTTTATAGTTATTCAGTTATTATAGTTATTATAGTTATTCAAAGTACGTTAGAGACAGTAACAGGAATCTAGTAGTCCTAGAGGCTTGAAGGGGCTAATAGCCCGTAAGCATAATCCTTCATTAGTATAGTTTAGAATACCTTCTTAGAAAATAGGCTTTTGGATCCACAAATTTATGATTATATCTAGCATTTGGTTTTAAGTAAACAAAGCAGACCTTTTTACATCCCAATGGTTTTTAATTGACAGCTATTTTACGTTATTTCTCATTTTATAGTAAGCTTAAAGCAATTTCAGTATTTTCCCCGAGTCCCGATCATTTGGTATTAAATCTGCATCGTTATAACATAAACTAAACATAAACCTAACTATTTATAATTTTAAATTATGAAAAACTCAAACCCTTAGTTATTATAAAATCAGAAACTCCTAAAAATAATTTTTTTATAGTACATTGAACGTGCATATTTAGCTGCATTTTGAAAAAAACCACACATGAACACATCTACCATATGGCTTAGAATCAAGCATTAGCACCACATGTTTAATGTAAACAAAGCAGACGTTTTTTCAATCTCAATGCATTTTAAATGGAAGATATTTTTCGTTATTTCTTATTTTCTGGTATATTTGGACATAATCTGCTATTTTTCTCGACCCCTTGGGGCCGAGACCTTTCATTTGAGCCATCTCCCATTATCCTGCGAGCTGTCAAACTCTCACAATTTTGATTTAAAAAATCGCCTGCAGAATTAATAATATAGATAACTTCCAATACAAACATGCATTATCAAAATATTGGTTATTAAATTGAATTACAGTCAATCAATAATCGGATTAGACTATACCATAAAAATTCACCCGAACAATAAAACGTAAGTAATTTCGTTCGGTGATGCCTTACATCATTAGTATTTTATGAGCTTACAGCTCTAAATAAATTAGTTTATTTTTGATCATGTTTTATAGGTGAAAAATAACTTTATTGAATTTTAACAGATTCATCAATTAAAGAGTTCTCTTGAAGCTACTTTAAAATTAAAATTCGATGACAGCTTTGAACAAATTCACACAGTTTAGCTTAGCTAGGTCTGAATACAGATTGAAAACTGGTTATATTGAAATGCAAATCTCTTTGTGACAAGCGCCATTGTGATATCTGACAGATATACAGATTACATTTCCTGTAAAGCAAAGAATGCTGATTTATTTTGAGTTGTTTAATGTATTTACGGTAAATATATTGAGATAATGTTGATTACTGAGCATTAAATACGCTAGGATGAAAACGTAGAATTTATGCTGCTTCCAATCACGCTTCAGAGGGTTATGTTAGTCACAGAAAATCGGAAATTATTAAGATTAAAACTTTATAATTATAATAAAATTAAACAAATAATACGAAACAAGTCACAGAAATGATAAAAGTGACCGGTAAGAAGAACACATGACTAAAAAATCTATAACGCGCTAAGCAATTTTAATAATGAAACAACGTAACAAAAACTCTCTACATCTTTGATGTGATACGTGTCAATAGTCAATATGGGATTTGTATTCAAATTTTCAACTTTAATTAATTTTTAACCAATATTACATCTCGTACAACGTAAACTACCATTTCAATTGACAGTGAAACCCTCACCAAACGTCATGAAAGTTTGTCCACATATGGCTTGCGACTAACACAACGCAAACATCTGATTTGTCCCATGTGTAGTGAATGAGATTACAGAAGACATCGCCCAGTTACACAGACGATTGTGGCAATTCCAGCAATACACAGCACTCTTCAATGGTTTCTGAAAACATTATTTTAAAACTGTAGACTTATTAAAATTATGGCTGTCTTGATAAGTCACTCCTGTATGGAGGAGCCTCTCGAGTTTGCACAAGTTCTTTACTTTTCAAATTTTTACCTTTGCTAATCATATTTAATTATTTTTACTAAATATTATTTTTACTAATTCATATTTTAAAAGTAAAACTTGAAAAGGTATGTTCCCAAAACGAACTTGAGCGACCAAACTTGCAAAATTTAAGTTAAAAGTAAAAGTAAAAATTTGAAAAGTAAAGAACTTGTGCAAACTCGAGAGGCTCCTCCATACAGGAGTGACTTATCAAGACAGCCATAATTTTAATAGGTCGACAGTTTTAAAATAATGTTTTCATAAACCATTGAAGAGTGCTGTGTATTGCTGGAATTGCCACAATCGTCTGTGTAACTGGGCGATGTCTTCTGTAATCTCATTCACTAGACATGGGACAAATCAGATGTTTGCGTTGTGTTAGTCGCAAGCCATATGTGGACAAACTTTCATGACGTTTGGTGCGGGTTTCACTGTCAATTGAAATGGTAGTTTATGTTGTACGAGATGTAATATTGGTTAAATCAGTCTTCTAAATAGATACAAAAAATCATATAGGTACTGTAGAGTCAGTGTTGAGAAATGTTTGAGACATATTCCACTGATATAATATCGAAAATATTAAATATCAAATTAAATTTCATTATTCTTTATTAACAAAATTAAATGTAACATTCGGCGTTACAATATAATAGATTAAAATCATCACATGAGTCAAAAACCTGTTCGTGTGGCGAGTTCAAGTCCTTTGCAGATGTAGTAAAACTAAATTGTTAGTAAAAGTTTTAATAAATGCTCAAAAAAACAAAAAGTAAATAAATTCATGATGACAAAAAAATTAAGCTATCAGGACTTATTTTTTAACCAGCTGCTACGGTGTAACGTAAATATAGAATCGATTTCAAGCAGTGAAGAAAATAAATATTTAAGTCTATACATCTGCGCTAGGCATGGGTATGCAGTACGTGGAAGAGTAAATACGTCAAGGTCATGAAGGTTATGCTGAGCTGATATGAGACTCGGCGATAATTGTGTCTTTTTTCGCCAGGCCGCTACGACCCTCTTGTCGACGCTGAGTGGAACCAATTTTCTGAGGATTCTTAGCAAAGATGTACAATGTAAAATGAACTGGTCAAGATGACTTGGTGATGAAGTCTTAACCACTCAAGAAAGCTGCAGGTCCCATCGATATACATTATGAATATCGATGGCAGGCCAACGTTCACCGCAACACGAGTACGGTGAGAGTGTCACAGGAGCCACTATCAGGTTTGAATTGTTATAGCGAAATGTTTATAAACTATTTATTAATAAAAGTCTAACAGATAAAAGCTCAGAATCTTTTAAATCTGTAAATTAGGAAATCTGGCCGTTTTTTAACGCTGCTTGAGTAATAGATCGTTGAAATTTAATACCAATTAATATAGAAACTATAAAAATCATCAAGTTAAAATATCTAGCAAATAAAGTCAAGTCCCAAAAATTATAGAACATATATATCTTTTACTTCATATAAGGTAAAGAAATTATAAAACACAAGAGAAAAATTATTTTTTCAACGTTTACGTTAACAGTTGTTTAAGCCAGTGTCAGAAATTTAATATTCTGTTAAATTTAAATTAAGGCTAACCCCAATTAGCTGTTTGAGTCACATTTTTTAAGATTTCTAATTGACTCAATTATAACTATAAAAGGCATTAAGGGATATTGTTTTTTATATAAATACGAAAGTTTTTATTTGATGTTTCTTATGCAAATTAGCTTACTTGAAACACAAAAACTTTACCAAAAAGAGGGAAGTTACAGGTTTTAAACTTAGACTCTTAAAACATATATTCATTCTCCAGTTTAACTGAAGCATAATTAAGTTATGGTTTTATTACAACATAAAGGAAAGTTGTTCACCAGGGGCTACTTAATTATTGTTCCAGTTTTATCTCTTTTGTACATTGTTTGGAGAATAAATTGATGCAGCATGTTACTTCCACCTTTGAGTTTTATGTATTATACGGTAAAAATGCAAATCATCTGCTTGTTTTTAATTGTTCTAACTTACGAAGAAATATTCTTGGATTTATTACCGTGAAGAACCTTAGTAAATATAGTCTGAAATACTATAGGCTACCGTAAATGTAAATTTCTCTATTCTGCAGAACCTTTTTACGAGTTTATTTTGTGAGTATCTAAGATTAAATACGTTTAAGAAGGTACGATATTTTTCTTTAGAAGTTCACCAAAGCAGGCACGTATAAGACAATTGGGCTGTACAGCAAATCTTATAAATCCCTCAAATCCTGGTCTTTGTCTAAGATCTACATACAAAAATTATCAAAAAGACAATAATAAAATTTGTTTTCTAAGATTTTTACATATTCACGATCAACGCAAATACAGCAGTTTGGCATGAAATATCATATCGCCTTAAATAATGTAGCTACAAATAGCCCCTAAACCATGGCAAATGGTTCTAAAACCATAACCAATTAGTAACAAACTGTAGATAATTCCTTTATTATATTATTAAATCAACTAATAATCTATAACAAAGAAGCCTTTTTAATATAGTAATATTGTTAATTAGTATTAGAAGCTCTCTGTTATAAGTTATACCATAACGTGGGCAAAACCCGCTTTGATGATGGGTTGGATTGCTTCTCATTTCACGGTCAGATGTAAACAAACAGCTGAAGCAGTTATTGTCATGGGCTTGAAACAAGAACTGTTCACTCGCATAATATACAAATAAAGATGCAAATGTAAGTATATGCTTATAATTTTATACATTCGTTTTTTTATTTATCATCCAGTCTATTTTGTGAATTTGTTTATTAGTTTGTTTTTGTGTTTCATAATTTAGCCTACTAAACTAATATTGCCTACTTTAATAATGAAAAACGTACTGACACTGAATAAATTTTGATTACAAAAATGTTCTATATTTTTTGTTTTGGTTTCAATTTATTTTAGTTAAAACAAACATTTTATGTTTTTATGAAAGTTGAAAGTCTTTTTTCAAATTATCTGTATAAGCTTTATGTTAAAACCAATTTTATTTGTTGACACTGTAAGCCATACAATTATTATCTTAATTATTACCTAGTATAATGTCATAAGATATATCTTCTTTGATCATAATACCAAAGAACAGAATCTTGATCAAGTTCTGAATCTAAAAATTCTTAAGTTTGCAGAATCAACCAGTCAATGATACCGGTTAATTGAAAAACTTAGAAATTACTGAACTTTGCAGCTTTGACAGTTCATTGGAATATAAGGTATTGATAAAATCCGTTTGAAAGATTAATAAACTTAGTTTTTAACAAGGAACAATCAGTACTCTCGGTAGAATACTCCTCTATTCTACCAGAATGACAACTTATATTTAATAATTTCCCCATCAATCATGCTTCACGGCATTCTCCTAGTCTGTTATAAATGGAAAGTGTAAATAAACGTTTCTTTCTCTAACGGGGGCTGAATATAACGGCGACCATATTAGGTTCATATTAAAAAATATCTATTAAATGTTAGAAGTAAGTCAAAGTATCCCCTTTGATAGTTTTCATGGTGTTACTAAAATTAATGCTGACTAAATAATCTTGACCAATAAAAATAACAATCTCATGTAGCATTGGATCAAATGTGAATAGAAAGATATTATAATTGAAGTACTTATGCTTTATAATTTTAAAACAAAAATACATAAATCTAAAATCTGATTACTCATTTAGCCAGGACATTTATGTTAGACGACACTGGCAGTAAATGGGCAATTTTAGTCTATGGGAATAGAGCAGCTGACCCAACAAAGCCAAATATTTCATCGCCTCCGTTAATTTTCATCATTCGCAGTAATTTTCCTTTACTGATAATATATTTTGCAATGTTTAAAATGTAAGGAAACAACTGATGATTTTCAAGAAGCTAAACATTTTATTGTACTATAATTTATATAGCAGTAATGTTTTTTTTTTACTTGTTTATTCGCAATGATAGCAATTTTCAGCTCACAACAAAGGTATCCATAAGGAATTTTTACAAATACTACCATAAGGAATCACTTTTTGCGAGCTTAACCACGCTTTTATTGTGAGCTAATTTTGATGATTGAGGTGTCAAAAAACTGGAATTTTCATCAGAATTCTATGGATATTATTTATTGCTATCAACTGGATTCACCCCCTTTGGAGTGTATTTTACATACAAGCTTACCTGTATTTCTTGTGGCAGGTGTATTAGAATCGCAATATTCTAGAGAATTAATAACATCAACAAATATTATTATTATATCTACGAAATATACTCATTTTATTGGAAACTTTATTTTTCACACAAAACGCCTTTTACTGTGTTTTTGTGTCTTATGGTTTCGTGCTAATCAAAAAAAAAAAATACTGAAACATGGACTGGATAATTTTTTTCGAGATAGTGGTATGTTGCCCAAATTGGATTTTTTGGGAATTTAAGTACGGTATGATGACCCTAGTTGTATGTACAACCTCTCCATCCATTATTATCCTGTTAAATGAAAATTCTTGAGTCCGACACTATTTTTCCTGCACTATACAATTAATATTTATCATTGCTTTCTTTTGAATAAAATATAAACTGGTCTATCTACTATTTAAGAAAAAGGAAGGAATGAAGCAGTTAGGGAGGCGATATTTGCATGTAAATTGTGCATTATTGGATATACTGCGATCCCTTTCACTTTAAGCAGTCACTCCTCCTCTCTACTGGATTGTGGCTTGAAATTTGAAAACAAATAAAGATGTGAAATAACTTGATTTTTTTTAAATAGTTTATTCGCACTATGCATAACACTTTTAGTATTAATAAATTACAACCTTTTCATAGATTTAGATAAGATCAAAGTTCTATTGATTTATTATATAATTATGAATTGGAAATATGGTGTTAAAGACAAAAGGGAAGTTTTAAGTAGATTTTTTTAATAAATTAATGGATAAATGAGTAGGTAAATGAATTAATGGAGGTTTTATGGTAGTTTTGAAGACCAATCGGCTAATTTCTTGATATAAATTGTAAGAAAACGCCGTGAAGTCGAGAATGATCCCAAAATGGACCAGTGACAGGACTTGGTAACTATGAAATCGGGTATAAGCTTTTTAAGACGATACAGTGAGCACCTTTTGATAATCTAATGCTAGCTAGAACGCAGCTTCATAGCAAATTATATTATTACCATATTTTTGCAACGTCAGATTTTTTTAGGTCACTTCTAAGTGGTATTAATAATTTTATTTGAAATGAAACCGTAATTTACTTTAAAGAGGCATCTACGTATTTGCCTTCGTTGGTTTTGAGTTAACATCGATTAAAGATGTATAAAAATGTCTATTTTCAACTCCAACAAGTACAAAAATAGTTGGAAAACTATTTTTGTATTTTTCGGGGACATTAATAAACCTAACTCACTAAGACGGATGATTTTGGTGTAAGAAAGACCCTTCAATCTAGGGCAAATTTACGAGTTTTTGAATCAATTCACTTCTTACCACCTATTATAGGAATCTTCACAGCTTTAAATAAACTTTAAGACCTCAAGAAACAAATTTATCTTCATCCAAACAGTTGACAAGTGTAGTATAGAGCTTTAATTGTTACCACACACAAGCAAGACCACGACATCTTAAGCCTACAGTATAAGGCGATTTTTTACATTAATACATTTTTATTTTTAAGTCTTATCGGTATCATTACATTGCTGAACGACTGCTACAGACCTTTTATTAATAAGCACACTGCACACTAGGCTGTTATTGGAATTGATTTTAGATTAATGAATCTGAATAAAAAGAATTTTCCTTTCATATCATATTTTGAGCACTACATGTCTACGTGTATCGAGGCAGTGAATATCGAGTCTCTGTTGACTCATCATCCAACATATTTTTGCAGGTGTTTTTTTTCCTTTGGCTTTCGGCGTGAATGTTTTATGCATGCATGCATCTTGATATTTTTAGTTTAATTAATCAATTTTTAAGTCAATTATTTTTGAAAAATGTACATAGTTTTAGTTCTTTTTATGAAAGTGATGAAGTGCTTGTGGAAGACTCAACTGATAATGAACTCATTTCCCACGCACAGGATTACCTTAGTGGGAAATATTTCCAATATAATACTGTATATATATTGTTTTTATGTCTTCTGTATATTTAAGGAAATAAAACAATTCATTCATTCAATACGGAACTCAGAACGTTTTTGATGCTCGCCTGATTTTCTGCCATCTTTGTCTTCGTGCTTCTGATCTGAAAAAGAAGAAACAAACCAAATCATTAATTCCAGTTGAGTTTTTGATTCCCCGGTCAAAGGGAGCATTGCCAATCGTTCCGAGTGTCTTCCACGGCCCTAGACCGACAGACGTCAGTCAAACCTCCTCGGACACCCGTCACCCGCCTAGCACGGTCGCAGGATCAGGAATATGCCCATGGTTCTTAAAACCGCTTCCGACAATTTTGATACACTGCTTTCAGCGTGGCGGGGGTGCTTACTTGCAGCGGCCACCTGCTGAGGCCAATTCGACCTCAGCAGCTCCTCTAGTTTTGGCTCGGAGTTCACAGAAGCGGCATGTCCCCACTAAGCGTCCCACCGAGCACCCCGACCAGAGTACAAGGGGGAGGGCTCAAACCCAGGCGTATGGATGAGCTCAGCACCGGGGCCATTTGTCATGGAAAGCCAGGCGTACCCGGACCCCGAGCCGCCTTCGTGTTTTTAAAAGACAGCCACCCCGCTACCTCTTTTCTACAAGCCTCCACTAGATTGCCCTTTGTTTTTAAATTAAGTCATACATATTTGTTATAATTGTATTACTTCCTAATGTTAACATCCGTTTGAAATTTTCAAAAAAATATGTATGATTCATGTAATCCATTATGAATACTACATTAACGCACGTGGGGAATAAATACAGGTATATGTGTAAAATTATTTTTTTAAGAGCTCAGAGTACAGGATAGTTATACAGGGGAAATAAATATCCTAAATTTATCGGGACTTTCTCGTTTTCAATTTTGGTTTTGTCTTAGTAATTTCTTTCTTCGTCATCCCTGTTAACCTCATTGTTAATTACACATCAATTATACTTTAAAAGTTAAAGATTTTAAATATAAGAACTTTTTTAATAAAAATATATATTTATAAAAACTGTTTCTATTAAATAAAATATTTCAATTTTCCAATTTGGCATTTCATGGTAGAAACGCTTGCCATGATGCAAATAATTGTTGTTAGGGTTCAAAATATTTCTTAAAATAAATATTGTATTCTCTAAGCTGATCTCATTTATGGTTTCAAAAACCTACTCAAAAAAAGCAGAGGTCTTCTATTAAAAATGCAATATGCCTCTAGACGTAGCCTAAAAAAACTATGAATAACCAATCTATTATCTTTTATTACTAACTTTAAAAGTTAAATCATGACCATGATTTTGCTATTATAATGAAAATCATAATTGAATGAAATGTTACGTAATTATCAATTATAATTATGAAATTCAACACCTTAACCTTCTCAAGGGTTTATCAGATTTTTTGCTATTTTGAAACTGGGTATAATTTGTTTGTGTCAAGTTACATTACAGTCAACACCGCAACAAAGTAAAATAGGGATTCAATTTTATAGGAGACTAGCCTCTCAGAGTACAGATTTAATTAGTTGAGTGACTGAGGCTACTGACCTCGCACAAGCCAATTAATTAAGGAGCAGAACGGCCCCTCTATATTGGACATCCTCAAAAAAAAAACATTTAGTTTCAATTAACCATTATGGGGTATTTTATCTGAATAAGTGAGCGTATATTATTAAGTTGAATTTATTATCATTAGCCTTTCCTAATAAAACAGAATATTGCATTAATAATTAATAATAATAATAATACATTAATACAAAATTAAAAATTGTAAATTACGTTTTACCATATTGTTAACATTGCAAAAGAAATAAGCAAGACAGTACGAGATTAAAAGAAAGTGAGGTACAACAATTCCACATTTAAAGGGAACGAACAAAATAAATGGGAGCAGTAACGCATCGTTATTGCTGTAGACTCATTTAACGACCGAATCTCGTGTTGCACTCCCATTTCCAGTTTGATTTATGTCTGAAGTCTTTGAATGACCGCTGCAAATGAAACCATGAACAGAAAGTTATTTCCAGAAACGGTTTCCAGGTACCGATAATGCTAGGATAAAAGGTGTTGCACGTGTCGGGGAAATATTATTTGATTGCTATGTAAACTCTGATAGGTACATGGAATTGTTTGTCTGGAACTTGTTTCTGTAATTTCATTTTTATTGAGTATTTCAACTTACAAGTTTTGGTTATAAACTTGATTTAAGTCCAAATATAATCGGAATAAGTATAATATTATGTTAAAATATCACATTAATTGAATGAGTTTAGGTATCAAGAGATGCAACAATTTTAAATAGTAATGGATTGAACAGTTCGTTACTTTTCATAATAACAACACCCAACATAATATTACACTAAATAATGACACTATCATATTAGGTATTAGCCTGGGTGTAATAGCATTTTAAGCTTTTGATGTTTTAACTTATATTATTAAAGTACCCAACACCATTTCCAGCGCAAGTTATGAATATCAAATAGTAGGAAGTTGATACGCAAAGCTCAAAAAATCAAGTTTTATGAAAAATTAGTAAACAGATCATTAAGGGTTTTGTTTATTATTAAATTTGTTTTCTAATTATCAGCCTTAGAACTAATTAAATGTGTTTAGGGGACAGATGTTAGCACTTGTTAGAAATTGTTCTGCACACTGCTGCAAACAATCACTTTTTTACCTTAAGGTACTTAAATAATTCCGAATATAATTTTCGTTTACAATTTTATAAATTAAATACATAATAATTATATGTTACATGCAGGTATTCATAAATATCAATAATGTGCACGGCACGATTCAAAAATATCTTTATCTTAATCAAAAGGAGGAATCCTTTCCGTTAAATAAAGAATCGCCATCATTGGATTTTAGAGCTGCTACCACATTCTACTTAACTAATAAGAATTTTAAAAATTCCAAAAGTTTGAGTCTTCGTAAGAAGTGCGTTCATCTGAGGCACAATCAGAACTTTCCACTCGGAGATCGGTGGCAAGTAGAGCGCCCACAGGAGTAAGAAGATTAAAGTTCTTAAGCTCTCTAACTTTTTCCGGCGATAAAGATTAACAACTATTCCTTGGACTTGTGAAAATTTTATAAAGCTATATTGTGTGAATTAAAATATTTCTTTGTAAGAACTTCTAACAAAATAACATAATATCTATCGCTTGAGCTAGACAATTACAAAAAGACGCCTAGAAAGTTCGATATATTGGCAAAAAAAAAATGTTAAATGATCAATATTAACGTTAACAAAAACAGTAAAAAATAAAAATAAATAAGGATTACAAAATTTTAAAAATCAAATATGAATTAATTGAAACCGTAATGAATTGAATCGGAAATCAGTAACATAACAATTAATTTAAATAACTATGTAATTAGTTTTTATGTAGTAGCTCTTCAAGGAAAAATGTTAAATTCATTCAATAAAGCCTTAAAGTTATTAAATAAATACGATTCCAAGGAAGTTTAGATAATGTTATAGCTTAATTTAAGTGGTGGTTGTAGATATAAAAACTTGCCAAAGAATGTAGACTAGTCAAAAAGAGAGGACATAATTCTTAATTACTCGAAATATTAGTACCACTGTTCCATCGAAAGATACCTATTTGTTTCGTTGTTATATTTGCATTGATAACGTAAGTTTAACTATTTGGTTTGAAAGATAAATAGGTCTGAAGTGAATTAAATGTAACACTAAATAACTGTTGAATCCAATACAGAATAGCTAGTATAGCTGGCGCCAATTCTTGGGGCCCAGTCCGCGCATGGGGCGGGGAGTGGGTAGGCTGGGCGGAGAGGGGAATAGTAGTGGCAGCGGCGGCCGACATTGTACTAGCCTGGCTGCGTACATTCGGCAACTCGCACATAGTTACTACTTCTCTGTCAATCGTTGTTCAGAGTAACAAGACGCTTCAATAAATACTAATGAAATATTTTATATTATTGAATAGAATTAAATCAGATCATTAATTGCCAGTAAGAGTCAATGTTCCGTCGGTCAATGTTTTTGGGACGACATGTAGTGACACGCTATTGTTGACGGCTGAGAGCAGAATGACAGTGCTGCGCTCTTGCGAGGCGTTGTCGCGCATGCGCACTAGCCGTTTTTGCTACCGCGCATCCACCGCACTGGGCCCCAAGAATTGGCGTCTGTTATACTTTTTAATAATCGGTGATGGCGAATGTCAGCAAAAATTGAAATCAAAACATAACTTAGTGAATTGGTAAAAAACCTTACGCATGAAGGATGGTATTATTAGTTTGTTCATATTACGGAAACAAATTAATTGCAATCCCGAAAACTTGAACAAAACCCTAGGCCAAATCTTAACTTCTAAGCCAAAACTCAACAACACATACCATCTCAGAAGTTGAGAGAAAAGTGAAGTGAAGTTATCGGAAGTTGGTGGAATCACTGAAGAGGAAGTCTCGAAGTTATGGCATAAGTTAGATAGTTCCAGGAAACTGCCGCTTCATTGGCTGTACTAAATCCTAGAGAATCGTGTTATTCGTGACCGTACTTCCAATAAATTCTAATTCTAGCATGAAATGACTCTATAGCTTACAATGTATATCCAAGATATATATGATATATCTAAGATATGTTTGGCCCATGAATAAAGTTGTAGGAATTTATTTTTAAGAAAACTAATTATCCTTAAACTAATTTTCCTTTAATTATCCTTGATTTATTATTGATTTTAATGGAAATAAATGTTTCCTGTTTTACAATTTATTGAAATAGACAACTCCTAGCTTGTACGTCATAACCTGATTAAAAATATTATTTAAGACGTAAATCCTGTTTACTTTATAATGCGAATAATTTTGTTGAAATATTTCTTATATATCATATTATATTTCTTTTATTCGACACATGCTAAAATGATTCTGAAATTTTTTAATTCTGCCATTTTACAGGTTTTAATGTGAACACCCCTCTCGTTAAGAAAAAAGTGACAAAAAAGGCTCTTTATAGAACGTAAGTTCTGCTGCTCCAACAAGAGATCAAAATTATTGGAAAAGAATAACTATCCGGACTGGGTCCCAGGAAGATAGGAAGAAACACTGCAGTGCCATTAACAGATTCAATATCCATTTACGAGCCTCTAAACAAAAATACTTCCAAACTGAGCTGTCAGGATGTAAGAATTAATCAAAATCTCGGGCTAAAATCCTACTGACGTCAGCAAATCACAAGTTCGAAAAAATGCCATGCTTTTTAAAGGTACTGACGGTATAAATAGAATTTATTTTGATATGGCCAAAAGAAATTACGTAACTAAACATTGTTCAGAGTTGTATAGGAATAATACTGCAGTAAATTTTAAAGGCCAATTTATTTTTAGGCCAGGGTCGGTTGGAGAAGTCAAAGACGCAATCAACAGCATAAAAGTTGATCAGTAGGAAATGATGGAATAACCAATAGAATAATAAAATGATTTTTCCACACGTTATTGGTGTCACTGCTCATCTTATTAACAGGTCATTGGCCTCAAATGTTTTTCCGGTGGCGTGGAAGGAGGCTGTAGTCATTCCATTACCGAAGGTTATATCTCAGCTGCGGTTGCTGAATTGCGCCCTATTTTACCACTACAGACCTGTCAAAAGTTCTTGAAAAGTTAAAGGCTGCCACAGTTGTGGAGGTTCTTGAGCGAGAGAACAACACTCCTCTTTTACAGTCCGGCTTTCGTAAAAAAGATACAGCACGTCAAACGCCCTCCTTCAATATGTCATTGAGTGTTCCGCAGGGCAGCTTTCTTGGGCTTGCTCTGTGCATACGATTTGCTTCCAGTATAGACGACTCTGTACAGCACTGCGGGCTCTATCAATTTGCCGATGATGTTCAGTCGAGTCTCTCTTACAGAGCACGTTTATGAGGCTTTTCGGCTTATGAACATGGATTTGAATACAGTCTACAAGCATTAAATAAATAATGGGGTGGAGCTTAACTCTAGTAAATTAACCTTGTTCAATGTTCCTGGTAGCAGATGTGTGCTCCCATCATTGGACCCTGAGGCATCTATTGGAGGGACAGCTTTAAAACAGTGTGAGTCTGCTAAGCTCGTTGGCATCGTCTTTGGCACTGGTCTCACTTTTTACAACCACGTGTGTAACGTTATCCAAAAAGCATTTTCTCGCCACAGCTGTACAGAAACAAACACCTTTTCCTTAAAGCTACTAAGATTCGTCTCGATCTGGCTAAAGTTATTTCTGCATTTGATTACTGTCTCCCTGTTTTCGCCGATGTCGTTACAGCTAGAGACGTGCAGAGTATACAGAGAAATTCGTAGAATTTTGAATATCAACACGCCGCCATATTTAAGAGAGTACCTGAAGTCGTGGTCTGAGGTGCGATCCCGTCAAACGAGGCAGGATGCCGTGCTGGAGTTTCCTCGAGTTCGCAGGAAGCTAGAATGGAGACGTTTCAGTTATTTTGTGCCTTTGATCTACAACTGTTTTCACCACTAACATGGATGATGTAGTTATTGAAAAAGCTGTCAAATGAAAGCAACATGGTTTATTGTCCACAAATGAGTGATTTTTATTTTTTCTCTATTGGTAAATTTTATTATTTTATAACATGTTATGATATTTAGTATTGTGACTTAAGTTGTTTTGTAGACCAACTACTGTATGTTGAAAAACTGCTCAAATAATAAAGAATATTTTGTTTATTTACTTTTTCTTTTCTATTTCTTTTTCATTTTGAACACATAATAGTAGGATGGCCATAATTGAATAAGAAGATTGTTAATGTTACACTAAAACCCACCTAACCCCAAAAACTAAAATTTGTCACTAACCCTTAAACATGTTTTTAATAAAAGGTTCCATCTCGTAGGAGATATAAATGTGAAAAACAAAATCCTACTTCGAAATAAACATTATTAAGTTTAAATTTGTTTCAAACGCATTAGTTATTCTTTTCTAAGCCGGAGCCAGTAAAAATACCTCATCAGTACAACACTCTCGGAGGACGCAGTAATTACATACAAAAACATTACCAACCCTTTGGGGCCCTGTTTGACAATTGTGATTGCGTCAGTCTCTTTAAAGAAACATTATGAAAGGTTTTTTATTTAGAATATTGCATTACAAATTACTTTTGAAACAAAACACTTAATATTACGTATAAAACACTGTTGATTAAGAAACTATTTTTAAAATGTTTATGACTTTATTATGTACGTTGTATATAAGGTACCTATATTGTTTGGATTTATTACAATTAGTGTCTATACTCAATATCCCACAAAAAGATAAACAAGGTTAAAATGGTCGTCATTGACAGTAAGCTACGATTATGTATTTAACAATTGGCAAAAGATACCTTTAGCCCTGAAACCCAATATATATAATATAAGGTAGTACTGTTTGGTCTTAATGCAGATAATTTCAATATGTATATTCACCCTATTTACAAATAATGAAAGAAAAACAATTGTAAAATTTAAATATTGACATTTTATTATTGTATTTTTTGTTTTTTAATACAGTCCATTTTCTCAACTCAAACCCAAAATGAGATATTCTTCATTTTTTTCTTCGTAAATTTGAAACTTCACGTAATAATTACTAAAAATCGTCAAAGAATGACACTAACACTTCTGTTCTACGATATGTTGAGTATCAATCTATTTAAAGCCATATTTAAAGCCATAAACCAGTAGAGGACGGCTTTCCTGATTAGTAAAGGGTTCACTCTATCCAATAGTGCCCAATTTACGATATTCAAATATTGCCCTTCTTTCCATCCACATTCTTCTACTATCAAGATATATAGTCAAAGTTAAGCTTGAAGATTCATTAAATTGTGTATAGATGTAAGGAATAATTACAAATGAAGCATAATAGTTCATTTTTTAATCCGCTATGTTAGGATTCCGAAAATTTGTGTTACGGGTGTTGTAAGATATAATAATGATGAAGAATTTACAAAAGCCACTTTACCGGTTAGATGTGGGACTATTGAATCTCTTATTTTGTAAAACAAGTCCGAGGTAGGTTGAAATATTATGCCATAACACAAAATTACGTGATATTCTAAGCGATTAAAAATGTTCATGAACTAATGAAAAACATATTTCAGCTCAAGAGTATTGACACACGAAATTTAAGGGAAACAAACACAGTTAAAAACTATTATCTTATTTACCAACTAATGCATGTTTTATGGTTTTAAAGTTGAGTATATGGTTCATTTGAGAGTAAAAAATAATGCTCTGTGCGATAATGTGGAAAAAATATCAACTATAAATATTTATTATCCCTAATCCGGAACAAGTATTGAATATTTTGTTTCACTCTAACTCCAGGCATTTTTAATTCTATCAAATAATTTCTTTGTAGCTTATGTCGGTGTATTCATCCAAACCCAAATTTTTTTTGGATATTTATATATTGAATATATTCCGCTGCGCTGTTTTTTAAACTTTCCTTTAAATAATGTTTAAAAGGAAAACATTAAGTAGAGTATATAGCAATTGACATGTGTAATGTTTGTCTTCAAGATTCCAAAACGTGAGTTTATAAGGCATAGCAGAAGGACAGATGGAATATCAGATACCAGAGTGCAACTGACGCAACACGTAAACTGCATATACGCCGGTTGTTTGTTTGTGGCATTTGTCAAGAAACCTATCTTCTCAATAAAACTATAGAAGACGGAAGACGAAAAACACTCATAAGATTGAAAATTATTTTCTTCAGTTATACGTCCTTTATTTATTAGTAAATCAAGGTTGGTTCACTCAAAATATTTCTAGGAAATCAGTGACCAAATAATAGTTATGTCATAGAATATGTTTTAATTATTTTCAGTTTTACTTGATGATTACGTGATTACTTAACCGAAAACAGTAATTCTAACATAAAGTAGACAAATAAACAAGAATAATCAGTAAAAATAACATGAAAAAGATCACAATAAATAAATAAATAAATAAAAGCCAGAGTCTGCTAACTTTTATCGAAAAGCCAACGAATTATTTACAACTATTAAAAATGTTATTCATAATATGTACACAATAAACTGATTTTAAAATAGGCAAAATAACGAAGCATAAATCTACCATTTTAAACCTAAAAATTAATTATGTTAATGTTAGTAAATTATATTATCATTTCAAATAAATCAGTCTTGTTCTTGAATCACATAAATTGATGATGCTTTCACGTTAACCACCGTTATTGTCGGAAACTCAAATGATATAATTGGAACCCATAGGCTACGAATTATTCCCTAAACGTGTAAGAAGAATGAATTTTTGAGAAAATATTTATAAAATCCAAGGTAGTATATTTTTTTCATTAAACTTACGGCCTAATGTGGTATAATTTTAATATATGTTTAGTTTATCTTAACCGAAAACAGTACCGTTGTATTTCGCAGCCATTAAATAAGAAAGAGTATTAATTTAGATAAATACTTTTTATAATTAAAAATAAATAAACATATTTTTTGGGGTTAACAGGATAGCAACATTTTGAGAGCACGCTAATTTTAAATATTGATTAATAAGTTAAATATAATCTTTAACTGTACATAACTATATTCAAATGTAAATTATAAACTTTACTGAGAGGTATCATTTACTGTACTAACTAAAAGAGTGTCAAATCATATTGATAGGAAGATAATTATATATCCAACGATCAATGCAGAAGCTTAAGTAACAATTACACCATTAATATTGCGGGCTGATTAATTTGTAGTATGCATCGACTATCTCTAATAGACCGGTTATCAATCAGTAATGATATATTATTGTTAAACTCCTTAGAGAAATCATTAAAGGATTTTCTACCAGTATGCTAGTTTTAAAGCTAACTTTGAGAAGTTGGAAACAATCAATCAAATATACTTTTTTGCTTTTATTTTGTATATAAGCTAAAACATTATCTTAAGTAACAATTTTATCTTAAAACTATTCGCCATATATTCTTACACGGACAAAGGTTGTTTGTATGTTTCCTTAATTTCACAGATATTTTTAAACTGCTTCAATGATTTCCATAAAATGCTGAATATAACTTTTTCGTCAGACCGCTGCAAAATATGGGCATCTAATACATTTGTCGTGAAGTGAAGAATAACTCCTTCCACATTAGGGAGTAGGGAGAGAAGGAATCAGCTAATGCAGTGGAAATTGTGGATCAAAAAAGTCGGCACGGCAATTAATTAAACTTGTCAATAAAAAATAGATATAAAAAAAACAAAGCATCGAAAGAATTAATTGATCTGAGGTTATTGTAGGTTGTTGTTTCATCAATTTATGGTATAAAAATTAGTATAAATCCTTAAACCTAAAATTTTTGGATGACAAAAAATATTTTAAAAATAGATTTTAAGAACGAGTTAGGTGTGCAATCCAGCTAATAAGTGTTCGCTGACCAGATTGTAAATTATTATATTCCTCGAAATAACACTATATTTGACAAAGTAAAAAAAATACATTAATCCCCAACAATAAAAAAGGTTACTGTATTACCTCTTTAATAAGACAATTTTGTTTCAGACAGTAAATAATTAATGTAAAAGCATAGGTACTATAAGTTTTGCACATAACAACAGACAAAAATCCATTACATTACATTCAAGACGTGTATTTGCATTACTGTATAAAAAGTACTAATATTAAGACGGAGAATTCTATGTCTGGCCTTAGCTGTGGGATTTACATGCATCTTGAATCTACATAACTAAATGCAGGATCCCAGGCGCCTCCGCTAAAGAAATATGACGCCTTTATCTTTCTTTATTAAACGTCACATTTTGGAAACATCATCATTTTGGATATTTTTCTTTAAGTTAAATTTTAATCTACTAAAAGTACACTGGAACAGGAATATTTTTGCAAAATGGTGTTAGTTCCATTGGTTTTATATTTTCGAGGTGATAAATGATTACAACAAAACAAAAGTGCAGATTTTTATGAATGAGTATTTTATTTACTAGTAGCTTATTAACAAAGTTTCACCCGTAGAAAAAAGTTCTTGGTTTTCATTCAATTCTTTCATTTTAAAGCTACCATGACAACCCCTTCCCTATATTTTAACATTAAAACTTTGGAGTAACGTAGGACGTACACCCTTAAAGAGATTTGTAAAACTTTTCTCAGTGTGCATCTACGACCCAAAGAGAGCAGATATATAAAAATTCAGCTCTATAGGTCTTACAGTTTTGGAGACCCACTGTCCGATAGAAAACCGCGTCCCCTTCACATGATGATCCTTTGAAACTAAAATGAGGGTGTATAACTTTCCTTATTCCTTGTCAATTGTCATACAGATAATAACTTGTCCGATATGTATTTTCCCTATTAGTTTAACAAATACTGTAGTCTTCTTTAATTTTATAAAGTGAATAGGAGAAAAGTGTTTGTCTTTGAAAATCAATGATAACAAATATTGCGGTAAATCTAATTAATGACAAAAATTATGTTCATCTGTTCGATTATGTTCATTTCACTATGATATATTAACAATGATTGTTAAAACCTATCTCAAAGTGATTTATCTCAGATAGATGGATATTTTTTTATTTTACACTTAAACCCTGCTTCAAAATAAATTATTTTTACAGTATCAAGGGAAAATATTCGCCTAAGCATAATTTATGTTTACCAATCAAAACCACTCTATATATATTTAAAATACTTTACTGTAACACTATTTAATTTCTTTGTAGACGCCATTTTTTAATATTCAACTTTAACTGTATGGTTATAAATTTATTTTTCACGATGTTTTCACTCTAATCTTTTCACCAATCCATTCATCGACAAATCTGACTGGAATAGAAATAGTAATCACAATGAATCCAGTATCGTATCCAATCAGTTATGGGCTCTCCTCACTGACGCAACTCTGACTACAATCGATTGATTGTGTCGCTTATCTTATTTTTAAACATGTTTTGCAACCCTTTCCTTCATGTATGTTGCCAGATTAAACAACATAACGAGTGAGGATGATTCAGATTGTGTTAAAAGCCAGTAAAAACAAAGTTTGTATGAAAAATATTTACATAAATACAAGATGGACGATTTTATTAGGTGGAAATATTAAATTAATTCTCTATCATGTAATGGAATCAAATGTAAACTAATATTAAAAGTAAATACTAGTAACACACTTTTATGGTTTAAATATGCCAAATATAATTATTTCGATTACTCATCTTGTTTATTTTTCTATGAATTAATGAGGCTGGTTCTATTTGAATATTTAGCCTTACTCAAACTTAATAGTAGGATTAACATAATTTGGCAGCTAAAGTCAAGAAAATAAATAATGCATTTACCGATAAAAATGTAATTATTTGGTTATTACTTAATTCCAAATTTCAGAATTAAGAAAGCCTACAAACCTATTTAGCAACGGGATATATCATTTCAAACTCTAGAATCAAGATTAATTGTTTTGCTAATACATTCGAAGTAACCTAATACATTCGAAGTAACCCCTTTTGCTAATACATTAGAAGTCATTTTGAGAAAAGTTCAATAGTAGTTGTAAGTAATACAAGATTTATTTAAGGTAAATACTGTAATAATGTTTATCTTAGTTTAATACATATTAGTATAACGGTACTAAATCCATTTTATAGTCAAACTTTATTCATAGCATAATGTGCACGCACAATGAACATGTTTAATTTTAGACTTTAATACATAACAACATTACAGCCTAAGCAAAGAGGCAGTTACTGGGCTGACCACCATTCTACTACTTTGTGGAGCTACATTTCGTTTCATTGTACAGCACTCAGAACTAAACTGCCGCCAGGTTTACTACTGCAAATTATTGTCTGAACGACTGAATAAAAATGAAATGTTTGTTGTTTGTTGTCTCTTACATACATCACAATACAAAATAAAACATAGATAATAACAATGCAAATAAATGAAAAAGTATATACTAAATAAATTAATGCAACAAGGCCAATCATTCAAATTCAGGTATATTCTGAATCGAAGGTCTTAATGTCTACTTTACTAGTTTGATAGAATTTAAAAACGTTTTTCATAGCCTGTGTGTTGTAAAACATATTATTACTATGTTTTAATATATTTTATAACTAACTGTAAGCCTGTTAAAAGAATGATCAATAGTTTTGAGCAGACATGTACTGAGAGTTAAAGTAAATGTTGTAACCAACCAATTTTCAGATATAAAACATTAAATTCACCATTTTTAGTATTCCAATTTATTGTATTCGCTAAATTAGCTGGCGTATTTTTTTCTTCTCGTTTCAAATAAATTACTTTAATATAAAAAACTTTTTTTTGTTTTAGTTTAACAGTGAGATTTCCAAGCCACAACCCAGAGAAAAGTGCCAATGTGGCTGGTGAAGTGAAGGGTTCGCCGTCTATCCAGTAATGCTCCATTTAGATGCAAATCTCATCATGATTGCCGCTTCCATCCTCGGATTTTTCAGTAACGACTGATTTTCTTATTTAAACAACACCAATGTTTTAATGCTTAACATAGGGTTATTTACAATATTATGACAAAATTCTGTGCCAACATAACAGAAATCAGTTATTGTTTTGGAATTTTGAGAAATATTCTAGAGGTTCGTTTTTATTTTCTTAGTAAATACATCAAAAAATACTAATAAATTCTCTAATGAAAATTGTAAAGTATATGTAAATGTGAACATCAAAAGCATTAACTATCTGAAAACTTATTACGGTCGTTAGTCTATTGCCTTAGGAAAGAGCGATCAGCAGAGGAGGAATTTGATCAATCAAACTCTACAGATCAATATTGTGATTTGTAGTAAGAGTAAAAAAAATAAAGAAAGGCAGGTTTTAGTCTCTAACCCAAAGGAATATTTTCCTTTTTTAAACGTTTGAACTATAACATCATATTTGATTTTATAATTCTAACTTTTCAAACCCCAATCAGGAGGCAAGACTCTTAAAATAATAAAAACTTTCATTTGAAATATTTTTTGAAATATTAGGATATGTAAAAACTAAACAAGATAGAATATTTTTATCATAAATTCGTTTTTCTTCTCGAAGAAATTTTTGTTGCATCCAAAACCACAAATCGCATGTAACATTCGAGACTGTTATATTCTTTCTCTGTGGTTGTAGTGTGCGACTGGCAGAACACAAATGCCTCCCGGCACTGTCTTTGTGCCCGCCATGAATTTATTGCTTTCCGAATTTGTGATGCTGTTCACATTTCTATTTTCGGTTGAGAATTCCAGGTCCCTAAGGGGTCTCAAAGAGATTAAAAACCACAGATAACCACTGATGAGATTTCCGTTAAACTTCTTTCGGGGATTTATGTACAAAGACGGTATAAAATGAGGAGTTTTCATTCAATAAGTAGCCTAAACTGATAAAGCCATACTGAGTTTGTATTGATATGGTTAAACAAAGCCTAATATTATTCAGAAAATAATACATAATCGTGATCTAATGCGTGGATGAAATAAAACACATGAAAAAATATTACATTATTTTATTATTAATTCCTTAGTTCTCCTTCTCTACAAATTTTAAATTCATTGTGCTCTACTTTAAAACAAATACAGTTTCAACTATCGCTGTTAATTGGCAAAATGAATAAATTAAAAAACTGTTGCCTGCAGTAGAATATGATGCTGATTTAAAATAAATATAATTAAATTAAGTTGAAATGAATATAGCAATTATGAAAAATAATTTAAGCAATAAAAAAATTGCAAATTAATTCTATAACTATGACATCCTATAAAATAGCTATTAAAAGTGAAAAGGGGTATTCAAAGAGGCTTAATAGGATCATAGTATGTTGTTAATAGTATTATATAAATTTACCTTACACATATCTCTTTTGATTTTAATTCCATTCTTTTGATGCGAACACATAGATTTGGGATTTTAAAAGATGAGTTTGAAACTAGTTGGTGCAAATTTATCTAATAAAATATATAAAAAAATTTATTACCACCGATGAGATCTCTGTTGAATTACTTTGGGGAATTACTGAAGGAATAATAATACAAAATGGGAAGTTTTTATTATGAAAAATGTAGCCGTTTTACCTTTATAATAAGTAAAACGATTAAAGACACTGCAAGAGATGAATTATTACCTCCTTTCACAATTGTGACATAAAATGAAGAGAGGGAGAAAGGCGTCATATTTCTTTAACAGAGGCGCCTGGGGTAGTGCAGTTAGTTATGTAGAACCAAGGTGGATATAATTCTAACTGCCTCACAACTGTTTCGCACTCAGTTTTATTTGAGATATGATCACAAGCTGATGTATTATAGTCCTAATTAGTTTTACCAAACTTTAAGAATCAAGCATATTTGGGTTTCTTGCTCAAACTATACTCAATAATGATTTGTGTCAAGGGGGATTTAAGGTAAAATGAGAATGAAGTAATAGTTATGAAATTAAGTATTAAGGTCACGAAGAAATTGCAAATTTATATAGAAATTGTGCAAATCAGGTTTACAAAAGCTCTATGTGTTAAATGTATTTTAATGTACTCTTTATTTTGTTACTTCGTGCCAGTTTTCATTTACAATTCATATTGAAGTTAATAGCCTCGACAAACGTTGCATATTGCATATGTATGAGATTCATTCATTAATGTTCATGATTTCTCGAAGTCACTGAGAGACATTTTACATGCTTCGCAATAACGTGAAGCCGTGTCACATATTTTGCAAAAGAGTCATCAACAAATAAACTAATATTAAATTGTATATTTATCGAGTAAAACTAGTAAAAATCTGTTATGCAAAATTTAGGTAACCAGCTTAAATCTATTTTAATCAAAATATATTTTAAATTTTAAGTGTTATATTGAAATATTACAATCGAAAAGGATCTTAGGATCAAAAACCACCGAAAATCATCAGAAAGATGATTACCTTTTGTCCTTGCGTATCAGATTATATATTTCACAGGAAAAGTAAACTTTAAACAAAACAAATTAGGCGATAACAAAAAATTATAAGCTTTTTAAATAGCAAGACTTCCAATGCATGCACAAAATGTTATTGTAATATTATACCGTTTACAATTATCTAAACCAGATAATCAGTTAATTTAATCAGGGCTCATGATTACATAACATAGAGTAATTCAATTACAGGCCATCAATTACATAGAGTCCATCATCTTCAAAGTCTATCACAAAAGTAATTAACTCTAAAAAAAAGTACTTCCACAGAAACCAACAAACGAATGGGAGCCATTACTGCGGGGCATTGTTGGCGTAAACTCGACTGACGGTCGCCTCTCATGTCTATTTTTTGCCAGAGGCTTGATTGTATATGGCAATATTATTTTGTGATCTTTGAATGCGGTTTTAGTTTGTGGTTTATTCATATACAAATATTTTTGAGGATTTGGTTCATGTTGAGCAGTTAATTATTTCCAGGCTATGAAATATGTTACTTCAAACTTGGAGGTCTCCCAACAGTAGCACAAATTCCTGTGATCGTCAAAGGTTGGCCTATTAAAAAAAAATGCAATCAAACAGTATGCCCTCTTACTGGACATACTGATTCCTGAAACAAAGAACAATGACAATCCTAAAAAACACTGTTACTGTCTCCTGGACAAGGATAATCCTAAACTTTATCCTTGAAAGTTTTTATATCATTAGTTTAACTTTAAATCAAATCTATGTAAAGATTTTTTCCAGTATATAAAGAATGTTATAATTGAAAAATAAAAGTCTTAAATGAAAGCAAATTAAAAGACATTTTATTTAGCAGGCATTCATCAAAGTAATACACCAAATAACTCTATTTAATATTTTCAAGTTTATCTAAAATAATTTTACAAAGTTTAAACTATTTCTTAAAGGAGCTGACCAATCAAGTTTTTCCCTATTAGCAATTGATAACTGGCTCATCAGACATGGTTGATGATATGCCGCATTAATTGGATTACATAATTAATTGATTCATTAACATTCAATCTGTTGCTTGAGAATTGGACGGACAAATTGATGGACATATTATAATCCATCTGTGGGTTTAATGTTTTATTACCAATCACTCAAAGATAAAACCGTCGATATTTTATACATAATCTGTATATGCTAGTCGAAATTGTAGATTTGTATTCTATTATTTTAAAATATATTTATATTATGATTTCGATTTGAATATAAATGTTTTACAGCTCTACTAGTATTTATTTTGCTTCGATTTGCTAAATATTATGTAAATGTTTGTCTGAATATATTAATAAACATAAGTAAGTTTTTCAAGTACATAATTTACGTAGAAACTGAAAGTAGCATTACCAAACAGCCAAATAACTTTTAAAATCCAATAATGACCTTAATAATATAGTATAGGAAGTTAAATGTTTGTTTTATATTTTTGAAAAGGGCATCTTAATTTTGGACGATGAAACTTCAGGTACGATATTTCGACTAAGCTTAAAGTTGGGCATAGATAGGAATGTTTCGGTTGATTTTATCATATATCGTGGAGGTGGACAGTTGAATACTTGGACAGTTGGTTGGTCTTGCACAAGACTCAGCCAAATAAGCAATTAGCAATTAGTCAGTTAGTTTGCCGAAAGCAATGTTTTATTACGATCTGCATCTGTAGTAAAAAATCAATCTATAAAATATGTAAATATTATATTATTTTACTGAACACAGATATTAATTTTGTCATTTTTAATTACAATAAAACAGTCGCATTCACGAAAATGAATTTTAATATGAGCTATACTGTAGGTTTACTCGTTGGCTTTATAAAAATGGTGATACATGGATGAAGACTTTAAGATATTTGAATCAGTTGTAAGTAACACAAAATAAGACGTAAATTATATTTATAAAACTTATTTTTAAAGGGAATCAATGTTGCTTGTAACGAACTTTATTATATCAATATAAAAAAAACACAAATAAAACAATGAACATTATTTATTTTTAATTGAATTTTGTTGAGCTCATGACGAGAGCTAAAAATTTGTTCTGGGACTGTAACCAATTATAAAAACACAATAATTTTCTTTACCACTTTATCTTGCTATATGAAATAAATAAATAAAATAAAAAATCCAAACTAATCAATCACAATTTATGCTTCAAGCAAAAACTTCTCTTCGCTCTCTTGGAGATCAAGCTAATTATGAATGTTTTTTTTAATTCAAACTAAATATCAATAATATTTTTGATTCCCATCACGATTTGTAAAAAATTGAGATAATATCACGTGATTGTACATAGGGTAATCAATCATAGCGTCATTGTGGCGTTACAATAACGCAACTCATAGTTTATAAACATACACAACAGATAGTTTAAACTAATTTACTTACAACAGAGGAGATGTGGTAAAATGTTTATATTTTATGAAAATAATGTTCTTTACATTACCTACGTTCTTTACATCATACGACTTTAAATTTGAATACATTTTGTGGTAAATTGCAGAATGATGAGGAGCCTTTAGAAGAAGAAGATATATTTTTAACGCCATAGACATAGGGGAAAGAATGCAATTCACTGCTAGCTATACCAAGTTTAGAAATATACTGCAGCTGTAAAATATATTTTACGACAAGTATTTTTTTTTCTCAAGTAAAGACTACTTCTAGATGCAACGAATATTTTGTTCATGAATATATAAGAGAAATGGAATCATTACAAGGGCTATTTCCATCAAGAACAAAAAACGGCCTGTTGTTATGCAAACTTGATTTATACAATTTTCCTGAGCAGCCTATCAAAGTTGATGAAGGACATAAGAATATTTTTTTTCTATCCAAACATTTTCGTAAGAACATTCTATAAGAAGCGTTAGTTTGCAAAACTATAATATTGATGCATGAAGGTAGTATATGTTTTTCTGTGTACTTCAGTGAAACGTAAAACTACTGAAATGATTAGCTGAATTTGTACATGAATCTAGGAGACACGTAGCCCAATTAGTTAACTTCAGTCCCTAAATTTAAAAATATAATTTTTAATTTCAACATCTAATCTCTAAAACGCTCTAGGGCTTTTACGTTTTTACTGTCTGAATTATAAAACTGAAAATAACTATTGTCTGATATAACAACTATAATAATAACTAACTATAATAATAACTTAATAACTATAATAATAACTTGTCTGATATAATAACTATTGAAAATAACTGTATTGTCTGATGAAAATAACTTATTTTGATGTACAATAACAGTTTTAATTTTAATGCGACTTTAAGCGCAGAAAGATGGATACATGTTTCATAATACTTTTAGAAGCCATAAACTGCATTCAAAGATGCATTTAATCCCTTGCTAATAACGAGTGAAAAAATAGTTCATACCGGAGAAAAATAATTTAATAGTTTCTAGGTTATCTTAGTAATACTGAAACGGCATTTATATGTTATAGAAGATATTGTCGACGTATTGTGAGGCAATGGAATACACATACAGGTTTCACAGATCACATGATCATTAAACTTGTTTTCCTTGAGAAATTTTTGAAGTGATTGAAATTAGTATTGAGATTTTCGATTTGACTTGTATGATGATTGCCTGCAGTAGCTGATGCCATGGGTGGCCTCTCGACCCATATATCACTCAGGTGGACAGTTGAATAGCCCCAGTGTTGTGTGAGTCGGAGGCAAGTAAGTGACAAACAATTGATTAATGGACCAGCCATCGGTCATGTGGCGTATTATCGACTGCATTTGTTGTACACCTATCACTAAATATAGTTAGCTAAAGTTTAACCTATTTAAATGTAACAAGTACTAAAAAGTCCTGGCTCAGCTTTGTTTGTGTTTTTAAAAATATGGTGTATATTTTGACGTGAACTGATCGTATTCCATAGCAGTTTCAAAAGTTTCTAATACGATGAAAATAACTTATTTTGATGTACGATAACAGTTTTAATTTTAATTCTTTTCTCTCCATGTAACCATATGTAACACTTTTTTTAAACCTTTTTCGGATATATATAAACACAAATAAACTTAAACAACGATTTACTGATTATAAAGCTCTTTAATTATTGTAAATTTTACAACACAATTCTTTTGTTTAGTTTTTAGATCATAATAATAAAACATATATCTTGGAAAATAAGTTATAAAGATTTTAAACTAAGATGGATAACATGTACTGTAACCAATCAATCAATCAATCAAAATAAGAGCTAAAAACGTGTGAATGATTTGTCAAAGAGCTCCAGACTCTTTTTGTACAAAGAACGTTAGCAATTTCAATCATCATTTCGCGAGGAATCGAAAGATGTTCAAGTTAACAGTTTTGATTCAATACTGAAAGTTCCTTTAAATTTCTAATAAACTATTACGAGTACGATTCAGTTTTTTATCAAAGGCAAACAATTTACATTTAAACATTTTCGAATAAATTTTGCCATAGGTCAGATTTAGAAATAATTGCAGGAATTGTTTATTTTTACTTTTATATTGATAGGATAAAATTTTTTTGGGTTAACATATTGCATACGTTTTAGATTTTACAACAGGGTATTTGTTTTTACTGTGAAAAGATTTATATGGAGGTTAAATATCAAAAACTCACAAGTTTTTTTCATTTAATTTAATTATTTTTTCATTTAATTTAAAATTAATTCATTTTTAACTTAATAAAATATTTTCAGCAACACTTTTAGTCTGTTGCTTACTGAAGATGGCTTTGCAGGGAACTGATATATTTCCAACGAACGTGACTCAGTGGCGAAAGAGCAGGTCTACAATGAAGAGCCTAACTAGTCCTCCTTAATGAAAACTAGTTGTTGATTGCGTCTTAAGTTTTTTTTTATAACATGGCTAACTATAAGTAACTGATTATTTATTATCTTTCCGTTCACGATATTATAAAAATAATAATATAAATTTCTACCTAGGGATTTAAATTAAGCTATTTGTATATTAATCAGAAAGATAAGGTCCAGTTATTGGTAATTTATTGGTTTAATTATTTATTTCAGGAAATGTTGTGAACGTGAGTTCCATAGTAGGGATTACCGTCCGCACTATTGAGTACTCGTTCGTAGGACCATACTCATAGTTAGATCAGTTCGTAAATAGTTAACCGATGCGAAAATGTGGTTTGGATCCCACGTTAAAATGTAGGTCCCATAGTTGTCATTGGCTATTGGGCTATTGGCTGTCCTAAGGAACATATCGGCCTTAGTCAGTAACAAGAATACAAGATCGCGCCGCAATCATCCTACACTCATCATTCACTCATATTCGTCCTAAAATACCCCTTACTGGTGTTGGGACTTCATGGTAAAATAATTTAATGTAATGTAATTTAAATATACCAACCCGAACGTATCTAGTATAACGTAGCATATTATAACCTAGCTTAACCTAACCTAAACTAAATAATCCTAAAATGACATAACCAATCTCAATTCAACCTATTCCGATCAAATATATAGTTGTAGGTAGATAGCGGAATTTAACTCATTATAATTCATTATATGTGTTTATGTGTGGTTGGTGGTGGTATCTGGTTTACCATGTTTCCGCTTGGTTCAAATTTATAATAACTTTTATTACCAAGAGAAAACTATTACACAGGTAGTAATTAAATGTTTATTATTGATTCGTTTTAATTTTTCTAATAAAACAGCATATTCTTCTGTTGTTAAATGGTTTCGTATGAATTTCGATGATTATGGATTAAGCATTTTTTCACTGATTTTTACGAAGTCCCGATGGATTCCCCAGAATAATGAGATTACAATTGAAATACGTTTTTTAAATGGTAAGAACAGAAAATTAAAAGAAATATTATATTATTTTTATAATATTAATTTTATTTTTGACGCCCTCTGATGCCAAAGTAGGTAAAGATTAATAATATAGTTCTTCTTGCTGAAGGGAACCCGAGTTAAGTTGATCAATAGATAGGAAGTTCACAAGTTATGGCGTGGGCTTAATAGTTCTACAAGGATATAAAGCTTTCCAGTTCATTGATTAAACAAACTTAGTCAAGGACTTCCAATCCTCAGATTGAATATCTAGAAGTTTCTTCGATAGTTAAACACGCATTTGTAGGGAAGTATTCTACGAGTTTTAATTTTAATAATATATAAAGTTCCACCAGATTTACATAGGTCGTTCATATTTGTGTTATTTAGCTAGAAAAAGGGTTGAAAATTTTGCGGGGCGAGTTCAATATGGAAACACTGAACTCAGTATTACTGATACCAGTATTTTAAATACAAGGTAAGTATGGGGCGAGTTCAGTATGGAAATTGTTTTTAGCGAATTTCCCCTATAGGGAAGAAGCTGTTACCGTAGTACTCATGGTAAGACCTAAACCCGAGACCATGATAACTTTTCGTTTTAGGGCTCCCAGAAGCAAAAAACACCATTCGTTCATTTACATATATATATATATATATATATGTGTGTGTCTTTAAGCACGATAGCGGCCGTAAAAATGGCCCAATCTGAATTAAATTTGGTACAGCCATGTAAAGTAGTAATTATTCAGACGAGTTCGAAAACCAGCCCGATCGGAGTACCGGAAGGGGGGGTAAAGGGGGGTAAACCCTCCCAAAAATGGGTTTTTTGATTTTTTTACATAGAAAAATAAAAATAACCCAATTTTTATTGGCACCATTGAATTCAGCTCAAAAAAAACAAACAATTTAGTATTTTGAATCACTGCTCTATGTCCTTTGGTTACCGAGATATTGAAAGTGGTAAACACAGTACGTTGTCCCAAACTTATGGGGAATAAGTAACATTATATATATTGCTTATTTCTCAACATATCTTAATAAAACTTGGTAAATGGCTTCTTCTAGTTCAGATCTACTAAATATTGAATTAAAACCACCCAGTTTTAATATACCCGTAGCAGCAAACATGCATACTCATTCCCCATGTTATTCTTAAGGCGCTTTCAAAAACATGTAAAATCTCGCTATGTTGGTTTGAAAAATGTTGTTTTGCATTTGAAATTCACTGAGTATGCAGGTCTGCTACAACGGGGGTATTATTTGTTAAATAATGCCATCGTGCCATACGATGTTAGGGATATTTAATATTTTACTATTTAAGTATTTGATTTGTGTAAAGCTACCTTTATGATGAATAGTAATATTTTATCAAAGAGCTGTACTGTATTATATTTAAATTAAATATAAATTTAAACAATCCTTATTAACTATGATTTTGGTTTTCCTCAAAACACATCCAAGATTCTCGTAAAAACAGTACAAATAATTAAAAGGAAACAGAAAAGTTTTATTGAGTTACATCAATCTTACCAAAGTAAAATTTGACTTGCATATTTAAATTAGATCCTACTTGTTATAACTTAACCAATTTCACGCTATCAGCAATTGACTTTACTTTATTACGCTATATTTACATCTAAGTTGGAAAATGTTTTAGCGTTTATTCCTGGTATATTTTAGTAGCATTAAAATAATTATAAAGCTAAATGTTCAGCCGTTAAATTTGTATCATAAGAAATTGTCAACGGGTGTACTAAACATGAAAGTCAAGAAGGTATTTTAATAGGAATCACATGTTTTGCAAAGTGATAAAATAAAGGTTTTAATGGTAAGTTTTAAGTAATAATAAAAAATAAACATTTTCGAATGTGAAACTAATTGATTTTGTACATTACAGGTAGTTATCTGCATGCTTAAAAAAATGATATAAAGATATTTGTTTTTGAAGCGATTTCTTTTATCTAGTTGGGTACGAGTTTTAAATTAATTTTTTGCAATAATGAACTGTTTTGGTAAATTTTTTACCCATATTTCATTTCATAACATATTTTTTAATGCGATTCATATCACTCTTAATTAAAGTCAAGATAATTGATTAATTCCCAAGATATAGCGGTATTTCTTAGCCATCGAGATAGCAAAAGATCAAATAAATTGATTCAGCTCTCTTTCATTGGTTTAAATGTCGTAAAATATGTTGTATCTCTTTTGGATTAGTTCATTTTTAGACCCTAAAGGTCCCTCTTGGTACTACACTGAAAATCATAAGAATGTTCACCATATGATATAACACATATTTAAAAAATATTTCCTCTTTGTTTCTAATTCATTATTGGTTTTGGTGAGTTTATGATTTTATTTGATTTTTTACCTATGCCTTCACTGATTAGTAAAAATGTTTCAAGAAGTTTCGGAATCTGGAGTCTGATACCATATTTTGGGGTAAGGAACCTAAGACTACCAAGATTAGAACTCATAGCCAAAAGGACTCGAGAAACAAACGCAGAACAGAGACTTCCGATGACGACAATCGGAAACAAAGACATGTGATATACAATTCCTGTGTGTTGACTTGGTTACTTTTATATATTATTTTCTACGTACGAATTGCAATCGTAAAGGATTGGTAGCTCTAATTTTTTTCTATGCCTTTATAATTCCGAAACGGCCTCGCCATCAGTTATGAAATTATATGACTGTCGAAAATAATATAAAATAAATTTTACTGTAAAAGTAACTGAACAAAAAATACATACAAACATTTAATACAAATTCTTATTGTAAATTTTGGGATATGTCTGCACACGTCGTTGGCAGACAGAAGGAGATTGAATTGTAAACAGAGATGAATTAGCGTGAAATTGAAAATGTTACAATCAAAACATGGTAAGCTTTTTAGTAACTATGTTGGGTTTTTGTACAATCACCAAAATATTCTTAGACGGTGGTTATTACCAAAGGCACTAAATAACCGGGAATTCAATAGTTGTGTTTGCAGCTGCACGACGTTGGTTATTACGAATCAATATTTAAAATGATTACAGTTTATCGGTCGTGTAATAGCTTTAGAACATCAAGACTAGTTTCCTAAAAGTTTGTACTCTTGGGATTAAACAGTTGTAAAAATTTTAATTAAAGTTTGATATTTTATCGTATTATAGCTACGATTAAATCATATATATTATTCAAATTACTTTAGGGACAGTAACAGGAATTTAGTAGTATAACTTTCAAATCAAACATGCATTATCAAAATATTGGTCATTAAATTCAATTGCAGTCAATTAATAATCGGATTAGACTTTACCATAAAAATTCACCCGAACAATAAAACGTAAGTAATTTCTTTCGGCGATGCCTTACATCATTAGTATTTTATGGGCCTACAGCTCTAAATAAATTAGTTTATTTTTGATGACGTTTTTTATAGGTAAAAAATAACTTTATTGAATTTTATCACATTTATCAATAAAAAGCGTCCTCTTCAAGCTACCTTAAAATTAAAGTCGATGACAGCTTTCAACATCAAATTCACACAGTTTAGCTTAGCTAGGTCTGAATAGAGATTGAAAACTGGTTATATTGAAATGCAAATCTCTTTGTGACAAGCGCCATTGTGATATTTGACAGATTTACAGATTACATTTCCTGTAAAGCAAAGAATGCGGATTTATTTTGAGTTGTATAATGTATTTACGGTAAATATATTGAGAGAATTTTGATTACTGAGCATTAAATACGCTGGGATGAAAACGTAGAATTTATGCTGCTTCCAATCACGCTTCAGAGGGCTATGTTAGTCACAGAAAATCGGAAATTATTAAGATTAAAACTTATAATCATAGTAAAACCAAGCAAATAATACGAAACAAGTCACAGAAATGATAAAAGCGACCGGTAAGAAGAACACATGACTAAAAAAAAAACCATGTAGCGCTTAGCAATTTTAATTAATCAAACAACGTAATAAAAACTATCAACATCTTTTATGTGACATGTGTCAATAGTCAATATGGGATTTGTATTCAAATTTTCAACTTTAATTAATTTTTAACCAATATTACATCTCGTACAACATAAACAACCATTTCAATTAACAGTGAAACCCGCACCAAACGTCATGAAAGTTTGTCCACATATGGCTTGCGACTAACACAACGCAAACATCTGATTTGTCCAATGTGTAGTGAATGAGATTACAAAAGACATCGCCCAGTTACACAGACGATTGTGGCAATTCCAACAAATACACAGCAGTCTTCAATTGTTTCTGAAAACATTATTTTAAAACTGTTGACTTATTAATTTTATGGTGGTCTTGATAAGTCACAACTGTTAGGAGTCACAACTGTTTGGAGGTGGCTCTCGAGTTTACTCAAGTTCTTTACTTTTCAAATTTTTACTTTTACTTTTAACTTAAATTTTGCAAGTTTGGTCGCTCAAGTTCGTTTTGGGAACATACCTTTACAAGTTTTACTTTTAAAATTTGGGAACGATATCAAAATTTTAAATTGACGTTTTGGAAATATTAACGTCATGTGATTTATTTACTAGAGGAAAACAAAATATTAGGTTATGTGTTATTTAGGAAGTGTAACTGGAGCGAATTATTGATTCTAAAAGTTCGATTTACCTATTCGATATCACGACTAATCAATCAGTCTTCTAATTAGAAACAAAAAATCATATTGAGACTGTAGAGTCAGTGTTTTAGATTTGAAAAATGGTTGAGTCATATTCCACTGATATAATATCGAAAAGATTAAATATCAAATTTAATTTTATTATTCTTTATTTAAAAAATTAAATGTAACATTCGGCGTTACAATATAATAAATTAAAATCATCACATGAGTCAAAAACCTGTGCGTGTGGCGAGATCAAGACCTTTGCAGATGTAGTAAAACTAAACCGTCAGTAAAAGTTTAAAGAAATCCTAAAAAAAAAGAAATAGATTCATGATGACAACAAAAATTAAGTTATTAGGACTTATTTTTTAACCAGCTGCTATGGTGGAACGTAAATATAGAGTCGATTTCTTACTGTGGAGAAAATAAGTATTTAAGTCTATGTACAACGATTCTAGGCATGGGCATGCTGTACATGAAAATCTAAATACGTCAAGGTCATGAAGAATAATCTAAGCTAATATGAGACTCGACAATAAGCGGGCCTTTCTTAGGCAGGCCGCTACGACCCTCTTGTCGACGCTGAACGGAATCAGTTTTCTAGAATAATTTTCTAAGCAAAAAAATATCACTGTTACATGAATTGGTCAAGATAACTTGATGAATACTTAACCACTCGAGAAAACTGCAGGCCTACGCCCACCGCACGAAGAGCACGGTAAGTGTCACAGGAGTCACCATTAGGTTTGAATTGTTATAACGAAATATTTATAAACTATTTATTAATAAAAATCTAACAGATAAAAGCTCAAAATCTTTTAAATCTGTAAATTAGGAAATCTGACCGTTGCAAAATGTTTATAAACTATTTATTAATAAAAATCTAACAGATAAAAGCTCAGAATCTTTTAAATCTGTAAATTAGGAAATCTGGCCGTTTTTTAACGCTGCTTCAGTAATAGATCGTTGAAGTTTAATACCAATTAATACAGAAACTATAAAAAAAACATCAAGTTAACATGAAACGGTTACTAACACTCTAGCAAGTGAAATCAAGTCCCGAAAATCAGAGAATATATATTTTTATACTTCATATAAGGTATATAAATGAAAAAGTGATAAAAATTATTTTTTTCAACGTTTAAGTTAGGCAGTTGTTTAAACCAGGTAGTTTTTTAAGAAATACGAAAGTTGTACTATTGTGCAACTAGTTGGACTTAATCATCAAATCATCTTCAGGAAAACAAGGATGTTAACACCTATCTATTTATCTATTCATCTATTTATCTATTAATCTATTTATCTATTTATTGGTATCCGGAGGCTTACAATCCACAATGAAATACGAAAGTTTTTATTCGGTGTTTTTTTATACAAATTTGTTTACATAAAACGCAAAAACTTTACCAAAAACGGGGAAGTTGTAGGTTTTAAACTTAGACTCTTAAAACATATATTCATTCCCCAGTTTAACTGAAGCATAATTAAGTTATGGCTTTATTACAACATAAAGGAAAGTTGTTCACCAGGGGCTACTGAATTACTGTTCCAGTTTTATCTCTTTTGTACATTGTTTGGAGAATAAATTGATGCAGCATGTTACTTCCACCTTTGAGTTTTATGTATTGTACGGTAAAAATTCAAAGCGTCAACTTGTTTTTAATTGTTCTAACTTACGAAGAAATATTCTTGGATTTATTACCGTGAAGAACCTTAGTAAATACAGCCTGAAATACTATAGGCTACCGTAAATGTAAATTTCTCTATTCTGCAGAACCTTTTTACGAGTTTATTTTGTGAGTATCTAAGATTAAATACGTTCAAGAAGGTACGATATTTTTCTTTAGAAGTTCACCAAAGCAGGCACGTATAAGACAATTGGGCTGTACAGCAAATCTTATAAATCCCTCAAATCCTGATCTTTGTCTAAGATCTACATACTAAAATTATCAAAAAGACAATAATAAAATTTGTTTTCTAAGATTTTTACATATTCACGATCAAAGCAAATACACCAGTTTGGCATGAAATTGGTAATGAATCTAAAGCCATTACCAATTAGTAACAAACTGTAACTAATGCCTTTATTATATTATTAAATCAACTAATAATCTATAACAAAGAAGCCTTTTTAATATAGTAATATTGTTAATTAGTATTAGAAGCTCTCTGTTATAAGTTATACCATAACGTGGGCAAAACCCGCTTTGATGATGGGTTGGATTGCTTCTCATTTCACGGTCAGATGTAAACAAACAGCTGAAGCAGTTATTGTCATGGGCTTGAAACAAGAACTGTTCACTCGCATAATATACAAATAAAGATGCAAATGTAAGTATATGCTTATAATTTTATACAATCGTTATTTTTTATAATTCTCTAGTCTATTTTGTGAATTTGTTTATTAGTTTTTTTTTTCTGTTTCATAATTTAGCCTCCTAAACTAATACTGCCTACTTTATTGTGAAAAACGTACTGATACTGAATAAATTTTGTCATAAGATTAGAAAAATGTTCTATATTTTTTGTTTTGGTTTCAATTTATTTTAGTTAAATCAAACATTTTATGTTTTTATGAAAGTTGAAAACCTTTTTCAAACCATCTGTATAAGCTTTATGTTAAAACCAATTTTATTTGTTGACACTGTAAGCCATACAATTATTATCTTAATTATTACCTAGTATAATGTCATAAGATATATCTTCTTTGATCATAATACCAAAGAACAGAATCTTGATCAAGTCCTGAATCTAAAAATTCTTAAGTTTGCAGAATCAACCAGTCAATGATACCGGTTAATTGAAAAACTTAGAAATTACTGAACTTTGCATCTTTGACAGTTCATTGGAATATAAGGTATTGATAAAATCCGTTTGAAAGATTAATAAACTTAGTTTTTAACAAGGAACAATCAGTATTCTCGGTAGAATACTCCTCTATTCTACCAGAATGACAACTTATATTTAATATTTTTCCCATCAATCATGCTTCACGGTATTCTCCTAGTCTGTTTGTTATAAATGGAAAGTGTAAATAAACGTTTCTTTCTTTAACGGGGGCTGAATATAACGGCGACCATATTAGGTTCGTATTAAAAAATATCTATTAAATGTTAGAAGTAAGTCAAAGTATCTCCTTTGATAGTTTTCATGGTGTTACTGAAATCAATGCTGACTAAATAATCATGACTCATAAAAATAACAATCACGCGTAGCATTGGATCAAATGTGAATACAAAGATATTAGGAACTAAAGTACTTATGCTTTATAATAAAAAAAAATACATAAATCCAAAATCTGTTTATTCATTTAGCCAGTCCATTTATGTTAGACGACTGGCAGTAAAATGGACAATTTCAGTCTATGGGAGTAGAGCAGCTGACCCAACGAAGCCAAATATTTCATCGCCTCCGTTAATTTTCCTTTTCCTGATGATATATTTTACAATGTGTAAGATATAAGGAAAGAGCTGACGATTTTCAAGAAACTGTACATTTTATTGTATTATGAGTTATATAGCAGGAGTATTTTTTTTTACTTGTTTATTCGCAATGATAGCAATTTTTATTATTTAATTTCTCTTTAGTCCATGCTAACCCTTGTGGGCATATCATTTAACTATATATTTGTCAGTTATTTGACATCTCAATCGTAAAAATTGGCTCAATATAGAGGCGTGGGTAAGCTAACAAAAAAGGTATCCTTAAGGAATTTTTACAAATACTACCATAAGGAATCACGTTTTGCGAGCTTAACCACGCTTTTATTGTGAGCTAATTTTGATGATTGAGGTGTCAAAAAACTGGAATTTTCATCAGAATTCTATGGATATTATTTATTACTGTCAACTGGATTCACCCCCTTTGGAGTGTATTTTACATACAATCTTACCTATTTTTCTTATGGCAGGTGTATTAGAATCACAATATTCCAGAGAATTAATAACATCAACAACCATTATTAATATATCTTCAAAATATACTTATACTCATTTTAATGGAAACTTTATTTTTTACACAAAACGCCTTTTACACTGTGTTTTTATGTCTTATAGTTTCGTGGTAATCAAAAAAATTGAGAAACGTGGACGGGATATTTTTTCAAGATACCGGTATGTTGCTCCAGTTGGATTTTTTTTGGAATTTAAGTACAGTATGATGACCCTAGTTGTATGTACAACCTCTCCATCAATTTTTAGCCTGCTAAATGAAAATTCTAGAGTCCCACACTATTTTTCCTGCACTATACAATTAATATTTATCATTGCATTCTTTTGAATAAAATATAAACTGGTCTATCTACTATTTAAGAAAAAGGAAGGAATGAAGCAGTTAGGGAGGCGATATTTGCATGTAAATTGTGCATTATTGGATAGACTGCGATCCCTTTCACTTTATGCAGTCACTCCACCTCTCTACTGGATTGTGGCTTGAAATTTGAAAAAATAAAGATAGTTTTTAAAATTTCAAATTAAAAAATAATGCATAGTGCGAATAAACTAAAATAGTTTATTCGCACTATGCATAACACTTTTAGTATTAATAAATTATATCCTTTTCATAGATTCAGATAAGACCAAAGTTCTATTGAATTGTTTTACAATAATAAATCTGAAACATAGTGTTAGAGACAAAAGGGAATTTATAAGTGGATTTTTAAATAAATTAATGGATAAATTATTGGGTAAATTAATTATTAGGGGTTTATATGTTAGTTTTGAAGACCAACCGGCTAATTTCTTTATATAAATAGTAAAAAACACCGTGAAGTCGAGAATGATCCCAAAATGGACCAGTGACAGGACTTGGTAGTTACGAAATCGGGTTTAAGCTTTTTAAGAAGATACAGTGAGCACTTTATGATAATCTAATGCTAGCTAGAACGCTGCTTCTTAGCAAAATATATTATTATCATATTTTTGCTGCGTCAGAATTTTCTAGGCCACTTCAAAGCGTTATTAATAAATTTATTTGAAATAAAACCGTAATTTACTTTAAAAAGGCATCTACGTATTTGCCTTTGTCGGTTCTGAGTTAACATCAATTACAGATGTATCAAATTGTCTAGTTTCAACTCCAACAAGTACAAAAATAGTTGGAAAAAGAATTTTATCTTTATCTTTTTTTAAAGATCCAGTCTGTGAAAACCTCCACAGTGTACTGTATCAGTGCAGATTCTGTAAAGCGTTATGCTTAACCAAGATTATTACACCAGCTTTAGAAATTTCAGTAATATAGTTGTAATAAGTGCATGTGTTTATTTAAAGTTCTAATTTTTATCCGTGGACATTAATAAATCTAACTCAGTAAGACGGATGATTTCGGTGTAAGAAAGGCCCTTCAATCTATGAAAAATTTAAGAGTTTTTGTATCAATTCACTTCTTAACACCTATTATAGGAATCTTTACAGCTTTGAAATGAAATGAAAAATAATTTATTTCCAGTAATGTTACAAAATCAACAAATCTTCCATGAATTCGTACTGTAATAGCTGGTAATTACAAATACAATGTAAACTAAATAGTATGAATTGGCTAAATTTTAATTAATTACAAAATATTGTCCATGAAAGATGGTTCATAACCAGGGAAATAAGCCTTCATGGGCAGGTTGCCTGTGCGAAGGCTTAGCCGATATTACAGTCAGCGTAGGTTAATTTATTGTGAAATAAACTTTTAGGAAAAAATTTGCTTGTAATTTTTTAAATGCGGAAATGAGTGGATAAAAACACTAGACTTGCTAATATTAATAAAAAAAATAAATTAGAGGATAAAACAACCGGAGCATGGGAGTGGCAGAGAGGGGAAGATGGCAAGAGACAGTGTAAAACGGTGGTCAAATGTGAGATTCAGTCAGGTCAGGTCCTAGTGGGTGCAATTATAGGGTCAGGTCCGCCTGTACTGGGGAATGATAAGAAGTTCTGAATCTATTATACCCAGTTCAACGAGCCAATCGGTAACATGTTTTTTAAATGATTTCACAGAAGGAGAATTAAAAATTAAGTTATTCGAACAGGATGTTAAATTCCGATACAAAACTGATTAAATGTAAGAGGAGTTGGTAGTAGAGTAAGATTTAGTTAAGTGAGTGGCTGTTATTCCTACATTTTGTGAATAGCGTGTGTTATGTGTGTGTGTGTTATGCTATTAAATAAAGAGTTAAAATTCTTGTATATATGAATCATTAAGGTCTTAATAAACAGTTGTCTAACGCTAAGCAGTGATAACTCATGGAATAGTGCCGCTGTGGGGTAACGAAGTGGTTTCTTAAAACAAACTTTTATTATTAATTTTTGAATGACAAAAAGGGGTTCTAAAATTGTTGGAAACAATCCACCCCATACGATTATGCCAAATGAAAGTAAGGATTGCACATAAGCGTAGTATGCCAATTTGATTTCATTGTATGTTAATACTTCCCGCAGTTGTCTGAAGGCATAAATAAATTTCCGCAATTTAGAGATTAAAAATTGAATATGATCTATCCATTTCATTCTGTTATCAAAAACAACACCTAAATATTTATAGGAAGTTACCTTTTCGATTGATTCACAAAAACAGTCTATATTTTGGTAATCTCCACAAGAATGAATGATAAGGTCTTGCAAAAAATAATCAGAATTTGATCTCAGTGATATAGGCATAAATTTAGTTTTAGAGACATTCAAGGAAAGAACATTTTGATCAAACCATTTTTTTTAGCACCATAAGATCTTTGGCAGCATTACAACGTACGTTCTCCCAATTAGTACCATTTTCCAATATGAGGGTGTCATCTGCAAACAAGAAAAGTTTTCCATTTAGAGCTAGTTTAGAAATGTTATTTATGTAAATAAGAAAAAGAATCGGACCAAGAGTGCTTCCCTGAATAACTCCGTAATCTATAGGCCTAATATCACTTGAGATGCCGTTAATAACTTTAAGATAAATAAACTTTAAGACCTCAAGAAACAAATTTATCTTCATCCAAACAGTTGACAAGTGTAGTATAGAGCTTTTATTGTTACCACACACAAGCAAGACCACGACATCTTAAGCCTACAGTATAAGGCGATTTTTTACATTAATACATTTTTATTTTTAAGTCTTATCGGTATCATTACATTGCTGAACGACTGCTACAGACCTTTTATTAATAAGCACACTGCACAGTAGGCTACTGTTATTGGAATTGATTTTAGATTAATGAATGTGAATAAAAAGAATTTTCCTTTCATATCACATTTTGAGCACTATATGTCTACGTGTATCGAGGCAGTGAATACGTTCTCAGGCAGAATCTTGAGAGACGTATTAAGAATTTAAAATTTAAAGAACACACGGGCCTATAACACTTTTACATAATCATCCCACATGTACGAAAAAGATAAGTTAGTTCATAGGTTTTCCTCCTCTCGTGATTCGTTCTCGCTAGGTCAAACAGAATTTCTGAAAAATTTTTTAATGCCTAGTTAAAAAACTAGAAAAATTTGAGTTTGCAATCATTTTTAGAATAGAAAAAACTAAGGATTACACAGCCCTGTGACCTTGAGAAATTCTATTGCAGCCGGTATGATCTAGCGGAAACGCACAGCAATGGGAGTTAACCTATGAAATCGCCGACATTTTTTCGCGTCAGTGTGGTGTGTAAATGCGATTTGCATTTTTTAATTTGCATATGCTCTTGTATGTTTCGCTTTTGAATTTATGATCTCTTATTATGATGCCTGAGAATTAGGTTGTTGACAATTAACAAATAGCATTGTAGTACAATAAATAGAAGAAGGGTAAATACTTTTTATCAACTTCTGTTATAATTAACTCTAAATAAATATTCAGTTCACATTACCAATACAGTCTCGAGCAATACGGTTCTCGGTTCTATTGGAGTTGGTGCAGTCAGTAAGTTGCAATCTCCCAGAGCTCAAACTTCTGCCATAACTTCGAGTCTTCTCCCTCATTGATTTCAACATCTTCCAATAATATTAAATACTGTACCTTAGTTTTTCTCAACTTCTCAGTTATTATTGTATTCGTTACAGTGTTTTTTTTCTATACAGTAGATTTTCTCTTCTACGGACCCCTCGGGACCGAAGCCTGTCCAGAAAACAGGTTTTCCGGTTAAACCAACGTTTTTTTTTAATTAATTATCCAAAAATAAAAAATGATATATCTTACGATGATTTTCCGCTACATATTTCCCACGGCAGTCGTCGATATCTATTCCACTTAAAACTAACTAATTTTACTCAAATATTGAAGAAAGCATAGTATTTAGACACTTAGTACGTGTCTCTAATATTTCCCCACAAGAATCGTGAATACATTATCGTCCGGTGAAATCGATGTTTTGGTAAAGTGTCCAGTTAAAAATATGCTACTTCCTCCAAGAGCAGTCCGGTTAAACAGATGTTCGATTGAAAGGTTCCGTATAAGAGGGATTCAACTGTATATCCATGAAATATTTTTCAGAGGTCGGACATTTCTGTGATGTTTATATCCTGTAACCTGTAAACCACTTCAATTCTTTCTTCTGATTCTGAATTCATAATAGTTGTGAAATCAGCTTTGAAATTATAAATCACATTAATCTTTAGACAATTTTGAGTATTTCAAAACAAACCTTTTTTGGTAAAAAAGATTTAAAAGATGGCATAGGACATAATAATAAATATAGGTTTTTTGTGAATGCGGAATAACTATTATTTAGTAATTGTCACCACAATTTAGTAATTTTTAAGTCACTGAATGTAAAGTGACAAATTAAACATATACAGAGATGGCTTATATGAGGAATAAAATATTAGCCTGCATGATATTAAATACACAAACTTACATCACATGCATGACGCTTTCTTGTATTATCAAATCATTCAATTAAATTTACGACTGAAATTTTTAAATTTTACTTTTAAAATAAAAATAAGTTAAAAATAAGTGAACCGCAGCTCGCTTTTCGTAAAGATAATAAAATAAGGAACATTTAATTAATATGTTGCATTTATTGTAGACAATATTTACAGTAGGCATATTTATCTAGCAGGAAACGGACCGCAACGGTTCTGACGGAAAGTTGTTATTGTTTCCAGCTTCGCCTCCAGACGTAAACAACACTGTAGTTATTGTTATGGGCCTGGAAAACAAGGACTGTTTTCTCTCATATCTCTATGAGCAATAAAACATATTTCCCTTCCGTCTTTTGTTGTATTCCTTTTGTATTTGTCTTATCAAGGTAACAAAGAGGTGCTCTGTTATGACTTACAACTAGCTAATTAATTGATTGATCAGAATAGTTTAGATAATCTATTTATTTACAGATGCAGATTGGAAACGTTTTAGTTTTTTTTTGTGGCTGGTTTTCGGGTGATTCTTTTGTTAGTTGGATGGTTTTTCCACTATGTTTTGACTATAAAAAATGTAATAATCTATTGGAAAACAACTCATTGACCATTAAAATACCCGAAAGAAACGGTAACGAAAACGAAAATTGTGTTGCCAGTCTATTTAGTTCTTCATTTATATTGAACTATAGTGTGATAAATAAATGAAGTTTATTTACAAAAAACTCTCAATATAAACTGAGTCAGATACAAAATGTTACTAGATTTGAGGTTTCCCATGAATACACCTGTTAAACTTTAGTTTCAAGCTACATATAAATGCACCTTTAATTAACATATAAAAAATGAAATCAATATTACAATGGAAAATTTTACGTAAAACATGACAGCACGTAGTACACGTAGTAAACAACTGGCTTTTTCTGTCGATGATTAGTTCTGACATCTCAAAGCTCATAATATTAGCGTAACCGGCGTATAGTACTAGGAATAAAACGGAATCCAGGTCTATTTTCATAGAAGAGTTTCTTGATATATTAGACTCATTAAGTATCTGCATATTCTGTGTGAAGTATGTCTGTATGTTCTCTTTTAAACTTATTCTTTTCCAAGAAATACCAACATTTAACTTTTAATAACAAGTAATTTTTTCCTAACCTAACACTAACATAAAATTAACTTTCACAGTTGATTTCTTAGTGACAACACGTGTATCCTGATATAAAAAATTGCACTAATACAACTCTTGACAACATAATGCTATGAAATTATAATTAATTTTAATAGAACAAACATATCATTAGAGGTTTATTTGTACCGATAATGCTAGATTTAAGTTTTAAACTTATTCTTCTCTTAAAAAAGGCCACCTTAATCAGCGCCTGGTGGTCCAAGGTCAAGCTTTTCAACAGGCCAGTTTATTTAAAACATTTTATTAAATAAGCCTAGGATCAGCTTCCAGGCTGATCCTGATTGGTTCCTACTTCGAAGGCTGACCTTCATCTACCTTACTTATTGACGCCGTTCACAAGTTTTCTTTTTATTAGATAAGGTTTATTATTTATTGTTACGCTCAATTACATAGCGAACAATTTAAATCAATTTAACACGCAATTATTTTGTTTTTACTCAAGAAGTTCGGTTTGTGGAAACCGTTGTTCTGTTTGAAACTAAAACCCTCTCAGCATTGGGAACAGTAAACTGAAACTTCCCCGTCGCTGTGCTGTAAGGATGTATTTCAGTGGGCGAGCTTTCCTAATGTAATAGGAAAAAGGAGTTCTTTTATAATGCAAAATCTGGAATTCTAATATTAAAATAACCGTCATTTAAGGGGGCGGTCTACCTCAAGTTCCGAGCGCTAAAACAGGGTTTTGTATCTTATTCATTGATCGCTGGATTTTCATATGATTTCCAATATTTTGGTGTCATTTTAAAAAGGATATGTTTTTGTAGGTCGCTATAATTTTAGAATTTTTGATTTTATCCCCGCTTATTTACAGGAATTGTGTAAATCTTTCAAAAAAAAGGTAGTTTTTTGTTAGATTTTAAAGTCTCATAACTAACGACAGGAACGCTTTATAGAAAAATTAAAATTATAGAGACATATAAAATATTCTGCAGAACGTGAACCCACTCTCATTTTATTAAATCTTAAAAAATAAAGCTTTTTTCGTGCAGATACGAAACGTCTGCAAGCGTACTTAAGCGCGCTTTAGCCCTATCTTTACAATGTTATCTCGCTCTGTGACGCGGATTTTCTGTCAAGGTAGACCGCCCCCTTAAAGTTGAATTTGTTCTTGAAAGAAATGTATTGTTTTGGGGTATTTTTAAAGATATTATGTTTAATTGTGAACTACTCACAACTCCAGGCATTGAATTTAACCTAGTGGACTCTATTGTAATGGAGGTGATTCAGTTTACTCACGCATAGATTACCGACAGTAAACATTTGCTCACTTGATATGCCACAAATAACAAAACGTTGAAACATGTCCTGAACGTTATGACAATATTTTTTTAGCTGTTCTTACAGTTGATGTAAGTAATTTAGATTTACTATTTTAATCGCACAGCCATTGACTATGCACATCTCATGGGCTAAAAGAAGGCTATTAAGTTCCATGTTCCTTAAAAATAAATTATAATACAATAACTTGATAATTTACTTAACGAATAAACGTATATGATCGAAGGATCACCCTTAATAATTCATTTCTTTTATAACTGATTTCCATCGACACTCTTATTTTCGGTATTTGATTCAATTGATCTAAGGTGAGGGATCATTCATTTACATGACCCGTAGCCGAAATATATACATAATTTAATTAACTGCGTTAAACGCATTTAGGGAGGTATATGCCAGCGGCTAGTTTTACTTAAGCCATTATAACCCTTCCATCAGCTTTTTTTGTAATAAATGGCAGAAACTTTGCATTATTGTTATAAATGTTTAAGACTATTTTATCGAAAAACCTATTGTCCTTTACTTTTTAAGTATCAAGGTCTAAGTCTTCAATTAAAACGTATCTACTCTAACGTAATTTGAAATTTATAGTTAGAGGAGTGGTAGAAGTATTAGCAATAAGAGGACAGCAAGATATTCCTTCCTTCAGCACAGAAGCTACATTTTTGTTTTTGAGTAAAATTTTTATCAGATTTCAAAATGTATGGTTTCCTCCCAATAATACTTTAGTAACGAGGTATTAAGTTTATGTTAGCAAGACTCATCACACTTATAATCTTTTAGTTTACGATTAACATTAAAACCTTAAAATCCATAGAGTATATCCGTAATAAATAAACATTATGCTAATGCTATTCAAATAGGAAAGTAAAATTGTTCTCTATTACGTGGTTGAAATTGAACCATGACTAACTTGAAAATACTTATAAATTCTATATTTCTTTTTAGTCCTGATAGCATAGTAAACCCAGTGAATGTATATATGAACTGTCATCAAATGAGGACTTTTTAATGAAAGTACACATTTTAATAAGCATTCATAAAAATTAAATGAGATATAAATTAAAAACCGCTGTAGACAGTAGAATAACGCAAGCGTAGGATTTGCCTGTGTAGGGTCAGCTGAACCATTCCCACATTATTTCCCTGTGCACTTATTGGACCTTGACTAATGTATACATTGATAATTATGAAAAAAGTTGGAATACATAGAAGATTATATTTTTTAAGAGATTGTTGTACATTTAATTCATCTTGGATTTACAGAATCTAGCATGAGTTAAAATTTTCTATTATATGAGCAAGGCACTTCAAAAAGGATGAAAGTAATTTTTTTTATTTTTTTCCAGGTTGTGTTGGAAATGGATAGCGAAAGATAAGCAGAAGTTGTTAGGGGGGTATTTTTTGTAAAAAGAATGAAGGTTATGCCTCAACTAAGCTTTCTAATGTATACTACAAAAAAGATGAGAGTCAGATCGTCAAGTACTATAAGGATGAGGAGTACAAAGTTTGATCATATTTATAGTAAACCGCAAGTGGGAGACGGAAGAATGGTTATTAACCGTAATATGTTGTGGTGAAATAAATAAATATTCGCTAACAAATAATAAATACTTTTCGTCTCAAACAAAGCTATTCAAATTCTAGCTTTGATGAAGAACCTACAAATTACCGTTTATAATTATGAACGGTAATTATAAACCTGGTGTTTTAATCCTGCTAATTAGCAGTAGTAAAAACAACTAATCTAGTGAAATAAATTCATAAGTTGCTGAACAAAGCTCATGTAAATAGCCGCAGCGTATACTACGAGGCTTAAAATGTTTTGTAAGTTGATAACCTCTTTGTAAAATTTCGTTACATAAATGAGTATGGTAAAACATCTTTTAAATAATATTGTTTACGATAAAGCCTTACTTATGATTTATCAACACTTGGTATCGATCTAAATTTTATTTCGAAAAGATGTCTATAGTAATTAAATATGTTTAAAATCATACTGTCGAAAAAACATTCAAGAAAAATTATTCTTCCAATAGATCATTCTAATATTTCATTGAAATGATGTGCATTAGCTTCTTAGGCTATCTTTTTTTAATGTGTTCATACGAAAATAATCAATGCAAAACATTTTAAATTTTTTTGCCTAGATAAAAAAAAACAATAAATAAATAAATAATAAAAATAATCAAGGTAAAGGGTATTGTTTCAGTTAAATTTATAGTTTGAAAACTTGTAAAATATTTTTAATAATAAAAATGATCAGGTTAAAGGGCACAGTTTTAGTAACCACGGGTCAAGAGTATTGCGTGGTCAGGGACAGGGTTGAATAATCTACAGCTGGCCGCTTGCTGCCTAAGTCAAAAGCTGGCCTTGCTTCCTAAGCCATGTACTCACAAATAATGAAGCAGTTCGAATGTCTATGAATTGATTTTTCTATTAATATTAATAGTGAGATAATATTATAATAATATTAGTGTCCTCTTCTTATCTGCCTATATACCTTGAGTCTGACCTAACACAAATACATTTTTTGGGGATTAAAGACAATTTTTTTGTGCATAAAATAATGTTTCCATTCAAGCTAAAACAAACAAGCTCAAAGTTTTCTATTTCAATAGATTCTTAAACAACAAAAAATATATACTTCTTCATTAAAATAACTAATAATTAAGGATTTCCTAAAAAAAATCCTTTAGCCGACAACTAATATTTAAGTGTTAAACATATATCCTCGATGTACGTAAATATACTTTGTAAGTTGAAAGGCAATGACAAACCAGAATTTATTAGAAATACGGTCACGAACAACACGATTCTCTAGGATTTAGCACAGCCAATGAAGCGGCAGTTTCCTGGAACTATCTAACTTCTGCCATAACTTCGAGACTTCCTCTTCAGTGATTCCACCAACTTCCGATAACTTCAAATACTTCACTGTTCTCTCAACTTCTGAGATTTTGTTTTTTAGTTCTGGCTTATAATAAGATTTTACTATGGCTTTGCTAAGGCTTTAGGGGTTGTTTTATAGCAAAGTTTACTTTTTTCCGTAATAGAAACAAACTAATAATCTCATTATTAATATTATTCATGCGTAAGAGTTTTTTAATCTATTAGCTGTGCTAAACCAGATTCATCAGTGATTAAGATGTTACATTTAAGTCACTTACCTTCAAAACTCAAAAGTTACGCAAACGTCATCAATTCAAATATAAACCGGTGAAAAATGAAATGGTATCTCTTTCAGTGGAAAATCATTTATAACCATTTGAGTAATGAAGAATAATATTGTATATTTTTTACCAAAATTTATTCTTTGTCATGCTTTTATATTTTTAAACAACAAAACCCCTATTTAAGATTAAGCTAAACAATTAGTTACTCACCTTAATGACTTAATAAAAGTCCAAGTATTCTTTGCATGAACTTTTAGTTCAAGCTAAGGCTACATTGTGAGTTTAAGTTTTTTCTAGTTTAACTACTAAATACAAAATAATTATTTAAAATTTCTGATAAAATTGATCTCAGTTTCACTTAATACGTTTTTCATTTTGATTTTTGAATTACTATAGCATTTTTCATTAAAGTCGATATAAAACGTTTTCAATAGCCGATATCCCAAACTCTGGATTCCCTCATACAAAAACACGCACTGTCTAGGCGTCTCTATGTAATTGTTTAACTCCAGCTGTGACTATTTTGTCAGTAGTTCCTTAAGAGTAACATCTAATTTCTCTCAATATAACCTCAGCGTTATAAAATTCTTACAAGTCTAAGGAATAGTTGTTAATCTTTTCCCCCGAAAAAGTTAGAGAGCTTAAGAACTACAATCTTCTTACTCCTGTGGACGCTCTACTTGCCACTGATCTACTAGTGGAAAGTTTTGATTGTGCCTCAGATGAACGCACTTCTTACGAAGACTCAAACTTTTATTGATTTTGTAATATTCTTATTAGTTAAGAAGAATTTAGTACAAACTATAAAACTCAAGGGTGGTTGATCTTTATTTAAGTAAAAGGTTTCCTAATTCTTATTTAGATAAAGATATTTCGAATTTTACAGTGTGCATTATTTATATGTTATGAATGCCTGCATATATATTATTATAAATATTTATTAAAATCTAAGTATAAATTATTTTCTGAATTATTAAAACCCCTTTAACCAGTAAACAATTCATTGTATATAGCAATGCACAGAAAAACCGGCAACAAGTATTCCGTAAGGACATTTAATTATTTTAAAGGGTGAAAATTAAAATTGTAAGTTCAATAATAAACAAAACCCCCAGTATATGGTTCTAGGCTAAGATAGAAGATAGTAATAAAGGATTATTTAATATAAACTAATATATAAATACGTTTATAGGTCCATTACAAAGCAAATAAACATTGACCTATAATGTAACAGTAAGTGTCCATTTAAAATCATACCTAATTTGTAGACTACGTTTTATGAATCACCAGAAAACGTTAGCTGAATCTGTAAGGAATATAATAATGTAACGAAAACACAGAAACAAGTGCCAGTCAAACAGCGTACACGTATCATAGTGCTCCATCGCAATCAAATAATATTTCACTGACACGAGCAACAGCTTTCCTAGCATTATCGGTACCTGGAATCCGTTTCCGAAAATAACTTTCCGTTCATGGTTTCATTTGCAGCGGTCATTCAAAGACTTCAGACATAAATCAAACTGGAAATGGGAGTACAACACGAGATTCGGTCGTTAAATGAGTCTACAGCAATAACGATGCGTTACTTCTCCCATTTATTTTGTTCGTTCCCTTTAAATGTGGAGTTTTCTGTACCTTACTTCCATTTAACTTGAATCGTCGTGGTGTTCTGATTGTTTGTTTAAAATTGATTACGTTATTATATAATAACGTAATATAATGTATATTATACATTTATTAACACTTATTTATGATAGGATATAATAGTATATTTCATTACAAGGACCTAAAGTGACGCTTTTCGTACAAGGTCAAGTTTTACAACCGAGGCTGTAAGCCGAGGTTGAAAAATGACCGAGTAACGAAACCGAGTCCGTGCGACAAACTATATTTTTCGTTATAATGCTCAATACGATACGTAAACTACTTAAGAAAACCAAAATGTTACAGCTTGTTTACCTTTAAAGATGCCTTCAAAAGATGCCACCGTCTTGTTCTTGCTATTTGAAGCAATCAGCTGATTGTTTCATTTGTGTTAGGGTAGGCTGACAACAATGAACAACTATCGACGTATCGAACGCATGTAATAATCGATTGGTGAAATGAGCGAGTTTCACAAATTGATTAAACTGACAACAATGAATGTTTTGATAATAACGATGAATGTTTCGATTATTTGTAATCGAATGAATATTGTTCGATTATTACGACGTACTCGGCACTTTTTGACTTTTATAGTCCTAGGACTATAAAGAGTCAGCTGGTATCGAGTACATCAGCTTTTAATTCCTAGGAATAAAAAGAGTGTATTAAGGTCCGGAAGACATGCATTAAAAACATCTGTTTTTGAAGCAGTATAACGAAAAACCAATTTTTGTGTTATTATGCAAGCGGTTGTAACTTTTATATGGTAAAACTGTGGTTAAATCTCCGAGAAAAAGATTATTTTACGTATTAATGCGGGGAAGTATCTAAATTTTTATTTATTTAACTAAACATAATATTTATATATTTCTATGAACAACAATACCAAATTGCAAAATAGAAAATTGTTTTGCCAACTAGCCAAAACCAATAGTTTCGACCACGTTTCCACGACCTTGAACACGCCTCCGGCCAACTAGGTAGAGCCATTGATTAAGGGGAGAGCGTACTAATATTGATCAAAACTATAATCACTAATATTGCGGGGGAGTCAAAAATGTTAGTTCAACACCTGAATCGTATTTGCGTGGAACAAAATTTCGGCCGTGAATTGGATCATCAAAGGTAGGGAGGAAACATTGTTAGTAAAGTGTCAAAACAACTCTGATGAACATAAGGAATTGTTTGGATTTAAGGTATTGTAAATTTAAAAGTTAGTAAAACGAAATTCTATCGTCTGCGGAAACCCAAAAGAAACATTATGATTTGCGAAAATACCCAAATGCATTCAATATGGGTGTTTAAGTGTTCGAAACGTGTTCAGTCGGCTCGAAACGTCTAACGCGGATAAAAAATTTACAAGGATGGCAAGCTAAATTAAATGCTTAGTCTTTCCCGTCAAAACAGCCAAAACCCGGAACTACTTACTGCTCCTACCACTTCAACTTGAAGAATTATCCTCTCCCTCAGCTGTTTCATAACTAGACACTTTTTACGACGGCCTTAGAAATTTAACTTCACTAACTGAACTTTATCACTGAATCTTTAATATTTTGAAAACAATCGTTTGTTGAACGTAGCACCTCATACAACTGCACCAAAAGTCTTCAACGCGTTGAAATAAAAAAAAAGATCTTGAGAAATCCCTTGCCGGCAGAACATTTCACAGCGTTCATGATTTTATATCCAACCAGTAAGAAGTAATTATTAAGCTATCCCTTGTGCATATTATGATTTCTTTTATGTGTTCGTCCATATGATTGTTTAGGTATAGTTTCGGTTTTTACCATGTAAAGTGCCTTAACCCATGTCTATGAATCTTTTATATTTTATGGCAATAAAGAATATTTGATTTGATTTGAATGAGTTCATTTTTACAAAGTTACTCAGAGTTAATTTGTACATCTGAAAATAATGTCATATCAGCTCCCAGCTGTTAAACTTTGCCAATTTGACGCTGTTTGATCTCTCTGGAGCTCGCCCAATTTCCGGAGCTTCTGCCACTGACGTCGACTGTCATGTCTCTAGCTCTGTCAAAATAAATCAATAGTACATATATTTTTTAATTACTTCTCAATATACAACCAACTTGGTTGTATCGCTCTTTTATTATTTAAAATCATCGTTTATGGGGAGTAAGACAATCTAAACTATTCCTAGATTGACATATTTTTGTGAGTATACGTGATTTATAGGTATAGCTACGGTTGCGGCATTTTAACTTAATTTTTCTGCTTACTTTTAAACGGAATGATTATGTTTCAAAGAATAAAAAAATGTCAAAGACTCATCAAGAATAATGCAGAAGCTGATAAATGATGTTAGAATAATGAATAATAATAAAGACAAAACTAACAAATAAGTTGCACACATCAATGACAACACTAAATGAGATAAATAAATGTGATTTGTAATAAATAAATGTGTGTAATAAGTGCGCGAGTATCCTTTAAGTTTTCGCCATCAATTCTTCAAAATTCTTTATTTATACAAAATATTTCAATATCCTTTCATGGTACGTATCCAGTGCTTTTAAAGAACCTTTTTACCAAGTTTATTGGCCCAAAGCCTTATAGCTTTTTATGAACGCTGATCAGTAAGCGAGTAAGTAAGTCAGTCAGTCAACCGTTTTTAGATCATATATATAAATTTATTTGTATATTTCTTTATTTCAAATAAAAAGTCGTAAAAAACAAAAGTTTCAGCCTCTTATCTGGTTAGTTCCAAGGGATACATCTTCTAGATACAAGATTATTACTTGTTACTTTATAAGAATTAAAAACCAGTAGATGCTTTGAGTTTTTACCGCATAATACATAGAACGCCTAGGTGGAAACAACATTTTGCACTAATTTATCCCACGAACAATCTACAAAAGAGATAAAACTGGAACAGTAATTATACAGCCTCTGGTAAACAACTTCCCTTTTATGTTGTAATAAAACAATAACGTAATTACAGTATATGTTTCAAGAGTCATAGTAGTAAAACCTAGTACTTAGTTTGCATATTTCGGTCAATTTTTTCAATTTGAATCAAGAAAGTTCTGTACAAGAAACGCTGAATTAAAATTTTCGTACTCCTATAACCAAAACTGGCTTAGTCTACTGGCTAGTTTAAGCGTTGAGAAAAATAATTTGTATCCCTTGAAACATTTTTTATTCATCTAACCTACGTTATGCTAAGTACAAAAATACATTTTTTGTGATTTTTGGGACTTGATTTATTATTCTGTGAACGCTTGATTTTGCCTGCTAAACTGTTAGTAACCGCGAAGATTTTTAAAGTGAAGATTTTTATAGTCTCAGTATTAATTTATAACCTTTACAGTTTCATAAAATAAGAATATCAATCAACAACATTTTAATCCTAAATTATGAAAAAAACATTGATATTACTTGTATTGGTCTGGGTTCGTTGATCTATTTAGGTTACTGATAAATTAGTTCTAATATTAAACAGACAAATTGAACTTTACGATTCAATGATACGATCTAGCGATATTTCCTCACTAACACATACCCTATTCAATTTTTTACCTTCTAAAGAAAAATTACATCTCTTTAATAGAATGTTCAGACTGCAAGCATTTTTACATAGGTCAAACGGAGAGATCTTTCAGATCCCGATTCAAGGAACATATAAAGGCCTTAAAAAGTAACAATAGTACATCTATGAAATCAAGCTTTGCAGAACACTTACATCACCACAACCATAATTACGAAGGAATTGAAGAAAACACGAAAATAATAGAATGTTTGAAGAAGGGAAAAGAAATGGATGCCGAAGAAGAATATTATGTATATTCAGGCTATAAAGATAAGAAATCAGGCTATAAAGATTCCCCTTCCGACATATTAAATGATCAATTATCTTCAAATAAATAATTGAAGAAAACACGAAAATAATAGAATGTTTGAAGAAGGGAAAAGAAATGGATGCCAAAGAAGAATATTATGTATATTCAGGCTATAAAGATAAGAAATCAGGCTATAAAGATTCCCCTTCCGACATATTAAATGATCAATTATCTTCAAATAACCCATTTTCGAAGTTGTAAAAAACTGAGAAATACATGACAAACGGATTATATTCCATAAATTACCTTTTACCAAAAAACTTATTTCTAAATTATTTGAATCATATGACTTTTTCTATATATTTATTTAATTTTATACTTATATCAACACTTTACATTATAGGTTATATTTGCTTGAAAATGACATTATAGTCAAAATATGTTGCAGAAATAAAACCATGAAAAAAGGGTATTTTTCTCTACTTTCTGATATAATTACATTTCTTTAATCTTTTGAAAAATCTGTTTTAAGTTTTGACATTGAGGCAAAATTAAAAATAAACATTTTGAAATACTCGAAACACACCTTCGGTGCACTACGAATAATATGGAAAAGTAGAGTTTTTGCCCCAAATCCCAAATATGTCTTCGCTCACGGAAAGTGGCGATGTAACTGGACCTGGATGAAAGTCGAAGTAGGTAAATGACTTATTTCGTATTATGTCTCCAGTTTGAATCGTAATGATTACCGTTTTCCTGTGACCTAAGAATACCGCTGAAACGTAGAAGCAAAATAAATTAAAAATAGATTTGTATCCCAGTATGTTTAGTTCTCTGTAAAACGCATTATCTCACAATATGTCAATGCAACTTAATATTAAACCATTTTCATAGCTTTCCAGGAAATGTGATTTCTAAATCTGTCGAATATCACAACAGTGCACATCACAAAGAGATTTGCATTTCAATGTAAACGATTTTCAATCTGTATTCAGAACTAGTCAAGCTATACTGTGTGAAATCGATGTACAGAGCATTTATTCACAGTCATTTATTTTAATTTTAAGAGAACTCTTTTCTTTGATAAAACTTTTATGGTTTGATAAGTATGTTTTTATCTGTGAAAATATAATAATAAGGAAATAAAATATCATCAGTATAATATTAATATAATATTATATAAATAGAAATATTTAGAGCTCTAAATTTATAAAATACAAATGGTGTAAATAATTGCCCGAAGAAAAAAATACATTAAATTATTTCGGTTAGTTATTATAAGTGCAGTAGTCTAAGCCGATTCATTATTAAAGGTAAACTATTTTAGAGAGTTCAAAATGTTGAGAATACCTTTTTTACAAAGAAAAAATATGATATAACTAAATTTAAATCATGCCTCCCAAAACTCCCAAAAGTATTTTAAATAATGCAAGGGATTATTAATCATCACTGTAATTCGATAAAATATCTCAATATCATTACATTTTTGACAGCTATTTAGTTACAATAGTATATATTTGTACCAATTTATAAAAAAAAAACTAATCTAGAGATACTTTAGCTATTACACAAGCGATAAATGTGTAATCATGTCATAATGTTAATATGTACAAACCAACGTCATCGCAAATGTTTTACAGCTATAGGTAGAATATTAATTCATCGGTTACTTGGTATTTTTTGCAATAATCACTGTTTTGAAGTAAAAACCACCAACCTAATAACTTAAATGCTTGCCAGTTTTTGACTGAATCATCTCCAATTTCACGCCATTTTGATCTCGATTTACGATTCTCAATCTCCCCCATTCTGTCAACGACGCGGACGTGTGCAGTTCCGTTTCGCTGATATTAACATGAGAATGCCCCTTCGTATAAATTAAGATATTGCATTAGTTCTTTGAATATGTTTTTGGTGCGGTCACTTTTGTGATAGTAGTTATTTTAGTACCTGGTGGACCGAGCCTTGCTCGGTGTTATTTCATGTTTACCAGTTCATCCAGTTACTATAAAATATTTCAATGTCATAAAATTGATAAATATAAACCTTTTTTATTGCTCCATGGACTCTTCATCCCACCTGCTGTATTTTCCCTTTATAGCTGTAGATTCCAAACAGCTGTTATGATTACTTCATTTGTTACACTTTCCTTGTTTATTTTCGTTGCTATCACGGCAACCCATAAGACCAATGTTAAAGTTTTACAACTTTAAAATTCGATTTATTACGTTATTAGATTTTCTCTGGCCTAGTTATCTGCATTAAAGACGTTTTCGAGTCATAAATTACTTATTTCCAGACTTTGAAGGAAATCCTCGGAGCGGTTTTTGAGATAATTGTGCAAGCAAGCAAGCAAGCACGATAAAATTACTCATATAAAAGTATTTACTCATATTAGTTGTATTTATAAGAGTATTTACACTGGATTATACTTTCGCCAGTCAGACAATTTCAAAACTGATGAACAAGGTCGTTTTGGTATTGCAATACCATCTTTAAGCATTAGCATAGAACATTAAAATAAACAAAAGCTCAAAACCCTGATCACTTGTAATTTTCACAAAAAATATAAAACTACCGAAGCCAACCTACTGAGTTTGTACACATGTCTTTGTCTTAGATTTTCGTCAACGGAACTCTCTGTTTAGCTATGTTTTTTATCCAAGTCCTCCTGCTATGAGTTTTAATTTTGCATTGCCTTAGGTTCCTTTCCCCAGAACATGGAAACGTTTACAAGTTACTTTTCCAGTAATATTTTTAAGTATTTTATTATTATGGATTTGGTTATTAATTTTAGTTATTTAGTTATTATTTATTACAACTGTTGCCTATAAAGTATTTATCAATACCATACAGATTCAACTGCTGAACTATGTAATTAACAGCTGTAAAATTATTTTAACGTCATTAAAAGTATATGTACCAGGAGAGTAATTACACATTACTTAATTTATGTTTGTGAAAAGAGTAAAAAGTAAAGTCAATTGCAGATAGCATGAAATTGGTAAAGTTAACTAGTCGGAGCTAATTTTAATATGTAATTCAAATTTTGCTCTGATAAGATTGATGTAACTCAGTAAAACGGTTTTTCTATACCTTGAATATTTTTTCATTCACGGTTTTACGGGGATTCTAGATATATTTTATGGCACACCAAAATCAAATTTAATAAATTTTGTTTGATTTTTTCAAATTCAAATATAATCCAGTTATTTGAATGAATATTACTATAAATTTAAAAGTTAGGTATGTAAATAAAATATTTACATAGTAAAGGAATCAATATCCCTTAAATTGTATCGAATAGATACATTACTAAACCAAAAATGGACTGGCATACTGACCTCACCCTTCTTAAACGTATTTTAACCTTTTTAGCTAAATTATATAACTTAACATTTACATCAACTGTGATTTAAAATATTAAAACGATAACAACTTGTTGAATACTTCCCCACAAAAGAGTGTTTAAACATTAATGAATCTTCTAGATATTCAATCTGAGGATTGGAAGTCCTTGACAAAGTTTGTTAATCAATGAACTGGAAAGCTTTATATCCTTGTAGAACTATTAAGCCCACACCATAACTTGTGAACTTCCTATCTATTGATCGACTCAACTTGGGTTCACGTGAGTTCACTTTAGCAAGGAGAACTACATTAGAAAATCTTTTATTCGAACGAAGTGAATTATTCGAACGAAGTGAGTTATATTCGACTTGAAAATCACTCTTTGTGAACTAACTCCTCTTTTATTATTAGATGAAAATTCGTGAAATTTGAACTACATCATATTTATACCCCGAAGATTGTTTTAATATATAAATGAGTAGTTAATTATACGTTTAAATGTTTATTTTTTTAATTTATAGCCCTCATTTAGCTTTACCGCACTTCGTTCGACCTATACGTGACATAAAAGCGTACTCCTAGTCTACGTTGACATTATACTACATTATAGCGTATTAACAGTAAACACATAAGTAAAAAAATCAATAGGGTTTTAAAAGACTTGTTTTTGTTTAAAGTGGCACATTCCTATTTAAATTAATCCTATACTCTTCTTCTACGAGCAATGTTTTCTTGCGTGCGTGCTTGTATGTTTGCACAACGATCTTAAAAACGGCTCCGAGGATTTCCTTCAAAGTCTGGAAATAAGTTACAAATTACTCAAAAACGTCTTTTATGCAGATAACTTGGCCGGAGAAAACCTAATAACGTATTAAATCGAATTTTAAAGTTGTAAAATTTTAACATTGGCCTTATGGGTTGCCGTGATAGCAACGAAAATGTAGCAATATAGCAACGAAAAAGGAAAGTGTAAACAAATGAAGTAATCATAACAGCTGTTTGGAATCTACAGCCATTAAGGGAAAATACAGCAAGTGGGATGAAGAGTCCATGGAGCAATAAAAAAGGTTTATATTTATCAATTTTATGACATTGAAATATTTAACGTAACTGGATGAACTGGTAAACATGAAATAACACCGAGCAAGGCTCGGTCCACCAGGTACTTGTTCTTAGCACACTATAAGAATTGATAAGGTTTCATTACTAGTGAAATGTAGGGTAACCATTTTTAGTATTGCTTATCAGTTCCCTCCTTCAATATTGCAAGCATTTCTTCTGAATGAGGCTAAAACCGAAGGTATTGTATTTTACACTCTAATTGTACAGACCCTGAGGTTACCTTTAAAAATGTAATAACTTTTCGGCAGGTAAAGATTGCTTGGTCTATAATATAAACAAATAATTTAATATGTTTATCAATTATTTCAAAATATATCAGTAAATTATTACACATAAATGTTGTTGTAAACCGTTTTATTTTGAAAACCTAGACTAATCAGTTAAAATTTTATAGTTACATGTTAAATAATTTACTAGCAATCAATGAAACATAATTTGAAGGAATCATGGATTCATGGGTTTTCACGTCCAAATAGTATACCGAGCTGTTTAGTATTCAAGGCAAAGTAATCAATATTTTTTAATTCAGAGCGAATACAGAAGGCTATAGGTGGTAGGCAACATGTTGGTGCTTGAGTTTGAAGTATTGACAGAGGAAGGGAGGATATTATCGATGTCTTGGAAGCAGACAGAGCCATGGAATTATGCCACTGATCTGGTAGTTAAAAATACTAATCCCAAACAAGTGATGGATATTGGAATACAAATATTAATTTGTATAAGATTAATATTGGAAACAAAGTTTTGCTCTTTTAATAACAATCTATAAACAAGTGAAATGTTGTTTGTTTAGTATGTAACAATTGATTGACACAAGAAATTCATATTCGAATCAATTGATCATCTGTTATTATTTCTGCAACCTCATCTAAAACGCCAAATTCATCTGGTTTTGTTTGTAAACATCCAAGGTTCTTCATGTCCCTCACTACCTATATATATCATGAAAATATACAGCACATCAGATTATATTGGGGAATATATACGTTATATATCAGTATATTGGGAATTTCTATGTCTAGAAGTACCAATAGTGTTGGTAATATCGGTCAGCACGTCCGACATGATTATTATGAATACCTGGCGCATTGCTGGAGCGGGTGGAATGTCATAATGGAGCTTAAATATCGGAACAACACGGTTGAAAACTTTATATATTTTGTACATATCATTAAAAATGTCGAATGGTCAAAATGAGCATCTCATAGTCCTTTTCAGCAACACTTGAGACTTCAACGAATATTATTTTAGTTTGCTTCAGAAAATGAAATATGTTTTATAATTTTTTTAAGAGGGTGGCGGCCTCTTTTTCACCTTATCTTTGCCCCGCCCACATAGACTATTGAACAGGCAAAGGACGCGGATGTTATCAGGCATAGGTAAGGTGTGAGCCGGTACAGTACAAGGGTGAACAAATTTGTTAACACGTTGAGTGCCACCACTATGGCAATGAAACCTACCCAGGGGCCAAACCTAAAAAATTGCAATAACATATTCCTTTCATTATATATGTTACTGTAGATAATTTTAAAGTTGACCATAACTAGTTTTTATGACGTTTTATGACGTCATAATGAAGCGGTGCATTTGCACCGGTTGGCCACTATGCTAGTCTGGTATAGGATATAGGCCTATTCCTCCTATTATATAAAATTGTGTATTGGTGAAATCTAAGAAAAACTCAAAAAAGTAGATCATAATTAGTTTTTATGACGTTTTATGACGTCACAATACAGCGATGCACGAAAGGGATGCTGGAAAAAGACCAGCTCTCAATCATAACAAATACAGCAGAGTGCCATGTGCCCAATTTTGTAAACGCTGTGTATACGAATGGGATGCTGGAAAATGACTAGCTCTCAAACACAGCAGCGCGCATTGCAGCCGATTTTGTAAACGCTGTGTTCACGAATGGGACACTGGAAAAAGAAACCAAGGTCACCCAAATAACTATTAGAACCCTACCAAGTGGCCAATACCGAAAATAGTGATTTTATAAGAGGCCTTGTCGTCATGGAAGCTATGTTCAACAATGTGTATTAGCGGTGCACCTGCACCGCTCGACCCCCGGTTAGAGATTCGGTGCGGTGCAAACTTGGCACTCAACGTGTTAAAAGTATGCGACAAGCCCAAGTCTCGAACTTGCGACACTTTGACGCCACAGTTCCGAGGTCGAGTGTGCTACCAACTGCGCCACCGACTCACTAAATTTTAATTTTTATTTTAAATTTTAATTTGTAATAAATTCATCACAAAATGTACATGTAAAATGATACACTTATGCATGAATAAAATATATGATCGTATATAAATATCGCAGGAGATTCCATACAAAGTAGTTGAAATCCAAGTATACCGATCGATATTCACTTCATATTTACCCGCGGTGGTGAGTCAGTAATTTGATATTAACAATAATAGAATGCTCAATCCTCAATCATTGTCATTCCCCCTTAAAGTTTTCACAGAAAATATAGTACACTGTTTTATTTTTGAAAACCAAAACTAATCAGGTAAAATTTAACTATTACGTGAAAAAACTTCTTTTGTAATAAAACTTTAAATTACGTCACTAAAACGTTTTTCAAACGAAACAAGTGAAACTATTGTATATCTAATACCTCCGGATTCAACATTTTGTGATTAATTACATTACATTATTGCTTCTGATTTAATAAAAATTTGATCTGACACAAAAGGCAGAGCTTGTTATAATCGTTTCAATCTTTATCGTAATACTGTATCTCTAATCTATGAAATGTATTCTACTTTTATGTAATGACGGGATTTACTAAATGTATATGTTCTTTGGTTACGAAATGTTATCGAGTAAATGTTTAAACGCACACATAATCTATTGACTATAACTCTATTTATGTTAGAGAAACTTCAAGGTTTGTCAAGGAAATAGTTTTTCCTAGTAACAAATTCAATAATTTATAGCCATATATTATCCTGAAAAAAAAAAATAGTCGAGCTAATAAATTTGAAATGGACATTAGATTTTCGATCAGCACACTAGTCGTAATTTAATTGAAATATTTTGGCCGATATTTTTATAGCTTCTTTATTTAACAATTGAATGTACAGAATTTAAACTCATCGTACAGTTTATTTATAGTTTGCCATGTTAAAGAAAGAACTTGAGACGCAATCAGCAGCTAATTTTCATCAAGGTGAACTAGTTAAGCTCTTCATTGTAGTTCTGCTGTTCAGGAACTAAGTCACGTACTTTTGAAATATCTTAGTTCACTGCAAGACCTAAAAGACTATCTAAAATTAACTTACCAAAAATGTTATGGGGTCATAGATTTGTTTATTAAATATAAATGTAAAAATTATATTTATTTCCATAAATTTTGCGTTATGTAACTGCAGTGCAATTTGTTCACAATGAAAACAAAATTATTCTGCTGGAAAATCTAAGTTTCTATTATAAAGATTGACAGTGGTAAACACAAATTTCCATTCTCCAATGAAATAAAATAAAAATGTTTTTCCATTGCTTTAAAATACATCGCATGGTGCGATAAATTTATAAACATTTGTAATCAAATAGTGTTCCATTGTTAAAAGGGACTTGTACTGTCAGTTTTTTGTTGAAAGTTTAAAGGCAACTGTCAAAATAGAAACGAAACTGTAAACTCGAGTATCTCGCGAATTTACGAAATTATATTTTGAAATTGTTAACGCTTTTGTACAAAGAGAGTTGGAATTTCTGTTATAAATCAAACACAAAGTGTTTTTGGACCTACATATATTTTTTTTATAAATAGAAGCTTTTTAATCAAATATAATTTCATTCAAACCGTGTGTTTTTCGTGTCTGTTTCCAAAAAAGCTTGACAGTTTTAAATTTACATTTATTTCACAATATATATTATACTTGCTTAATTTCTTAATAACTGAATTGCCATTTCAAATTATTTTATTATTATAATCAATATATACATCTTCGAAGATTTTGTCAGATAATACAAAACTAAAAATATTCTAACGTAGAGACAGTATATAAATAAATAAATAAAAATGTTTTTGTGCAGTTTAAATACGTTATTATCATTACGAATGATTTGTAGCTACGGACTGATGTGATATGAATCTGTAATTTTACTTACGTCTTCAATCTTTAGTAGTTTTGTTAGACAGCGTTTCGGCGCTAGGCCAGTACTTATCTAACACTTGCATACGTGCACTGCGTATGTGTTCCGAACCTGCTCCCAAACGCGTGCGCACGTACGGTTTTTAATGTTTTGTATTAGATGTTTCGTGTGTGTATGTGTAGAAAATCGAAGATTTTAAATCAATTGACGCAGCTTGAAAATGACAAAGAAGCCAAGAAAATAGGGAACTGTGTGAACCTGCAAGTGTTAGATGTACTGAGGATGGCCTAGCGCCGAAGCGCGTCTAACAAAACTACTAAGGATTGAAGACGTAAGTAAAATTACAGATGTTATTTTCATTCTGGTATACGTTAGATTCGGTTATGGTATATGGTCAGTTTACGTCAAACTTTACATCATATTTAAAACAACAAAAAATGCAAAACAGACCCGTGACTTATTGAAAACCCATTAATTTTAAATCCGGGTTGAAATTGTATTAAACATATTATTTAGTGTTCGCTCAGGTCAATCGTCACTAACACAAATGCAGACGATAATACGCCACATGACCGATAGCTGGTCCATTAATCAATTGTTTGTCACTTACTTGCCTCAGACTCACACAACACTGGGGCTATTCAACTGTGTACCTGAGTGATCTATGCGTCGAGAGGCCACCCATGACATCAGCTACTGCAGGTAATCATCATTCAAGTCAAATTAAACATGTTAGTTCTTATTTTCAAGTACTTGAAAAATTATCCAAGGAAAATTTTTAAATAATAATTTCATCGCCAAAGTCTGAATTTATTTGTACTTGATTTCCTCATATTACACAAATATTTTTTTTCTCCAACATAACATAAATTAAATGTCTGTATTTTTTAGATGACTGTTTAATCATTAATTATTTTTCTTCGGTATGAACTATTTGTTTAAATCGTCATTTTATGAGTATTTATGAGGTATGAGATGCACCTGCGGTAATGCCGTTTATATATTCTAAAAATGTAATGCAAAATGTATTCGTCTTCCTGTCTTTAAAGTTGCTTTTATAATGTAGGTATTGAAATTTTTTTATGGGTGAAGACTGAAGTTAATTGATAAGCCTATGTGATACCGAGATGCCATACTCATTTTATTGTAAATTCTCTCCTCTACAAAACGCCACTTACGATAGAGATTTTTGGGGAACTAAAAGTAAAATTAGTATTTTTAGTGAAGTCTTCTTAACGTCTGTGCGAAGTCTCAACTTGGTCAGATTTTTTGGTTCGCTTCACTTTTTATTCCTAAAATTCCTAGACTGAATATTGGTGTTGTCAAAACCACCTGTAATCAACGGAAAATTGAATTATCTATGTTTAAATACTCTTACTTATCTCTTATGATGTGATTGAAGGCTACAAGTTTTTTTAGAACTTAAATCGATGATATTTCACATAAAAAATAACATCCTTTTCGATTATTCATTTAGTACTCCTCTATTGCAAGTCAACTAGTTTCCTTGTGTTATAAACTATGGGTTCTAATACTTGATTCTTTCCTAAATATTTTCAGGTGCTTGTTAACATCTTGAAGCTTTTATAATGTAAGATTAGCCCCTACACAATCACGTGGTAAATTTTCAATTTCTGACAAACCGTGATAAATATTTTAAAATAGTAATGGAATTTTGGAATTTTGTTCAACTTTATCAAACAACATTTTTAATAAAGTTTATCTTACAGGATGCATTAAAAACAAACCTATAGCGCTATAAACATATGGCATTTGGGATGTCTCTTGAAACATTGATTGTGATTAGAATGTTTTAATTATTTATTTCTTATGACAAAATAAAGTGGTTCAGCAAGTTATTGCGTTTTTACAATTGGATCTGATTAGTAGTTCAATTAATTTATATTAAAATCTAAGATTTTTATTAAATTATTGATTATGAAATTAATATTAAAATAAAATGTTCTTCTGATTACATCGATGATCTTAAAAATATTTTCAACCGACCCTGAATAATTTTCTTCCAAATTAAAACTGATACAAATAATTTAAATTCATTCATGGATGATCATTGCTAAAAAACACTGAGTTAGCATACATACAGTAATGCTCATTTAAAATCCTCTTTTGTGAATGTGAAAAATTTAATGTAGTGTGGAAGGGCAAAATTAATATTTGTGTTCAATGAAGAGATATATTGTTTGGATATTTTATATATTAATTATTTACTAGAGTTTCAGACCGTAATATATCACATGGCTATCGGCAGACGCAATTGACTAATTGCTAATTGCTTGTTTGTCTGTCTTGTACAAGACTGGAGCTATTCAACCGTCAGCCTCCATGATATACTGCCAAATAGACCGGCCAAATGCATTACCTGTGTTCTTCTTCATTCATGCTAGGTCATATAGATTATGAATTTCAATAAGTTTCTCACCTGGAGTTTTTTTATCTGCATTGGGCCTAAATTATTCGCAGTAAATCCCCCTTCACTATTTACCATCCAAACTAAAACAAAGCAATTAGCACTATTTATATTTTTATGCTGATTGCTTGGATTTTGACATCAAGCCGTTGAAATTCTTAATTTGTTTTCAAGTCATAGACTTTAATATGATTGAAGTCCTACGTGTAATGCAGACAAAGAAAAAATAAAAAACTTATAAATACAGGAAATAAATAATTTTAAGATTGAATATCAAATATATATATATATATATTTGGATATATACATAGATACATCAAAATAATACATATTAACAAAAATATTGCATGACCGATAAGCAAATAAATTTAAATTGAAGGCTAAACGAAAATCTGAAAACTTTTAAAATCATGTCTATAACATATCCGATATTCTGTCTTCGAGTCTGCATTATTCACAAGTTGCCCATGATTAATTTCAGTGACTCTGTCAAAATATATAAATATTATTATATATAAATACACAGTCAAGGCGGACCTATGTAATTGAGGGCTAAGACCGAGAAGAATTTCTCATTGCGTAAAATTTACATTTCTTTTTGAAAAGTAAAAATAGACTTACCGTAGTACCAAAAAGAAGAGAGATTTTATTATCATTGTTGGATTTTCTCATTTTAATATAGCCTAACGGTTATATGGTCATTTAGTGAAGTTGATTTTACCTTCTATAGACCAATTAAACCTTACATATGTTAACTGATATATTTGGAAAAACATGCATCGAATTAAACAAATTTAAGGAAAATAAGAAACGAGGATGACTGTAACATATTTTTATGTGCTTACAAGAATAATAAATTTCCAGATTGCGACTAGTCTGTACACAAACATACACTTTGAGAGAAAGTTAACAGAATATTAAAAGTATTGATGGATCGTAATATGTCTATCAATATTTATTCGTCAGTTAAATTCTCTCACGCATAAATGTTAATGAATCAATTAATAATGTGACGCAACTAATTTGCAATATGTATTAACCGTGTCTGATGAGCCAGTCATCAATTACTAATGAGAACTTGATTGGCCACAATAACCTGCTCCTTTGATAAATGATAAATTAAACTAAGTAAAACTTTTATAAATGTAATTTAACGATTAAAACTTGTTGAATACTTCCCCACAAAAGAGTGTTTAAACATTAAAGCATCTTCTAGGTATTCAATCTGAGGATTGGAAGTCCTTGACAAAGTTTGTTAATCAATGAACTGGAAAGCTTTATATCCTTGTAAAACTATTAAGCCCACACCATATCTTGTGAACTTCCTATCTATTGATCGACTCAACTTGGGTTCACGTGAGTTCACTTTAGCAAGGAGAACTACATTAGAAAATCTTTTATTCGAACGAAGTGAATTATTCGAACGAAGTGAGTTAAACTCGACTTGAAAATCACTCTTTGTGAACTAACTCCTCTTTTATTATTAGATGAAAATTCGTGAAATTTGAACTACATCATATTTATACCCCGAAGATTGTTTTAATCTATAAATGAGTAGTTAATTATACGTTTAAATGTTTATTTTTTTAATTAATATCCCTCATTTAGCTTTACCGCACTTCGTTCGACCTATACGTGACATAAAAGCGTAATTTACAGTTTAACTCTAAATATATACAAACAGTCATTTGTTGTATGACATTCATAAACGCTTGCTATATAAATAACTATTCATTTATTTGATTTATTTTAATTTTAGATTTTACCTTCCAACAACTTAGAAACGTTTTCCTATCCTGGGAAAATAAGTTTACGAAGATTTCTTTTTAACCTTAACTAAAAATATTAAAACCTTCAAGAATAAATATTAAGATCGCCTATTTAAGAAGACATACATTTTTATTCAATTTTTTGAATTTAAATAGGTCAGACGCTCACGGTCATTAGTGCTGTAGTTGGGAGACTTCCAATTAATTATCAAGTAAATTGTAAACATTTTCTATAACCTCTATTATAGTGATCATTGGGATACATCCAAGTATGAAGGTAACTTAACATATTTTATAGCCTCTATATAATTTAACTGCTTATAATCAACCAAATCCTCAAAAATATTAGTGAATACATGAACCACAAACCAAAACCGCTTTAAAAAATATATTGCCATATACAATTAAACAGCAGACCGAAAGGAGACATGAAAGACGATCGTCAGTCGAGTTTACAGCAACAATGCCGGCAGTAATGGCTTACATTCGTTTGTTCGTTTCTGTGAAAGAACATTTTTAGGGTTCATTACTTTTGTAATGGACTTTGGAGATGATGGACTCTATGTAGCTAAAGATGGTGGACTTTATATAATCGGTGGTCTATAATTTAATTGTTCTAATGTAATGTAATGATGGACCCTGATTCAATTAGTACTGACTGTTTGGTTTCAGTATTTGTTAACAGTATAGTATTGACTACATTTTGCGCATACTTTGATAGTTTTTATCTATAAAAAACTATTAATTTGTTAGCACCTAATTTTTTTAGTTTTCTTATACTATACTCAAAATACTTTGATTCACAAGGACAAAAGGCGGAGTTTCTTTATATAATTTTGTAAATATAACTTCCACTTTTGATTGTGATATTGCAGTACAACAGTCGTAAAGAAATAATATGTTTTAAAATAGGTGGGTTAAACTAATGTTAAAACTTATGTTTTTTATTACTAAACTTACGTTTTAATAATATGTTTTAAAATAGGTTGGTTAAGCCTATTTTAAAACATATTATTTAAGGTAAAGGTTATCTAAGGCTTACATAGTTTACCTGTAACTAGATGAAGTCGAAAAATGTTTAATTTGATATTAGTAGATTTATTAATGAACCTTTTACAAAATGTGCCATGTCTTCACGTTATTAAGATGCATATTAACTATTTAAAGAAATATTCGCAAGAAAATATCGCACAGTAACTTTGAGCAATCATGAAAATTATTGAATGAATTTCATACTTATGCAATATGGAACGTTTGTCAAAGCTATTAACTTCAATGTGAATTGTAAATTAAAACTGGCAACGAAGTAACAAAATCAAAGGCACATTGAAAAACAATCAAAACTTTTTAACTTTTTACAATATTTATTGACAGTTGATTTTGTAAATTTAGATTAATACTGTATTTTCTAATTTTATTATTATCACCTCTATATAATTTTAAATCTTTTTTATACTAATTATGAAGGAGCATAATTTTAGCACAAAATCATAGATACGCTGGATTTTTTAAGGATAGTACAATTAGTAGGAAAAAACAATAATAATCATAGGAATAGGAATGAAGCATCTTGTAATCATGTCTCTAATAAAAACTGAGTCCAAAACAAATGTGTGGCAGGCGGAGTTATATCCACCTCGGTCTTCATAACTAACTGCATTACCCAAGGCGCCTCCACTAGAGAAATGGCGCCTTTCTCCCTCTCTTCATTATCTGTCACATTTTGGAAAGAACATAATAATTCAACCTTTGCAGCCTTTCAAATCATTTTACTTATTAAAAGGTCTGCACCAAAATGTTTCAAACTCGTATTTTAAAATGACAAATCAAAATGGCTCCATCAAGAGATTAGAATTTCAATCAAAAAGGACATGTATCTGGTAAATTGATATCCTAATATTAATAATATACTATGATATGAGCTTCTTTAAATAATTATCTTTTATTTTCAATAGTCATTTTATTATGAAGTCATACATTTTAAATTACTCTATACTTTCTTATTATTTAGGTATTTCTTTGCGTAGTTGCTACATTTGTTGCAATTTAAAATTTATTATTTTTAAGTCATCAACATATTCTTGCTAAACCCTAACAATAACAAAAACAACAACTCTAACTTACTAAAACATTTTTTCATTAAAAGTGATAACTTAAACTAAATATGTTTTATAGCAGAGCATAAGGTATTATACTGTATTATTACATTCACGTTTTCGCAACTCTGCTCTTGTAACTCTAACTTGATTTAGAGTTGCATCTGCAATCTGCAACTCTAACTTTAACCAAAACATTTTTCTCATTAAAAGTGAAAACTTAAACTGTTTTTTTATAGCAGAGCATAGGGTATTATATTGTTACATTCACGCATTCCTTCACGATGACTTCTTGGTTTAATAGTATTAGGCTATTTTCAACATAGCAATACAAACTTGCCTTTGTTTTATTAATTTAGGTTACTTTCTTAAGATGAACCCCCCCATTTTATATCTTGTTTGTGCAGTAATCCCCCAAAGTAGTTTAGAAGAGATCTCATCAGTGGCAATCCATCAATTATAATCTATTTTTTCTCAAGGACCCGAACTTTAGACCAAAGACACAGATGGTTGTGGAATAGCGAAAATTCGCAAAGCATTAATTTCCTGGCGAACACAAAGACAGCGCCGAGAGGCACTTGCGCTGTGTGTCCGTCGCAAACCACAAACACACAGAAATAATATAGCAATATCGGATGTTATGAGCGCTCTGTGTTTGTGGCAGCAAAAAAATTTTTTTTTGAGACGAAGAACAAAGAAGCTTATTATAACGCAACTAGTTATTATTTTATTTGTTGGGCTTTTACACATCGAATTACTTAGTACAAATTGAAGGTAAATGAAGAGATGTTGGATAGATAGATAGATAGATTACCTATCTGTATTTGCGTATTTTTTATGAATTAAATCATTATTATAGTTATGTTACATTATATCACGAATGAACGTGTAAAAAAAGGTTTTTCGCTACATTACTATGAAATCACCTATTGTTAGTATGTGTTTATCCCCAACGAAAATCCTCCTTTGCGTTTTTATCATGCAAAAACAATGTTTACTATACAGAGGTTATAGTTAGAAAATCAACTTTTTTTTCTTGTACGAATATTTTTTGTTACGTCATCAACTCTGGAGCGAAAAGTATCGTTCAAAACTTTAGTGAAAGTTCTTTGCACTTTCTCGACCTTATAAAGGGCTTGATAAATCTCACACTTCAAACATATGATCTCGAATATACAATGACTCACTTTCTACTCTGGTTATGAAATATACTATTATAAATTCGAAATAAATAAAAAACTTCTCTTATTTCAGCACAGAACTGTTTAGTAAAGTTGTGAATAAACTTATGATATAAGCTCGAGATGTTAATGTTATTCAAATGAGTAAATCATTGGTATTGTTAGTTGTTACTGAAAAAATTGAGGAGGAGAGTAGCAATCATGGCGAGATTTGCATATAAATGGAGCATTACAGGATAGACGGCGAACCCTTCATTTCGCCAGAACCACTGCCGTCCCTCTTCTGGATTGTGGCTTGGAACTATTAAACCAAAACTAAAATAAAATTAGAATCATTAGCCTCATTGCATTAGTTTTATTGGTATATTTAATTGTGCAACTTTTTGCTTTGTTCTGTTCTGTTCTCTGTTTTTTTTAACTGTGATGTATGTAAAATAAATCAAACGTTAAACATTTAACCTTAAATTTGTCGTTCAAACAATTTGCAGTAGTAAACCAGGTGGCAGTTTATTTTTTAATGCTTTACAATGAAACAAAATGTCCCTCTACAAGGTACTTGATAGTGGTCAGACCAGTATCTTTGCTTAGGCTGTAGTATCTTTGCTTTTTTGCTTAGGCTGTAATTTTGTTGTTTATAACAAAGGCTGAGATAAAACATGTGTTTATTTTACTGTACTTGCATATTACGTTAATAATCAAAATTAACGATGAAATTGGCTTTAGTATAGTTACTCTATGAGCACGTATTATTTAACTGAGCTAACGTACTTATTTGACAAAAGAAGTCCAAGCTGAACAATAAAACTTGCATTACTTATAACTACTAATACATTGAATCATTCGTAAGATGATTTTTTAAGTAAACTTCAAACGTCTTAGCAAAATCCGTTAATATTAACCCGTTACTATTGTGTAAAAAGACATATACCGATGCTTAATAATAGTTTTGTAGACTTTCATAATACTGCGAGTTGGATTTTAAAAACTTTAATGTCTAAGTTACTATGTGATTACATTTGTGTCTGTCAACTAGAAATGAATTTTTTCTGACTAAAGCTACAAAATTATATCAATCTTAAACTAAAATAGAACCAGCCTCAATAACTCAAAGAAAAATCGAAATATTTAAATTTGACATATTGATTTATACTATTAGTTTACTTTTGATTTAATTATATACGTTAAAATATAAAATGTACGATTTCACTGTCATTAAATCTTTCATCTTGTATTTTTGGCAATGTCTTTCATCTCATCTTCGGTTTTCCTGGTTTTTAACCAATCTAAACTATCAACCACTCGCGTACTGTTGTTACATTCGACAACGTAATTGAAAGAGTTGCAAAAGCTTTGTTGAAACATAAGATAAGCGACACAATGCATCGATTGTAGTCAGAGTTGCAACAGTGAGGAGAGCACGTAACTGATTGAATACTGTATACATTGTGATCACAATTTCTATCCCAGTCAGATTTGTCGGTCGAATGGATTTGTAAAAGATTGGTCTGAAAAATTGTGAAAACACATTGACCGCAAATTTTAAGTCAATATTTCAAAAAAGGTGACAACAATAGTGTTATACTGCTTTACATGCATAGAGTGGTTTTCATTTTCAAACATAAATTATGCTTAGATTAATGCATGTATTGGTTTTAATTTGTAAACACAAATTGTACTTACATTAATTCGTTCCCATGATATTGTAAAAAATATTTTGAAGCAGGGTTTAAATTAGGTAAAGAAAATTTGCTACTTTATGATTGTGTTTGTTCAGTCACTACGAGGTAGAATTTAACAGTTATTGTTAATATATCATAGTGAATTGGACATAATCAAAGAGTGGACATGTTTTTATTATTATTTAGATTTATTGTGGTACTTACTATGATTCTTTAACAAAGACAATTATTTTTCTATTCTTCACTAATAAAAGTGAAGAAGACAAAAGTATTTTATTTGTTTAAGGTAATAAAAAAATACATATACGATAATTTATTATAATTATATAAAATAATAGAAGACTGAAGATATGTTTAATCCTTATTAAAGTTCTTTATCTTTATATATATAAACCATTAAGGAAATTTTTCATGTATGAGAAACTCCTACAGAGTTGAAATTCTGCATGCTCGCTCCCCCTAAACATCAAAAATCGGTTTTACGGAAGTCCGTAAGGGTTAATTTTTAAATTTAATTTTTATCTTCGGCACTCCAATATTTCAATAGAGGGAAGCTTATTTGGTTGTCAAGATAACCTGAAAATAGAATCTATTGTGCTATTGTATCAAATCCAAGACGCTTTTTCCACGGATGAACCCAGTTCAGCTTGTAGCATATCAAATAATCATCCGTCAATATTTGCATTTTTATTTGTACCTTTATCATCCTTTGTTACCTACATATTTTAAAACAACCGCAAGTAACATTATCATGCAAAAATTCCTATTTCAATGAAATTCCTGTAGACTAAAATCTAATTTACCGAAAAAGATTCCAAAATGGGACAAAGTATGATGATGTTTCCAAAATGTGACAGATAATAAAGAGAGGGAGAAAGGCGTCATATTTCTCTAGCGGAGGCGCCTTGGGTAATGCAGTTAGTTATGTAGAACCGAGGTGGATATAACTCCCATTGCTAAGTCTAGACCTCTGTTTAAATTGTAGTGCTTCTTTACAGTTATTATAATGCAAATTAAATTCTTAAGACTTCGTTGACGAAGTTAGAAGTTCAATTTACGAATTCCAATAGCGGTGTTCAACATAATTCAGAGATTTGAAAGTTGAGGTTTTTAAAGTTTATTTAAATTTTTTTTAATTTACTCCACCGCTGGATTTTTTATTCTATAATGTGCAAAAGACACTACAGTACCTAGTCTGCGATTTTACAGTACTTATTTACTATGTGAAACAATATTATCTCAATAAACAGCCAATAACGTTTTTTGATGCTGTGGATTTTATTTCTTTGACTTCAAAAACGTCATGTAAAGGATTATTTTAAAGGATTCAATTACCTATGTAAAATGCGGTCAGGGTGATCTCATTTGAAAATTATTGGGATTCTACCCACCTTGAGGTTATGTGGTGTTTGTCCAATTTTTGCGAAGATTTGAGAACAGCCTAAATCCTCTTGTTTTACATATAAATAAACACACGAACACACGAACAAAACAAAGTACATTTACAAGACAATATATTTACCCCAACGTTTCGGGAAACAAAAAATAACGTTTCCCGTTTTCTAAGGGGGTTCTTGAAGAACTTTTTGACCGCACAACCCCCCCCCCCCTTTCTGAAAGGCTAATTCTTTCCCTCCTTAAGGGTGAAAGAGTTTTTTCGCCCCAAAACACTTATATTAGAAGTCGATGTTTTGCAGCTGTGAGACGAAAAATTTAATTGAGCAATTCAGGAAACCATGCAAGGCATATTCTTCTTATAAGAGTAAATTATAGAAATTTTTATGTTCATTTACTGAAATTTTTAGATAATTATATAAAACTTAATATGAGTAAGTTTACAAACTATATTTACAAAACAAACAAAAAAAGTACATTTTATCGGTATTTTTCAATGTTTCAAGGTAAGCTTCGAAACTGAGGGCAAATTAATAGAAAATATTTTAATTATTTTTCAACGTAATTAACAATGTAATGCCTGATTACTGACTGTCTTATCAGAGACAGTCGATGAATATCACAGATTATTTACCTCGCAATATTCATGGTACCATTATCATTCACGCGACTGCATTGACTGAAGGGAATATAATTAACTTCTTAGTGCATCAATGTAGTGCATCAATGTAATTCGATGCACAATTAATAAATAAGTAAATGAAACCTGTCAATAAATAGGTTTATAGTATATTTATCAGTTTATAAAATCAGCATGATCTTTAAATTTAACAACCTCGTTCACCCAAAAGATATATTACACATTTTTATGCTAATTAATATTCTTTCCATTTTAAGTGTTATGAAACAAGTGCCCTCGTTTAAAGTAAACCAGATATTTAACATAGTTATACTCATATTCTGACCAGCCGTAATTGAATAGGAGGGATAGCTTTGATTTCATAAAACTTTTAAGTAATGATTTTTACGCGTTCAGGGAAATCATTTAAACTAAAGGCCCACATTTCTTGGGTACGTTGTTAATCGTGATGGCATTATCATCAGTTTATGTATTCTATGAGTATTCTTTTCATAATGATAACATAACTAACCGGATAGCATGAATGTATCAGATAGAATATAAAATAGAAAAAATTACTGCTCTTCGTTTTGTCTATATCTAAATCGCTTTAAGATAATTTGTGATTTTTATGTTATGAACGCATTATAATACTATAATTTAAAGTAGTATTGACTAATAATACTCAAAAATAATTATTACTATTGATTTCTAATACCATTGTTATCAGTATTATACTGCAAACGTAAATCATCGATCGTTATGACAAGTCCAGACATAGAATCTGCATGACAACAGCAAGTTTGTTGTTTCTTCGTGGAACTCGTTCTCGTAATGATTGAAGTGCCCATGAAAATTCATGAGTAATATTCATAAATATTCATTGCATGATGAACTAATTTTTATTTCCCGGTGAAATTTGACATTTATAGCCTCTTCGTGTCCATGAACATTGACTTTAAAAACAATCATCGTTTGTATTCATAACTCAGTGAATTTCTTCAACTAGTGCCTATCAATGTTTAAGAATTTGATATGTAAGTTAGGCATTTTCGATATTGTGAACATATTGTATTATATATTACTTAAAAAATCAATAAAAATATTTGCAAAAAATATTCTATTTCAACATAAATTAGTATAGCAGGCAAAATATTTTTTAATGAAATCTTACTTTTATTTTAATAAGTTATGAAGCTGCGGCCTTAGTAAAAAAATAAAAAGGAAAAAAAACTCTATTATCATGACACAGTAATTCATTTAGTATATTATCTTCAACCGAAAGTCCAAATTCTTTGAAAAATTGCCTGGCTCGTAAGGGAATCGTTTTGTCAAAATTGAAAACTCAATTACTTAATAATATTCTCCTTAAATTGAAAATTAAATTATGATCACAATACCACCATTGAGTTGCTTCAAAGAAGAATGTAGGCTTCCACGGTCGTTTTCACACGATGTTAAATTCCTGACTTCTGGGTAGGACCGCGTAATACTGTCGAAGATTTCCGCCGACGTTTCGGAGACAATGCAGTACTCCATCTTCAGGGCGATAACGTAGTCGCGCACAACACAAACTACTTTATTACTCAAGATGGACTTTATTTCAAAAACTACCGAAGATGGAGTACTGCAATGTCTCCGAAACGTCGGCGGATATCTTCGACAGTATTACGCGGTCCTACCCAGAAGTCAGGAAGTCAGGAATCGTGTGAATACTACCATTGTAATGGTAGTAGATGTCTGGTAGTTGGTATTTAAAAAACAATGCCGTAGTTTTGAACGTGATGAGGTTCTTAAAAAACAAAGATAACGGCCTTGAACCCCTTGAAATAAACTTTAAAGGCATATTAATTGATAATTTTTTCAAATTAAATGGGCTGGCTCGATTTTAACGTTTATATTTCAGTGATTTATTTCCTAACTCGAATAATTAACAATAAAACTAATGATGAATACTCGTGCTTTCTATTAATTATAGTTACTTCTATAAATGATTAGTGCATTTTGTTGGTACTTCATTCTAATTTATTGTTCTCACATAATTTATCCATACATTATTGTCATACAAATCAGCTACCAAATTATTACTTGATACTGACCTTTGCCATTACTTGATACTGTCCTTTTTAAAGTAATATATTATATTGAGCGTGCAATGGTATTCGTATTCTTTACCGTAATAGTTCCGTTAAAAAGTAAATAAACAAAATGAAACTAAAATATCGCAATTTTAGACTTACCTAGAAATCTCGTATACGCTCAAAAATATGTTAATCCATAAAAAGTTTAGGATGTCTTACGTCCAATGTTTGTAAGCAATAAAATAGCGACACATTAAGTTGGCTGCATATTGCGAGGTCTTTAAAATATATATATATATATAATATTTCTTTTGACATACAGCAACTAGAGACATGACAGGCGACGTCAGTGGGGCAGAAGCCCCGGAAATTGGGCGAGTTCAAGACTCAGACAGATTCAAGAATCCAAGATCAAACAGCGTCGAATTGGCAAAGTTTAACAACTGGAAACTGATATGGCATTATTTCTAGCTAAGCGGTTTACAAACAGATTGTTTGTAACTTACAAAAAGTGAACCGATTGTTTTCAAATATTAAAGATATAATGGTAAATTGCAGTCAGTGAACTTCAATTTTCAAGGCTATTAAAAAAGAGTGCTTGGCTTTGTCATGAGTATGCAACTGATGGAGGGGATAATTGAGGGAGATAATAAAAGTTGGTATGATAGGAGTAGTTGTAAAATTTTAGGTATGTCAGTTGATTTACGAAGGTTTAGGACGAAGGAGTTAACATAGACCCTTCCGTGAGCAAAGTTAACGAAAATTAGGAGGCATGGGTTCATGACCATATAGATATTCCCATATACCCTTATGTGAGGAAAATTAGTGAATTTTAGAACGCAGGAGTCAAGATAGACCCTTACGTGGAAAAATTTGTGAAAACTATGTGTAAATTTTAGATTCTCACAAAATTTCGTTAAACATAATTTTTTGATGCACAAGGGTCACTCCAATCAAAAGACAATCCTAGAGATAAAATAATGTCAGTCTTGATGTTGTGGCTAAATTTACTTTTAATCTGACTTGTAGTGCTCGAAGTGGTTTCGGGGGTTTTCCGCTCACCTAAACGTGCAAAGTAAATATTTTTTACCTCCCCAATCAAGCTAAAATTCAAACCGGCGGGAAACTCTTAAGACACGCGGTAAGTAATCCGCTATGTCTGTTAAATTCTGTATACAGTATACAAGTTTGAACGTTTACAAACACGTATTTTTTCTTGTTTTCACATTCGAAATTTGATTGAATAAAATAAATCCAACCTCAACCTCAAATACACTACAATGGAAGTGTTCCTTATAATTACAGATTTTTAGTTAAAACATGTACAAAACTATATTTATATCCCATTGCGGTTGTTTGTTTCTTAATAAAACTCCTAAAAATGTAACACATAACAAGGTTTATTCTTTCAGTTACTTATAGCATATTCCAACAATTTCAAAACGAAATCCCTGTTCGAAGTGATGTGTTAGAAATTGTTTGATTCCAAAATGTATACTTTAATGTAAAGATCAAAATAACATCAGAGTCCTATTTGCCACAGAGATGAAAAGAATATCTCATTTCTCTTACATCAATTTCCGTCATAACATCTTGGTTAATTTCACGGTTTTTGATTTCGTTTAATCTTTTGCGATTTTCCACTTTTGAGCTTCCAACATTTGGAAATATTCTCTCTTATTTCTTTCTCTGATTAGTGTATTATCAATATAAAGCTCAGAATCACAACCAGAATACACAATAATCTTAAAACTACTATTGAAGCCCTTAGATCCTATATAATATATCAATACCAAACTGAAAGATTGATATCTTAGTGACTACTGAACTTTAAGAGTTATATGTCAAAAAGGGGATAAAGCGTAGGTTTGTCGAATTTCCTCAGAATTTACGTGTTTTCAGTCGTAAGCCCTGTAGCTCTTCAAAGGTCGAGTCAATACAATTCTTATGGAGGAATGAAATTTTGAACAAAACATCCGATTGGAGTAAACATTGCTAACGAAGATGCAACAGTATTATAATATGTATTTTGTTTGCATATATACGTTATATAAATTGCATTATATATATATATATATATATATATATCCTGGCTCACCTAAAGTGAACCGATAGCTAAACAATTTTTATCATAAATATCAGAAAAAACTTCTAATGGAGGACTTCCCAGCTTTATTTTTAAAGCTGCTTTTTGGAGTAACTTTCAAATTTGAAATCTTGATAATCATTGGTTGGAGGTGAAAACTTTACAAGTACCAAATAAAGCTTATTAAATCTTCTACAAAAATAGTGTTGTACTTTTTTTTATTCCTAACCGTTACCGAGTTATAGGGCACTAAAAGTAGGGGTTTTTTCGCGATTTCCCACTAAAAATTATCAATTTTTTTATTTTGGTTTTTAACATATAAAAATAAAAACTATCTACTTTCTCTGGGCACAATAAATCTCAGCTAAAAAAACAACAACAATTTAGGATCCTGAATCATTGCTTTATTGAGCTGAATTTGATGGTGCCCACCAAAATTAGATAGTTTTTATTTTTATACCTTAAAAATAAAAAATTAACTATTTTTTGCTCATTTTTAGGGGGAAATTGCTAACATTCCTTCTTTTTTGCGCCCTATGACTCGGTAACCGTTAGGAGTAAAAAATAAATTCACTACAATTTTGTTAGTAAATTTAATAACCTTCATTTTATACGTTTAAAATGTTTACCTCCGACCAACGGTTCTCGAGATTTTTACGAAAAACCCAAAAAAGTGCCCTGTTTCCGTCAATTGTCACTGGAGCTCGCCAAATATTTACGAGGACTTTTGGTATTTTCTAAATAGGTGTGTAAAGTTTCAAAATTACCCGGAATTTTTCCAGGTCAAATCTTACCTAGTAACCGGGTAGACTAGTAACCAGGGCTACTTGCTAGTCTGACATAACGGTTGTAAACTTGTATAGAGGCCTTAAAGGCCTAAACAAATCCAATCGAATGTCAAAAATAAATTAAATTATTTAATCATGTTAGATTGTTTCTATATTTGAAAAGGAATTTAAATGAAATTCTTAAATAAACATAAGGTATATGAAATAGCACTAAAACGATACAAGTGAAAGCCTAAAACGGCGTAGTTTTCTCCAAGGCGGATGCAATTTATTATTCAGACCGTTAGAAGCTCTTTCATGGCGCTTTGTCTTGTACTTTGCTTGCTCATTTTGTATGATAACGTCATTTACTTTGGTAGAGATTGAAAGTTTGCGAAGATTTGTTATTCTTCATTTAATTTCGCTGTAAAAGATTATTTTCTGTACACTAACAAACGGAATGAAGAATTATATTTTTCTCTCTTTATATCACCTGTCTGTACAGCCAACCGTGTCGTTTTCGTTTAACGAGTTGCTGGAAGCAACCACAAAATCGTTCATATTGAAATTCAGAGAGCGAATTTACACCTTTTAGCTAAGAGTATATCCTTTACTCTTTTATCATAAATAATTGCTTGTATACCTTGTCAGTTTTTTGCACAATTATCTAAAAATTACTCCGAATATTTCCTTTAAAGTCCGGAAATCACTAATTCAAGCACAAGGACATTCTTCAATAGCTCCTTTCCTTATTGTTCCTGTCGAATCACGGAGTATCTTACAACACAAAAACGTGTTTTAAACAGTCATACCGCCAATGGAAATCTGAACACGTAAAAATTTTATGTTAAGGTTGTAAACTTTTAGCAATGGGCCATATGTTTGCTGATTTTTTCCCCACCATTCATTCCAAATCTCCCTAGTTTCAGATTGAAATTTAGTTAAACAGCATGAGTATCTGGAACAGGAAAGCGACCTGTTTTGTTTGCCGATATCAGCGCTTTAGTGGTTAAATCTCCACGGATTTACATCCAGCTTTCGAACAAAGCCATATTGTCCTTTCCACATTAACATTTCGATTTAGGTCAAGTAAACTGCATTTTCCAACATACCTTTTATGTTTAGTTACATCAGGGAGCACTGTTATGTTAAGTGTTCAGGGAGTATCATTGTAAAGCGTGAGTAAAATCATACTTTGACTCCGGCCGGAAGTAAAGCGATTACTTTGTCTTCCAACGGGGAAATTAAAACCATAAAATAACTTTGAAATATATAATGAAGAAATCGAGCCCCCTCAAATTTTCCTACAGACTGCAATTATGATTCAACCCATCGGATCACTGGCATTAAAATCTGATTTGTGGCAGGCAGGAAACATCAGAAACCGGAACAGCTGGGCCTGTAGTGCACCAGTGAGTGACGGGCTACTTATTTTAGTAAATATCAAATGTGATTGGGTTACTTACCAATATTATTTGTTTAGTATTTATTCAGGAATAGGCCCCTAATGCTTTTCGACAACAATGGTTTGAGTTTACGTTAGTCAATACAATACAATAACGGAGTTTGTTACGATGTTTTTATGTATATTTAAGCAATAATTATTTATTTATTGTGTATTAATTTAATATATGATAAACCAGCACACTATGAAAAAGTAATCAAAACATCCCTTCCAACTTTTAAATATATTTTCTATTATCATCTAAATGTTCATGATTATTAAATTGAGTTCCCGTGTTGGGCCGGGACAGAATGTCCAACAGTATCCCCTGCTTGTCGTAAGAGCCGACTAAAAGGGGAGGGGGGCGCACTGGTCCTTTTTCGCGTCTCCTTTTCACAACTCCATTTTCCGTTTAATTTCAATAGCCCGGTTGTTTTTTCTAAATCATTCCGGCCTTTTCGCCGGGGTGACTCTGTGTTCTTCAGCCTCCATTGCGCTGGAGGTCTGGGACGAGCAGAGGGTACAGCTTAAAAACTGGGTTCTGCACCTCCCAGGCTGCCGGATAGTACAGGGGCCCGGGTCAGCTCAGCCAACTGACCTGGCTGCCCTATCAGCCGGCGAAAATCCCCTTGGCCGTGGCGGTGCCGGTTGGCGACCGGGTAGGGCTCTGCTGCGGTCACGGGGGGGCTCTGCCGAGGCCACTGCTCGTCTAGGACCGCCGGTGTTTTGGAGGCGGTCGAGCGCGGATATAGTTGCTCTGGTGACGGGTCGGTTTTGACAATCACATTGGGGTACTGTTTTGGGGGGTAACAAACGCCCAGTCTTGGGGGCTAATCCAGAGATCATGAGCGGTTCAAAAGGAAAAACAATTCAAAAGGTGCAGGAATCTTCCCGGGGTACCCTAACCCCACAAAGCAACCAACAACGCTCTTCTCTGAGCGGGCTCGACGACGGGGTGGCAAGCCCCTTCGAAAGAAGGTCGCGGGTCGAAAGATCGCCGCCGAGCCGTGTCGTGACACCTGCCTCATCGGTTGCCAGAACATCAGCGGCCACCGATGAGACACCCACTCTAAATGAGCGGATGGACGATGGAACGTCTCCTTTCCAGGCAGTCATCGCGCTCGCCAAGCAGCAGGAGGACGAGCACATCAAAAAGTGCTTTGACATCCTCGCTGTGATGAAGTCCGCGACCAACCGGCAGAAGAATATCAGCCAGGATGTGAAGGATGGCATCGTCCAATTGGAGGTCAGCCTTCACCACATCATCCAGTTGAGGAGGTCGTGGCAGTCATGTGAGTCGGTGACTGCTTCGACGCAGACGACCCCGTCACTGCGGGTAAAGGCTCAGGCGGCCGGTGGGAAGCGGGCCGCTTCTAGCCCCGCCCAACCGGGGGCTGAGAAGAAACCTCGGGGAAACGGTCCAGGGGAGACATCGGACCCCGAAAAATGGACCGACGTCGTCAGGAAGAGGGGGAAGAAGAGAGACCCTCCCCAGCAGCCTGGAAGCCAGCCTGGCACCCAGGACAAGAAGAAGGCGCCAAGGAAGAAGTCCCGCAAGCAGCGGCCGGACGCTCTTCTCATCAAGCCGTCGGAGGGGAAATCCTTCGCCGACGTGCTGGGCGAAATTCGCAGCAAAGCGAAGCCCGATGAGAAGGGCGCCGTCATCAAGGGCATGAGGAAGACCCGAGCCGGCGATCTTTTGGTCGAGCTCGGTGACGCCTCCAAAAGTAAAGCCGCCTTCAGCGAGGACCTGCAGACTATCTTGGGGGCGAACGCGACCGTCCGCGTTCTCGAACCCAAGTCGACGCTGGAGGTGAGGGACCTTGACGAGCTGACGACCGAGGCGGAGGTGACTGCTGCCGTCAAATCCACCATCGGCGACAACGTCGAGGTGAAAACCTTCCTCTCAAAGGCGAACGCTCGGGGTCAGAAGGTGGCGATCCTCACGCTGGGAGCCAGAGCAGCTGAGAAGCTCCTGGAGAAGGGCCACCTGAAAGTCTGGTATGTGAGCTGTCGGGTGCGCGAGAAGCTCGTGGTCTCCAGATGTTTTAAATGTTTGGGGTTCGGTCACGTAGCTAATCGCTGCCCTGGACCCGATAGAAGCAAGCTCTGCTTCAAGTGCGGCGGCCAGGATCACAGGGCCAGCGCATGCAATGCAGCGTTGTCATGTGTCCTGTGTACAGAAGCCGGCTTGAAGGGCGACCAGGTCAAGCATTCCGCTGGGTCTGGTCGTTGCGGGCAGTACAGGCGGGCCATCCAGGAGCTTCGCCAGAAACAACAGAAATGATCAGTGTTCTGCAACTTAATATGCAGAGGAGCAGGACAGCAAACGACTTGCTGTTCCAATTCGCTACGGAGCAGGGTGCTGACCTACTGCTTCTCAGTGAGCAGTACCAGAACCGACGCTCCGCGCAGTGGTTCTCGGATCCCTCCGGCACTGCGGCGATTTGGATCTTGGACCTCGGGAAGGTGCCTGTTCTCGATTCCGGATCGGGCAACGGCTTCGTTTGGGTGAGGAGCAGGGGTTTCACTGTCTTCTCCTGTTACCTCACGCCTAACCAACCGATCGCAGACTACCGCCACATGGTCGATTCCATTGAGGATGAGATCATGAACACCTCTGGCGGGGTCATAGTCGGTGGCGATTTTAACGCCAAAGCCGTGGAATGGGGTTCCCCGCGGACCGACACTCGAGGTCGTTACGTCCTCGAGTCGGCTGCCAGGTCGGGCCTCTGTATCCTTAATACGGGCGGCATTTCCACCTTTCGCCGTCCGGGGTGCAGAGAGACGATCCCTGACATATCCCTTGCCTCTGAAGGGATTGTCCAGCGGATCTCCGACTGGCGTGTCTGCGAGGAGTATTCCTCTAGCGACCACCAGGGGATCCTCTTCAAGGTCCTTCCCGAAGGTGCGCGCTTGCGCGCTGAAACTGCTCCTCTGGCTCGACGCTGGAATACCAGTCGTCTGAGCAAAGACACTTTTAAAGAAGTAATTAAAGACCAGAGCATTGTGAATTTCACAGGTGCCGAAGATCTGGCAGCATCGACGATGCGTCTCATCGCGACCGCGTGTGAGCTGTCGATGCCCGGAGTTTCCCGCCACCACAGGAAGAAGCCGGTTTACTGGTGGACGCCTGAAATCGCGGAACTCCGGAGGAGATGCCTTGGTCTCCGACGAGCTGCACAGCGAGCCAGGAACCGCCCTGATGCAAATGCCAGATCGGCTGAGCACAGAGCGGCCCGCCGAGAGCTCCGCGGTGCCATCAACCGGAGTAAAGTAAGGTGCTGGAAACAGCTGTGTCAGGATATCGACAACGACCCCTGGGGGATGGGCTACAAACTTGTAACCCAGAAGCTAGGGGCTCACTCACCACCTGCGGTCATGGAACCACAAGCCATGGCCGCCGTCGTCGACACACTGTTTCCCAGCCACCCAGTTCGGCCAGTCAGGGAATTCGGAGAGGTAGGCGCCTTCCCAGTCTTCCGGGAAGAGGAACTCACCGCCGCCGTCCGATCCCTACGACCCAGAAGAGCGCCCGGTCCCGATGGCATTCCGGCGGAGGTGCTCAAGCTCGCTGCGGAGGTGAACCCAAGGCTTCTGCTCGATATGTTCAACGCGTGTCTGGCGGAAGGCGTTTTCTTTTCTTCGTGGAAGGTTGCCCGCCTTGTTCTTATCCCGAAGGCGAAGAGCACACCGGGGACCCCTTCTTCTTTCCGACCCCTGTGTATGCTCGACACGGCCGGGAAAGTGCTTGAGAAGCTCCTGCGCGTCAGGCTGACCGAGGCCATCGTCTCTGCGGGGGACTTGTCCCCGCAGCAGTACGGCTTCAGATCCGGCCGCTCTACCATCGACGCTATTCAGGAGGTAGTTGAGGCAGTGCGGAGGGCGGAGGATCACAACCATTGGTCGCGCCGCGTGGTCCTTCTCGTCACGCTCGACGTGAAGAACGCTTTTAACTCCGCCAGGTGGAGCGATATGCTGTGGGCGCTTGAGCATACGTTCCAAGTTCCCTCCTACCTCCTGCGTATGATAGAAGCGTATTTGTCAGACCGCGTTCTGTTGTACGACACGACCGAAGGTCAGCGGCGCATTCCCATCACTTCCGGGGCTGCGCAGGGGTCCATTCTCGGACCAGATCTCTGGAACGTGTCCTACGACAGCTTGCTGAGGCTAGACATGCCCGATGAGACCCGCCTTGTTGGCTATGCTGACGACGTCGCTGCCTTGATCGCTGCGAGGAACGTCGAGCAGGCAAAACTGAGGCTCAGCGTTGTAATGGCCAAGGTCAACGGGTGGATGCGAGATCACGGCTTGTCCCTGGCTATCAGTAAGACGGAGATCGTCGTCCTCACCAAAAAGAGGATAAACACCGTGTTCCCGGTGCAGATAGGTGACGTCACACTCGAGACTAAGCCTGCTGCAAAGTACCTGGGAGTCATGGTCGACAGCAGACTGTCTTTCGGCGAGCAGATCCAGCGCGCCGCCGACAAAGCCGCTAAGGGTGTCGCTGCCCTTGGTAGGCTTATGCCCAATGTCGGCGGTCCTCGTTCCTGCAAGCGCCGTCTGCTCATGACTGCCGTCCAGTCAGTCTTGCTGTACGGGGCGGAGGTATGGGCTCACGCACTCGAGAAGCGAGTCTACCGAGACCGGCTTGCCCGAGTCCAGCGCCGAGGAGCTCTGCGGGTCGCTTCGGCCTACCGCACAGTCTCCGAGCCTGCTGTGATGGTGATCGCCGGAGTCATTCCCGTCCTCTTCCTCGCGAGGGAGAGGCAGGCGATTTACCGGAGGAGGTCTGAAGTGGGCCGGGAAACAGCTGCCAGGGAAGAGCGCGATCGCAGCTTCGACTCTTGGCAGCGCGACTGGGAAGCCGAGCTGAGGGGACGTTGGACCTTCCAGCTCATACCTTCCGTCCGACCATGGGTGGAACGGCAGCACGGCGAGGTCGATTACTACGTGACCCAGTTTCTTTCTGGGCACGGTTACTTCCGAGCCTATCTGCACCGGATGGGCAAGGTCGCCAGCCCGGACTGTCTGTATTGCCCCGGCATCCCAGACACGTCCGAGCACACTTTCTTTCAGTGCGACCGTTGGCACGTCCGCCGAGCCTCGCTTTCATCTGAGATCGGCGTGGTCGTCAGCCCAAACAACATCGTCGAAGCTATGCTCCAGGGAGAGGGCAACTGGAACTGTGTCCAGCACTACGTCCAGGCCATTCTTCGGGCGAAAAAGGTCGACCTCGATCGGCCTTAATCCTCAGCTTTTCCCCAAGGAGGTTGCCCTAGTGGCGTAATATCAAAGGCCTAGCCCGAAGTAATGTGTGAAACAGTTCCAGGCTAGTGTCCTCGGTGCCGAGGGAGGTGGTTTAGTCGGTAGTCCACGGGACATCGAGCTCTTGGGAGTCCGACACTACTGAGGGGACAATGAGCCCCTCAGTGTGCGTAAATGCATTCCACCTCCTACAAAAAAAAAATTATTAAATTGAGAAAACAGTTTTATGCATGTTGAGGGAGTAAAGTAATAAAGTGAAAATTGTCGTCCGTCCTCGGGTGCCTATAATTTTACTCGAAAGACAATAAAAAATACTTAAAAGAATAAAAATGATGCAAAGACACGATTGTAAGAATAAATTACAAACATTTTGGGTCTCCGAAGTTTTGCACGTCTCTGTGTGAACTTGAAGGCGCTTGATTTTGAATTTTTTATTTTAATAATAATCATATGGGTTTACTTTGTCTCCCAACAAGAGGCACAGATCACTTTACTCCCGCTGAGAGACAAAGTATTATTTTACTCATCACGAGGAGTAACATGCGTCCAAACGTAGCCCGTGAGGGAAAATGTATTTTACACTTCAAATATAAACGATTAGTAGTTTGATGGACAAGGGGACGTGAAATAACAATGCTCTCAAAATTAGTTTAATTTTGCGCATATTCATGAGTTCCGTGCATGCATATTCATGTAGTAAGATGAGGATATTGGTTTAGAGCCTGCACAAGTTGCAAATCAGCGTTGTATGCCCCGAGTACATTGTGTAAAACTATAAATATATTTATTTAATTCATGGTCCCTTTATTTAAGTACTTAATTGTTCTCTTACAAAAATATAAAACCTTTTTTGAAATGTAAAAAAATGCGATAGCGTTTGGTCCTATTTCATTACAAAGTCATATCAAAACTTGAATCCTAAATACTGACTTACTTTTTCAATAACCACAGAGGTTTCAAAAATCCCTCTTGTTAGTTACATTTACTTTTACAACTAAATTTCGTATTTTAAAAATGGAAACTCAACGATTTTTTAAAAATAGTTTGATAAAATATTTATTTATTGACAGTATTAGTAATAGTATTAAATTTGTTATGGTGCATATTTATAAGAGGGCCGTACAAATTTAACATCTATCTATATATTAATAGTCAAGCAGATTTTTGTGATCCTTTTTTCTCAACCAGTAGACACTGTAGAAAAATCTAAGCAAAGCGATAGAATTACATTTTCCCGTAGATTTGCACAATCCCTAAAATTTATGTTAGTTTCTTAGAAATGCAGAAAAATTCATGTAAAATTTAAAAAATTAACATTTGGTTTATACTATAAACTTGTGCCATGTTGATGATGGAATAACAGATCAAATTCGTTATTACATTATGTACCGGTAACTGTTATCACATGCTACTTTTCGATGGGTAAATGTTAAATGTATAAATATATTACGTTAATGCAAAAGGTGGACACAAAAATGATCTCTATTGAATTAGACTTTCTAACATCTGATGAAATGTGAATAATCATTAATTAATTTGAATTTAAATTTTCAAAACATTTTCCGTCAGATGTTTTATCATAATATGGAGTGAATATGGTGCATTTGATTGAAATAGGACTATTTGGTGAAGATTGGAGACATATTGAAATGTGTTACACTTACATACATAGGGATGAAATAAAATTTGTTTATACTGATAAAAGGGGAAGAAGAAGTACATAGATTCTGAAGCGTCCAACGGACTGACTGACGAGCAACTGGAGCACGACTGGACATTACATTCAAATTGTATTTTTTATTGGTGGAAAAAGGTCAAATAAAAATATATTCTATTTCTTATTTAATAAGCTAGGTGTTTTGTGATAGAGACTCATCCCAAAGTTCTTAATAAATTTTAATAATTAAAGTATCGTTGACACGAGCTTTGCAGTAAATACAACTTTTTAAGTTTAGACTGAAGGGGAAAGCCCTCAACGCTGGTAAAATTTCGTATTTTCTCTTAAGATCTAGCATAGGAGTTATAAGTTTCAAGGAACAGCTGATTATAATTAACTTTTTTATTATTGGATTTAAAAAATAATTTAAAGGTCCTGGGAAGCTTGTGTTCACTAGTTTTAATTATAGTGAGAGGAAAAGAAAGTGGAGGCAGAAAGGAGTGAAAAGAAAGGAGGGTAGAAAAGGAAAGAGGGAAGATGGTAGAAAGAGAATGAAGGAGGAAGGTAAACAAGAAAGAAGTTTGAAGGGAAGGTAGGAGTGAAGGGAAGTACAGAGTAAGGGAAGGAATAAATTAAGGGAGGGAGAGAACGGCGGGAAGGGGTTGGGATATCTGATGGGTTTTCTGAGTTTTTGCTTTTCTCTGTAGAAGTGATCGGATCAGTCTAAAAAACAGTTTTTCCTTTTTTTCTGTCGGTTATTCTTTAGTTATAGCTACATTTAGGTTTACATGGAGAACGTGTCCTATATGGAATGTATTCAGAAACAGATTGGTGAGAGCAAAGATCGTTTTAAAAATTAGTTAGTCCTAAGTCTCGGTTTAATTATGGGTCGAACTTTTGAACAATGGACGATCTCTAGTATTTCTAAATATCAACCTGAAGCGTTGCAAGTCTGCAATCAGTTATACACCACCCTATAAATAATCTTCTCTCTCAAAGTCTCCAGAGTGGATCTAAATATCACGAAAGATTAAAAAGTTCTTCTTAGTTTTATGAGGCAGTTCCGAATTCTGAAAAAGCAATTTATCTTTTGAAAGTCAATTACAGAGGGAATAAAGGATCCAAACTAATTTTAAGTTTCAAATCTTAATGTAAGTTACAAGGTCGATCCAAACCTTAGTTTTCCTTCTCCTAAGATTAATAATGTGATTGTGTGTAGCTTTTTTATGCTGCATAAATCAAAGCACATTACAAGGAATCATATTTTGACCAAACATAATTTAAAATGTATAAAATATGAAAATTGTATATTCTTTAAAGTGTAAAATAAATTAGGAATTTAGTTAAGTGCTTGTCCCCAACAGAGCATTTAACAAAGTGGCAATATATCACTACCTTTGGGCTTTATAACAATACTATACGTATGCCACAAAGTTAATCAATTAAAATGTATATATTCATAGGCTGATCTTATATTTTCAAAAATCGTCAAAAAAATTCTATTTCATATGGTCATGTTCTTAATGTTTTTTTTCTTTAAAACAGACTCGAATTTTTCTATTCGAGGATAATATTTCTACTTTATAAAATTCCTTTATTAAATATGCAGTTTTTTATTTTTTTAGCCGACAGAAGATTTTAAGGTAAAATTCGTCATTTTACAGAAATACAGTGATTCATGTCCATAGGTTATTGTAGATGAGGAGACGTTTCAACGATTATCATTGGTACAATATTACCAAAGGTATGAAGACAGCGGCATGTTGGAACAAAATATCCAAGAGACAGAGTATCAATACAGCGGCATGATCACTTAATAATCACTTAATCACTTTAATAAGACAGGTACCTCATGGAGGACGTTACCTGTAATATTATTATGATGGTACAATATAACCAAGAGACAGAGTATCAATACAGTGGCATGTTGGTACAATATAACCAAGAGACAGAGTATCAATACAGTGGCATGTTGGTACAATATAACCAAGAGACAGAGTATCAATACAGTGGCATGTTGGTACAATATTACCAAGAGACAGAGTATCAATACAGTGGCATGTTGGTACTATATAACCAAGAGACAGAGTATCAATACAGTGGCATGTTGGTACAATATTACCAAGAGACAGAGTATCAATACAGTGGCATGTTGGTACAATATAATCAAGAGACAGAGTATCAATACAGTGGCATGTTGGTACAATATAATTAAGAGACTGAGTATCAATACAGCAGCATGTTGGTACAATATTACCAAGAGACAGAGTAGCAATATAGTGACAGGTTGGTACAATATAACCAAGAGACAGAGTATCAATACAGTTGCATGTTGGTACAATATAAATAAGAGACAGAGTATCAATACAGTGGCATGTTGGTACAATATAACCAAGAGACAGAGTATCAAGACAGTGGCTTGTTGGTACAATATAACCAAGGGGCAGAGTATCTAGACAGTGGCATGTTGGTACAATACAACCAAGGGGCAGAGTATCAAGACAGTGGCATGTTGGTACAATACAACCAAGGGGTAGAGTATTAAGACAGTGGCATGTTGGTACAATATAACCAAGGGGCAGAGTATCAAGACAGTGGCTTGTTGGCACAATATATAACCAAAGGGCAGAGTATCTAGAGAGTGGCATGTTGGTACAATACAACCAAGGGGCAGAGTATGAAGACAGTGGCTTGTTGGCACAATGTATAACAAGGGGCAGAGTATCTAGACAGTGGCATGTTGGTACAATACAACCAAGGGGTAGAGGATCAAGGCAGTGGCATGTTGGCACAATATATAACCAAGGGCAGAGTATCTAGACAGTGGCATGTTGGTACAATACAACCAAGGGGCAGAGTATCAAGACAGTGGCTTGTTGGCACAATATATAACCAAGGGGCAGAGTATCTAGACAGTGGCATGTTGGTACAGTACAACCAAGGGGTAGAGGATCAAGACAGTGGCATGCTGGTACAATATGACTAAGTGGCAGAGTATCAAGACAGTGATATTTTGGTACAACCAAGATACAGAAAATCAAGGCAGAGGCAATCTGCTATTCCTGTGGTATTCTGGAAACGGTTTCAATCGATAGTCGTTGGGTCGTAATTGTCTTATTCAAATGCAAATCACGATCAACTCAATCAGAACTTTTCAAGCAATCTGTCTCGATTAGACTAAAGTTCTCTCTAGAATTTCAATCGAATTAATTATTCCAGTTTTTGTAATGCTTTTAATATACATTTTAGATGATTAATAAAAAGGATATATCGTACATACGTTGTACTTAACACGTCATAACCAACATTAACCAAATTAGTAAATGTTCACGGCTATATTTTGACCTGTTACCGTTAGTACGATTATTTTTCTTTTAAACTTCAGTTGTAATTAAATATCAGGTTTGCTCAGTAATGCAAGGAATTTCTTTACCTTCCAGTTTTCAACAGTCGTTTTCGTGGCCATGCTTGAAGGTTCAAATCAACTAGTAAAAAAATTATTACAAGTAATACAATTCAAATGTTATGCTAGCTCATAATAAAATTTATAAATCAATTTAGAATGTTAGAGTAATGAATGATTGGTTGATTGCTTTACCAAAACAAGTGATTTGCCCAAATTATAACAGATGAAAGGTATAATTTCAGTTTCATTAAAGCTGTGGTAAAAAAATAAAATAATTAGATCATTTTATTATTTCACTTTTACCCCACTTAATTCTACCGTAACAGAAAGAACTTTTAACTGTTTTAGTAAGTCAATTAAACATTAAATATAACGCGTATTGCTACTTATAATGGGCTTTACTGTAGCATAAATCGAAACAAAATTAACATTTTGGCAACTCTTAGACGTGTTGATCATTTAGTAATTTTTAATGTACTTAAGTAATTGATATTACATTTTATATTGCTACTTTCCACAAGGCTCAGCCAATAGGGACGTTTACAATTCATTACCATCTCAATCTCTGGTTGAGCTATCCTCAGACAGGCTCACTATGCAAACCGGCATAATTGAATGCAAACAGCAATTTCTCTGCCGGATTCTAAAAATGTTTAAACTTACATAGACTTCATTTGTTTGTTAGTAAAAGTGTATTTTACTGATTTTGTAGTATCTGCGACGTTTTATGAAGTTACTAAATTCATTCCAAACCAATCAATAGTCTTCCCAACTTTTCTGGTTTCATAACTTAACAAGAAGTGTTCAAAAAATCCTTTTTAAGACGGATAGTAAAAGAATAATTAAAGAAAATTACAAAAAAAATTGAATTTGTTTAATAGAATTATTTTCAATATACCACTAGCTCAAACTCCCTATATTGTGTGAAATGTGTATTTCACTTAGGTAAAAACAATATTATTTTAATTTAATTGATGCATTTTATCGTTTAATTTACCTAAGATCGAGAATACAGCTACTGCAATTCATGTTTACCTCTTACCGTAAGCTAATGTATTTTGGTTCAACCTGATTTAAAATGTTTATGTAAAAAGAGACAATAAGTCCTTTGTTCAAGGCCAGACGTACTCCACATGGATTCCACCGAGGTAAAAGCTTTTGTGTGAACCTGAAAAACACGTTGCTCTTTTGCAATTTTATTTATGCAATGTTTAATGCTTAAAGTCTTTGTTGCGTTCAGGGCGTAGAGTTGTTATTTTTATGTATCCTTCTTTCTTTTTTCTCTCCGTCATTTTCCTAGGGAATTCATGAATACATTTGTAATACAACGACTATTGATTTTTAATACGACTACTGCCATTGTATTCAATTTTTTTCAATATCCATTTATGTGGAATCGCATATTGGATAAAATTCATAGACTAGGTTCTCGCTCATCATTGCGTGAATAAATCTATCTAAATAAAATATATATTATTATTAGTTTACCTCGGAAGTCGATCATTATCAGTACATCGAATAAAAGTTCTTGTTTTATTGACAGGACACCTAATCAAATATAACCTTTTATTTTACCTTTAATGTTTTGAATAAATTTTTTATTGGTATTTCATGGGCATTCTTTTATCCTTATGTATATTACTGTTCCCCTTTTAAATTAAATGGCATTCACTATTAATCATAAATCAAAATATTAGAAGTATGAAAAGTAATTCTTTGTTAACATAATTAAGTAGTTGGATTAAGCGATCACATATTATTGCTTTGACTGAGATTTGGATATCATGTGATGAAATTAAATGTTACAAAATAGAAAGCTATAAAATGTACCTGAAATGTAATGACGGTTACTGGGCCGGCGATCTAGCTGTTGATGTTATTGAATCACTCACATGCACAGACTCGCTACCGCTGCACCGCTGCCAGCCGTACAGTCAGCTGATTGTCTATCTCTCTCTGTCTGTTTCAGCGGCCTTTAATTTGTATTGTTGGCGCATTACAGGCTACACAAAATTCAATGTGACACTTTCTTGGATGACTTAGAGGACATTCTTTTAAATAATCAGAATAATAATATACTGTCATATGATATATGAATAGCGACATTCTTTCCAAATATTTCTTTTCTTAAAAATTTACCTTTTTAATGGGAAGTTTAGGATTTGATAATATTATTAATGAGTCCACAAAAAGTACAGAATTCAGTAAGACAAGTATTGACCATATTTTTGTTCGATTTTCAAAATTAAGGGATGTTGGTTTGAATTATTCTGGAAAAGTGTAACATGTTAATTTAACTGATCATCCTTTAGTATTAATGGAATTGCATTGTAATTTTCAAAAAGTAGATAATTGCAAATAACAGACTAAGATTAACTTTAATAAGCCTATGAAATACTTTCGGTAGCTAATTTGGACTCTTAATTAACAACAAAACCACCCTTCGAGTGCATTTGGTTTGTTTTTAGAACAACATAGCTTTATTATTGTAAGTTGTAAAGGGTCAATTGCTAAAAAAAATTAAAAAAAAAATTAAAACTTTGGATGACGACCAGACTAATAACATTAGAGGATGCGTTTTTAGACCTATAAAGTTATTATTGTGCCTGTACATTTACTATAGTGATCTTGTTCACAAGAATAAGTAAGTATATTGCTTTATTTTATTTTTAAAAAAGCAACAAATTTATACCAGATTTTTTAAGATCTAACATACGTAATGACACTCAACCAATGAGTTTTAAAACAAAAGTTCAATGACATTTATGTTATGGCAATTTAAAGATTTTGTATCAAAAACTACCATAAAAATATTGTGAATTAGAACCTATGTTACATAACTCATCTTTGTGTGATTTTATGTAAGGTTTTAAACATCTGAGTAGTGTTCCAAAACAGATGAATATTTACATATCTATCCATAGAGAAGAAGAATCACAAAATAAATAGCCAGAGGGTCTTAAATGTGCTGCTATAGATATTTAGGTCAAATAAAAACCGCAACAACTTAAGTTCCGTAGGTAAAGTAGTAAATGACGTTATCATACAAAATGAGTAAGTAAAGTAAAAGACAAAGTACCGTGAAAGAGCTTCTAGCAAGCTGTGAATAATTTATTTTACCCGCCTATAGGAGACCAAGCCATTTTGAACTTTCTCTGGAATCTTTATCTCCAAATGTATTAAACTCCGAATGTGTTTCTATAAATAGTAAAGTAAATAAATAGTAAATAGTAAAGTCAAATGAAAATACATCGTTCATCATCTCTTTATCAGCGCTAGCTGTTAAATTAAGCTGTGTAAAAAATGGTTTACATCTAATAGTTGTACTGGTTTATAATATATTTTAGGCAAACTAGTAATATTTGCTATAAAACATTTGACCTCCGTGTAATGAATTACAGCAACGGCTTTTTACGCTAACATGAAACTGCGATATTAAAAAAAGGGGTTTGCATTAAGAATTTAAAGTAAATAAGTAGTAATAAGTAGGGATAAAAATGTCATTTTGCACCCTTTGGGAATATTAGTAATATTTTTACAACTAGGTCATCAACGCTAGAAAACAGAATCCACCGAAATTTTACTATTGGTTTTGGTTTCTAGAAAGCTATTAAAACATATTAACTTATTTTTATACATATTATTTTATAAAATTTAAGAATGGTCTAAAAGACAAATTTTACACTAGTTATAAATAATAATTTTATTTTGTAATTTGTCCAGCCCCACACGTGTGTCTTGCACTTGGGAAATATACTGCATAAATTGTACTTCTAATGGAAATAAAGCATTTTGAAACCAACTTAGTTGAATATTATAGTCTGATAAAAATGGTTTCCATAAAATAATAAACAATCAAAACATAAAAAGTGCTGTTTACAAAATATAAGTCCTTATGTACCTATTCAGAATTTTTTTCATCCTTGCGGAAATCATCTCTGTAGCTTATCCCAAAAACATTACTTTTAACATCAAACCTGTATTGCAATGAAGGTTAAAAGCTGTGATTTGACATCAGTGATGATTTGACTGACATTTAACATTATACATTATAAAGGTAATGATATAAAATGAATCAGTAAAGATATATCAAAAGAGTAAATAATAGTTTTAAGGTACATCAATAATTATTATTGTTTTCCCTTTTTCAGCTTTATTTCCAGTGTTTATGTTGAGAAAATTCCAGGGCACTTTTCATCATAGATACATACGTACATAAATTGATACATACACTATAAAAAACACCTAAGAGCCCAAAATATAAATGTTTTCACAGTTACTGGTAATACTGTTTTATCTATATAGGGCCTATATATTTCAATAAATTACTGAATAAAAACTAACATTAATTTTTTGCATAATGTTTTGGTTTCATCTGAAATTTTACAGTTTTGATAACTGTGTTCATTTCAAGGCCTGAGGGTGTCATACAATGTTCCAAAATGTTCACCTGCATAATTTTATTAGGCAACGTGCATTAGAAAACTGAATATTACTACTGTTGTTACGTTAACGCAGTAATAAAAAAACATAACAAATACAATTTTTTGGTCAAACGTCCTTAAAAAATGCTTGTATGTCAGGCGTTTTCTCTTTGAGTATTTTTCTATATCAAATAATTTATTATTAAGACTAAGTTATAAAAGGAAGAATATTTTTCAGATGTCACAAGCACGAGAGTGGAAAATTGGGAAAGATTAAACGAGATCAAAAAGCGTGAAATTAAACCAGATATGATGACGGGAATTGATGTAAGTTACAGAAACGGGTTATTCTTACCATCGCAACTGTAGCTAAATTATTTGGGCAAAATTACTTTGGAAAATAATGGGTTATCATTTGTAATAACTTAATGGTCATTAAATGGGGAGTAAAATATAATTGGAAACGCTAATCCCGGTTTTCAAAAATATTAATTAATAATAAAATATTATCACTGAGGTAGTCAGTGAAATACTAAAAGTAAATAAATAGCATAACTTAATCTTATTTTTGTGTAAGAGGTTTTTATGCCTTCATAGACAAGTGTAATAGTACAAAGTGTGTCCCGTTACACAAAACACACAACTCAGTGGTTCATATGTAAGTAAGATACAGGTGTTAAAATATAAAGATAAGTCAGTTTTCTAACAAAAGGCCCATTTACATTTTGTTGATGAAAAAGCTTAAAGAAGCAATACAAGATCCTGTCTTTGGCCCGCATTACACTATCAAATACTTTATAAAAGATCTTTAATACAATTTTTGATCCGACCAATCAAAATCAAAGCCAGCTGATTTTCAAAAAAACATTTCATTACATTTGATTGGTCAAATGATTCTTGGGCTTTAGAATATACAAAACTAATTTACATCACGTGTTAAAATTAAAGGAAACACTTATAGCTTTATACTTGAAAAAATTATCATGTATACATTTTTAATAATTTCGCTAATATAAAGTTAGCTAATATAATACCTTTTTTAATAATAAAAGTGAATACTTTTCGCTAGGGGGTGAACTAATAAAATTAAAATTTTTTTTGTATATAAATCAAAATAAACTATTTTAAATCATTGACTCTGCAATTAATAAGGAAGCTCTCTACAACTCTACAAATTGATAAGGGGACTGCAATAATCAACCAAGCTCTAGATGGGACCGTTGAGTCATTATTACATAACTCTCACGGGACCAAATACCCTTTTAACCAAATACCGAGATGTACTCAGTTTAAATTATGTCCTCATTTGTAACTGGAAATCGATACCATGTTTTATAGAAATAAACATCATCGTCAAAGCTGGAACATTAACATTAACATGGGTCTTATTAACGACGTAAAAGTAAACAGAGTGATTCAATATTCAATTAGTCACTGTTTAATTAATTGTTAAGAAAAGCAATATGTCAAGAGGCTGCAAGATAAGGTGGGTAATCATTTTTAACCAATACCTTTTTCAGATTTACTTGACTTTTTGATAAATAAATATATATGTTTGTGATCATATTCATGTACATTGCATTTATTAAATCAATAGACTGGCAAATAGTATTATATAGAAAAGAACAGCTTGATTAAATAAAGAGAGTTTTTTAGTGGTGAAATTAAGTGAAAAATAACTTATGGTATTGAATTGCAATTATTCATTATTACAATAAAAGTGTGGGATAAGCTCACAAAAGTGATTCTTTGCTGTAATATTTCTACAAAGTCCTTAAGGAATACAGTACACCTCGGATTATCCGGACCCCACATTATCCGGATCCCGGATTATCCGGACCGGTCCATCCGAGAAATCAAAAGATTTAAATTAACGCAAAAACATGATTTTAGCGAGTTTACAGTGAAATGCGCTTCCTAAAAGTAAAAATTTCTGTAGGCATTTGGAATTACAATAATTGAAGGAACCGCATTGCCTAAACAGTACATTACAGCATTTTCGTGAACGTAGTTTTCTGGATTTCTACTTGGGGCGCAATCAACAAAGGCGTAGCCTACAGCAATTTTGCGAGTGTTTATTGCTGTCATTTGATGTGTTATATTATTTCTTAAGAAGAGTTACTGTTATAGGTTTTGAGTTAATTTAAGTTTCGTCATGATTATTTCAGTTTTGAGTTATGATTATTTAAACCTTGATAAAGTAAATATTTTAATCTGGCGTTTTATTCCAAACCTAAGCCGTATGAGTACGGTAAAAGTTAACATTATATTCGTATGATTAATAATGTTTAGTTCTTAAATTTGTTTCAAAATTAAACCCGTAAAATTTGAAAGATTAACATGTTGTACAGTCTTGATTTAACGTTTGCAGCATCAAATTAGTAGGGGCTAAGGTACGCGATCGCTATATAGGCAATATTGTAACGACCTCGGATTATCCGGATTTTTTGTTATCCGGATCGGTGTTCCGCCACATTAATCCGGATAATCCGAGGTGTACTGTATCTTTTTTTGTGAGCTCAACCACACGCTTGTATTGTAAACCTATTTTGATGACTGAGATGCTGAATCATTGATTATGAATGTGAAATTTAAATGACTTAAGGCCACTTGTCTTTGGGAAGAGAAATTCTTGAAAAAGCAAGAAAATTATTTTAAAATCTATGACCTGCCTTAATGTTTAAATGACGGATATTATACAAATAAAAGTTTGAATATAGCTACTTATTGAATGGCCATAGTCAGTCTTAAAAAATAATGAATTAGGCAAATGAAAAACCTTTGAGTATTTCTGTTAAAATTAAAATATGGCTTTTGAGATTTTTCATGAGTAAGGTGTTAATTTTGATATTTTAAATTGGTCAATGGTATTTTAAGTAGTTCATTATCTACTCAACATTTAACTCAAGTTTAAGGAAGAATATGCTCTTTATATTTATAAACAAGATATACGTTTGTAATCTGTTATTAGTTGACTCGATAGCTGAGTGGATAAATCGCTCACCTCGTAACCTGAGGGTCGCCGGTTCGTTTTCTGACAGGATCGAAACTGGGTCCAGTTGCGATTTGTCATTGGGCTATGAATTAATCTAACAAAAGGTCACCGTTAGATAGTAACAAGACCCGAGTTTGGACCGGTCATCATGTTGAACATATAATTAATAAAATTAGCTCCGGTCTATATGCACTTAGACGTATGGCCCACTTGTGTAATACTGATATCCTTAAAAAAATATATTTTGCCCTCATTCACTCACACATCTCATATGGTATTTGTCTGTATGGGGCAACAACAAAATTAAATCTTGATAAAATTTTAAAACTGCAAAAAAAGGCCATAAGATCTATTAGCAATTTAAAATATGATGAATCTGCCAAAGAATATTTTAAGTCTCTCAAAATTTTGACAGTATATGGCCAATATATTTTTGACTGTATATTATATTTTAAAACAAACACAAAATTACAAATTGGAACTTCAATACGTCAGTACGACACTAGAAGAAAAATGGAAAAAAATCTGGACAAACATAGATTGGAATTCTACACAAAAAAAACTACCTACACAGGCAATAAATTTTTTAAAGCACTCCCAGATGAACTAGGATTAGAAGTTAACTTGAATAAATTTAAATCCAAACTAAAATCTTTTATTGTGGATAAACATTTATATTCTTTTCAGGAGTTTTATGATTATTAGATGTAACAGGCATGTAGAGAGCAGCGTATATTTTAGCTTTAGTGTTAGTGGACCTCGGTCCTATGTATATATTAAACTTGAGTCTGACGCCATTTATTGTATTTTATGTACAAAGACAAATAAAGATTTTTGATTGATTGATTGATTGATCTAGGTTCATATTGGTCATGCAGGGGGGTTAGTAGAAAAGCAGGAGTTTCTTATAGCATTTGACCATTAACTTGCCCATTGCTCACAGGTGACAGGGGCGAACCCAGGATTTAATTTTGGGGGGGATATCCTATAAGAAGGGGGAAGGTACTCACAAAAACTCGTACTGATGTGACGGTAGACAAATAAGCAGGTCGTCGCGGTAGTCGAGTATCGCGTTACAATAGACGAAATGGACGTCACGGTAGACAAATATCGTCGTCGCGGTAGACAAATATCATTGTCATAGCAAGCGAATATAGTCGTGGTAGATGCATATTGTCGTTTTGGTAGTTGCTACGGTAGACGAGTATGGCGTTGCGGTAGACGAATATGGTCGTCGCGAAGACAAATATCATTGTCGGGGTAGACACATGCATGTCATTGTCACGTCGCAGTAGATGAAAATCGTCGATGCAGTAGAAGGATATCGTTGTCACGTCATGGTAGACGAGCATCATCGCCGCAGTAGCCGAATTTGGACGTCGCGGTACCAGTGGGCAAAGATCGTCGATGCGCTAGACGAGTATCGTCGTTGTGGTAGACGCCGCGGTAGACTGCATTCAAACTGTAACAAATAGTTTCTGTATTCATTGAGACTAATATGGTCCCCGCGGTAGCCGAATATCATTGTCGCAGCAGAAAAATATCGTTGTCACGTCGAAGTTGACAAAAATCGTCATCGCGTCGCAGTAGACGAAAATCGTCTTACATCGCGGTAGACAAATATCATTTTCGCGTTGCGGTGAATGAAAATTGTCCTCGCGTTTCGGTAGTCGAAAATCGTCTTCGCGTCGCGGCAGACACAAATTGTGGTCGCGTGGCAATACCCGAAACTTTTGGTCTTGTCCAAAATTTCGGTAGGGGATATATCCCCTTTATCCCCCCCCCTGGGTTCGCCCTGGATGAACTAGTCATCCAGGAAAGTTGGGTATCTTGATGCAAATGTTTTTGTTCTTAAGTATGCTGCAAGGCTCATGAGTTACAGTTGACGCATTATATCTCCTATGGCTGAGTCAGCTGGTTGTAAGGTGCGGGGGGAGAGTGGGTACTTTTTTTTAACATTTTCTGAAACACCGCTGCTTGACAAATGTTGAATTTACCAATATCATATGATGTTTAAAATATCGTATAACACGGTTAGTAGCGTAGTAACCATAGCCGGAAATATATCGCACAAACTTAACAGGCAAAATAAATGTCTCTAGTCCCCAGTAAGGGCTTAACCAAAATTTTAAAACTTACACATTAAAATAAAAAATGTTACTCCTATTATGGTCAGTGGCCCATATTTAAGTAAATACAAAAAAGACCAGCTTGGGTTTTTATCTGTGTTGTGGAATCCAGTTATATCTCCGCTATGTTTTTACTCAATGAGTTACACATTTACATATGAAATAAATAATTATCAGCTTAGTTTAGCAATTGATCCTGGAAGCAGGACCGAAGGAAAATAAAGCACAAAAACAATGACATGACGCTCGTTTATTAGACAATCCTCCTCTGTTGACAGTCTCTTTTCAAACATGAAAATAATTAACTATACAAACAAATTTCAACTATAATATGTAGGCCATTTAGCATAATTAAAACAAAACTGCCAGAACAACTTAAACCAGTAAAGAATGATTGTAAATTCAATGCATAAAATACACTAATAAAAATCAAAATGAGATCAAAACGACAAAACTTTAGTAAATATCTCTTGATAAAACTTACAAATAAGTAAAATTAGTCTTAGCTCATTTACAGTCAGGCGATTTGTTTTGCAGTGGTTTTCATGACTTAAGGAGATAATATTCAGATTTATACTTTTGTCATGAAAGTCATTTAAGCGTACTTAAAGTAAAATTAGTTGATTTTCCCTGACATGAGCTATCCTTTTCATACTTATAGGCAGACAAAGATAAATTAATAGAATTCACTTACTTTTGAACACATTTACAATAGTTGTGAGAAACTTTAATGTCGTAACATGAAAGGCTTGAAAAATTTAGAATTCCATTCGGTTTTTATGTGCAAATTTCATTGTGCAGTACTTTCTATAGCTAATGCCATAGTATTACAAGCTTAAAAAGTCCAAATAATATTTTTTGTTGTTCCTTTATCCTTAATCCATCATACTAAGTTGATGTTTCCTCATTTCTAAAGAGAGCAAATTTTTACTCCATCCTCTAACAATGAATGGGACACAATAAATCAATAGATTTATTTTAATTAATACATCACTGTAAAAGACTTAGATGCAGCCCAAGTGTATTTAAATTGAATAATTCACAACGGAATTTCATATGATTCAAACTATAAAAAAGTCTGGTGAAAACCAAAGCAAAACATCCTTACATTGAAATCAACCAACAAGGACACAAAATTTAAATAAACAAAACTTAAACAACTATACAAATATAAATACACGAAATTACAACAAACTAATACAATAAACAAAATATATTATCATCTACAAAACAATATCTAACTTATGATAAAACTTAATTTGTACTTATAAAACAATATCATGGAATTGCACATTGCTTGACTTATTCGTTACTTGCCACGTATGTTTAGAATCTTGAATGTGGACCCGACCATAATCAACTTAATCATCTAATTTGTTCAAATAATCCTTGAGTAGTAAGCGTTTAAGAAGTTGGCAAAGATAACCTAAGCAGAATCAAATTAAATTTGATTAAGTAACAATTTGACTACTGACTGATAAAATTGTCTGCGATATATTTTTAGGTACAAGGAATGACAAAGATTTGATTGGTTAGAAGATTTTTTTTAGAACTCGAGAAGGAATGATTTCCGTGGAACTTGTTCAGAGCACAATTTCCAGTGTAGGAAGAGAAAGTAAAAGAGAGGAAGTTAAATTTTGAAACAGTTTTTTTTTAGAAGTAATGGTCAAAACCAACATTCCTTTGTTTAACTGTGCCAAAAAAAACTGGTACATTAAACCAATAGGCCTGGTAAATTATCAATAGGCTTTGCTATTTTTTACTTTGACAATGAATATTTAAAGAAACTTCAAAAATGAATTTTAGCTATCTTTTTGCATGGATAAGAAAAGTTAAGTAAATAAACTTCCCAACACTTTTTACTCAAGGATATCAACTACTCGCCACAAAAATAAATACAATCATCATCTAATAATTTAATAATTACAACGCTCTTATAAACAAAATTAAAACCTCAATCACAATGATAATTGTTAAGGAAAAACAAATAATAAAGGATGCACAGTTGTCGAAAGCGTTAGAATTCATTTTTCTTAACTAGTGTCGAATGTAGGTCCTCGAGTTACTCTTATGAAAACAATTTTTTTAAATTATGTTCATTAATGATAAAAATGTCGTGTAGTCATGCATCCGCATCCGCCGACGCACAAGTCTGTAGTGAGCTCACGTCCGTCCTCCGCCCAACTGAATCGGTCAATCGACAATAAATCTCTCGTCTAACAGTATTCGACAACGTAACAAACGCACATCGCTTTGTCGATAACAGATCATATTTCGTCGGGAAAGATAAACGGTAAACGACCGAAATAAAAATATAGAATTTCTTATCACACGGAATTACAAAACCGATATTGCTTAATTTCCTCGTCCGAGGAATCGAAATCTCGTGTCGAGCCCGGGCCGAACGAGTTATAAAAGAGTCGATAGAGAAACTAATTATAGCTAGTTTAAACTAAGATATTTACAGTACATGTTAGGCCTAGTTTTTGCAAAATGGAAAATAGTTCTGTATATATATGCGACAGTATCGGTTTTCAGCTTTTTAATACCTCCTGCTCTAAAATACTTATCCTCTATTATACTTTAAATATTTACAAAACTAGGAAAACGCTGGGTCTCGGATTAAATTTACACGAACCCGGCGACCGAACACACTCCTGACCGCTTCAGCTGAGCCGGAGATGCATAGTAGATCCGACTTAACTGTAAAGGTATTTCATATATATAATAATACATAATATATAATAGTATAGTAGTCTATGGGCTCCGCGAAGAGTCCGTATTACACTGTACTGTACACGTTCTACTCATCGCTACTCGATAGTTCTACAACACTGCACTCTCCAGGTCTTCTCGTTGTATCTTCCATAACACAACATAATACAACCGAACACAACACAATGTACAATGGACAGAATTTGACACTTTTACCTCGTACTGTTTTTTTTTATATAATTTTGAAGTGTTAATAAAAACAGATTAGTTGTTGATTTAGAAGTTGATTACAACAAGATACAGCTTTGTTAGTAAAACTTTGGTAATCGAATGAGATCAGCGAATGAGGAAATAATTAGGGTTTAAATTCGATGCATCTAAATATTTTTCAAGAACTTAAATTTAAAAAGACACAGTCAAAAACAATGGACATGAAAACATTACATCAGAACACTTTGAGATAGCATTTTTCACTTAAAACAATACAATTTTAAGTATCTAAAAGAAACCTTTAAAATGCTGAAGTACGAGGTAATTAGCTTCACTTAGAGAGAAATAAACTTCTACTAACTACAACCATATAACATAAAACGATATACACAAAACATTGGTAACAAAAAAAACTAAACAGAACAACTATTAGTGCTACGTACATATACAGAGCTTGAGCAGTCTAGTAAGCCACAGTATTTAGAATGAAACCTGTCATCGTAGGTGTATGGTCGGCAAAACCACTTTGTGACTTATCATGATTTATTACATTATTTTTAGATTTGTGCTTTTTCCTGATTCGGTTTTCGATAATAAAACGGTCGTTACGACTAAGAGGATTATTTTTCAGGACAGGTTTAAGGTATGGGTTCGCGATGAAATGCAAAATTTAAAGGATTCCACCGGAAATATACAACTCGGGAACACAAGTGACTAAAGAATCCACAAGAGGATGTCGTCTAGAAACATCCGATAGAATACTCATCGTTCGAGCCTCGTCAGATCGACCTTTGGTGCTTAGAGAAAATTCATGGAGGAAACATAGAATACAACAGCGAGGCGCCGTCAGCAAACGCTCTCCAAATGTTCGCTGTGCCTCCTCCTCGCCTGCCGCTGTTTGAAAGCCTGGAACTCCTCCTTCATAGCTTGGACCCGAGCCTCGATATTGTCGTACTTCGGTGTCCGCACGTGATGCGCCGGGTTGAGCGTCCGGGTCATCTCGGTCGGAGTGGGGGAGATAGGGTAGACCGGGTCGAACTCGTAATGGTCGTCCACACTGAGCGAGGGGCTGGGGAAGTCGGAGGTGTACTCGAGCCAATGAGAGACCACCGGCGGCGGAGGGGGCGGCGGGGGACGGTAGGGGGGGAGCCGCCACTCTCCCGATGTCGAGGTTGTGCGTTGTGAAGTATTTTTGGAACCGAAGCCGCTGCTGCTGCTCCGACTCTCGGGGGAGGTCTCGGTGAGCTCCGCGAGTTCCGGAGCGCTGCGGGCATGTCGGGCGTGTCTCGGCGGCAGTCTCGCCCGCGCGCCGCGCCGCAGCGTCCGCTGGTTCTCCTCGTGGATCGCCCGCAGACTCGGCAGTTCCTGGCTGTACATCTCATGAACACTTCTTAACGTCCGTTCCGCCGAGCTCGGCTGCCGCACTGAACTCAAATCAGAGAAGTACACGGGCGAACGCAGTGGGGAGAACACTGAAGGCGCGGGACTACTGTGGACCGGCGTCTTAGGGGTGTAGACGGTCGCGATTGGCGCTCCCCTCAGACTGTCGCCCGAAGCGCTGCTCCGCAGACTCAGATCGCTAGGGTACCCGACGAGAGGGCGACGCCAGCTGGCTCTGTCACGGAAGCCCGGCCGAGAGAGAAATCCTCCATCATCGCTACTACTCGACACTGAGTTAGCAGCCGAGTCAACGACAACGAAGCGTCCGTCCGGCGCGCGCGAGATGCGACCGAGTCTCCGCGTGCCTCCGAGGTAGAACTGGGCCTCCCAGGGCGGCGACGGCGTCCGCACCCCCCGCACTAGTCCCCGCACCAGCCCGCTCACACTTGGTACTCCGCTTTGTCCAAATCTGCAACACCACACGCGAGTTGACTACACATCACTGTTCCTAAAATAGTCCTCTACCAAAAACAATTGGGGGGAAAGACTGTAATTAATAATTAATAAGGGTATCTCAAAAAGAATAAAATTTTTAAGTTTTATATTAATAATTAATAAGCGTATCTCAAAAAGAATAAAATTTTTAAGTTTTATATTTTCAAAGCTAACGATTTTATCGGCATGGAGTTACTTTTATATTAACTTAGAAAATGTTTTTACATACCATTTACAGGTGCTCAATATAGCCCCCTTTATGTGCATAATATGTGTATTTGAGATTGGTTAGATTGGTCAGATTGGTTAGTGGAAAACCCTACGTATAATATCAATGACTTCTTGGAAATGACTATTAATGACTCAGTTTTACCATTCTCTGTTTAGATTAAGGCCTGTAAAGATCTGTATCAATTTTAACTAGGCTTAAGAATTTTAAATGTGACTTTGCCCATTTAATGTATAAGTTTAACGACAATAAACAATTCTGATTCTGATATTCAAATTCGCCCTACGCCTTAGCTAGCATGTCTTAAGTGTTGGATTCAATGGTTGCTCAAAAGCAGTTCCTCCAACCATGTTCCAATATAAAAAACTCTATCAGAAATCATCACTAATAGTAAGGTATAGTGACCTTGAAAGGTATTGATGTATGTAAACGAATCGTTAGTTCCAGTAACACCAATTCATCTTTCAGGAAGCCTTGCAAATTTGAGTTTCGCATAGTCATAACGTGTGCATGTATAAAGGAGGCCATATTGAACTCCTGCAAATTGTTTCTAAAAAAAAAACTTTAATTATTAACCTTTAGTATAAAAGTAACCCTATGTCAATGAGATCATTAGTTTTTTAAAAATATTTCCTCATTAAAAGAATTATAAATGAATCAAGGTTAACATTTTCAAATACCTAAACAAATGTTTTGCTGTCAAGTTAAGTAAAATTTACCTCAGCATATAGGTTTACCAAAACTGAGGTTCCATGTTCACCATGCAGTGTGGAATTTTTTCAAGCCAAGAATTTCAAATGACACAACTAGAGGTGATGTAAATTTTCACACGATTTCATAATTTTACTTAAAGGTAAAGAAATGTTCCCAGCGAGGGTAACAGAATTCAATCTCCTGCATGGAGCAGATAATGGCAAAAGTCAACTACCTGATATATTTTAGCTTTTAAATTATCAAACTTAATTTTTTTCAAAACATGTCCCTACAAAATGGAATTTTCATTTTTAAGATGTAATGAATTTGCTTTTAATCATTATTTTGAATAATGACAAAATACATGTATAGTGAGTGAAAGTAAAATGCTTGATTTGTAATTTCAAGAGGAAAAAGTGATCAGGTTCGTAAAACTAGTTGGTGAAAAACCTTAATAATATTGTTCACACATAGATGGTAAAACCAATTATATACATGCGGTGCTTAAAAATGTCATGCTTAATCCTTCTTGCAGCCTTCGTCATATTGTTAGTTTTTTAATTAATTGTCAACATATTTTACCAAATGGGAAGGGAATATTTTAATACATATGATATGTTGTTTCTTTCATCCAGTTTTCAGTTATTGATTAACTTTTTCAATGTTATCTCAGGACAGTATTATAAAACAGTAAATTTTTATAGTTAGAGAATTTTCATTGGAATAACAAAAATTTCAGAGTGGAAGATAAAAATTTATCTTCTGCCTGGGTGAAAAAAGATTTTGTCCAATCACTACTGATGACGTTTTTGGCAAAGTCGTGTTAATGACCCACACACCTTAAATAACTAAAATTTAAAGTTATGAAAAACTTTTCTGTTTTCTCAACACATATTTTACAACTGCAACTTGGGCGCCAAACCTATTCATTTACAATTTTCTTGATATTATATTAAAATATTTTTTAATTTTTGTTAACAAACTTGTTGAGATAATTGGTCTATTTTTATTTTATGCACAATGACTTAATCTTTAAAAGTTGTAATACTAGTGATTTATTCTCAGTATGTTTTCCTCAAAACTGATTAAAGTGGATTTTGATTAAAATCTCATTAAATGTTTATTCAGGATATAAAATTACAGTCAAAGATTCAACCAAATATTATGTAGAGAAAATTTATGACTGAGTATTGACATTACTGTTTTAACATTTAGCTTAAGTTGTTTTAAGAGTGGTACAGTTGGTGGTCATTATGATGAAGAAGAAAGAGCAACAAGCCAAAGATTTCTGCCCACTTTTCTTCTATTTTAGCACAACTGCTAACAAAAAAAATGCTATCTGGGTGACTGTCATTTGAAAGTAACTGTATTATGAGTATTATAAAATTATATAAGAAATCTAATCATATTTTCAGATACAGGAGGAAAATCCATAATCACAAAAGAATTAAAAAACGGAACATGATTGAAATTTGCAGCACTCAATAGAAAACAATTCAAACAATGTGTCACATATATTTGTGCAATATGGCATATACAAAATGGTAAATATATTTTACCATTTTGTTTTGGAGCAATGTGGGTTGAATTTATTTCTAAAAGGCAGGTAGAAATAAACTAAATGTCTTTTAACTTTGATTGGTTTTATAGTAATTTATCTTTCTACTAAATAATAGTGTGCAGCAGAAGTTATGGTTATTTAAAAATACGCCATTGCAATAATTACATCATTTATGTATGAAATTGCATAGAAGTTGCTTTCAAGCTCTCTTTAATTCACCACAATAGCATTATATGTCACAATGTGACCTTGAGTAACACAGTGTGACCATACATGTGACAAAATGTGATTCTATGAGACTCAAAGTGACACTATGTAAAGGGACTCACCACCTTTAGCAATGCAAGAATTTTTATCCCTAATGGACAGATATTTCGCTCCTTTTTCATAGGAGCATCATTAAATAACTCAGTAACATTGAAACACCAAACACAACTACTGACATTTCTGCAAACACACACAAATAAAACATGATAAAATTCAAACTAAACCTAACCTCACTTTCTACTGTCTGACAAACAGCATCCTGGTCAAGTTGAACGCGGTTAGACAATGAAAAGTAAGCTTACGTTTTGTTTGAATTTTAACACATGTGTTCTTCGTGTGTGTTCTTGGAACTGTCACTAAATGTGTTTAGAGTATTTTTTAAATTTATGATAGTGAGGATTTTTTTATTATTATTTCATATTTTTGAACTTTTCTGAGTACAAAAAAATTAAACAATAGTTTTTTTGTGATTTGATGCTATATTGACAAGAACTTCTGGTTTGCTGAATACTTTAACCTCAGAGTGCTGATGATACTCCTAATAAAAAGGAGTGAAACAGCTGTCCACTACTGATAAAAATACTTAGATTGCTTAAGACAGAGTCTTTTTACATTTATCTCAGCAATTCCCGGATAACCAAAAAAAAAAACCAATAGGACACAATGTGAACATCGATGACACAGTGTGACCAACGATGATGTCACACGGTGTGACCACCCATGACTCAATGTGACCACCCGTGACAAAATGTGACGAAGGCTGCAAGGTCTCGGCATGCACTGTGAGTGTAGTACCAGTGATCAACAGTGGCTGCCATATTCTTCACCTTTAGTCCTGCGGTTGAGAGGCCAGCAAGTGATAAAACACCATCAATTAGTACTCTATCTTTGACTAAACTATAGCTAACTCTAGGGTGTCTCGGTTACAATGGCGTGAATGTCTTTTTTGTCAAGACAGAGACATTGTGGTACAAAATAAATTTAAGGTTCATGTTTAACACCAAGCTGGTAATCACATCAGCTGGTGTGTTTAGTTTGGAGCGAAGTTAAAAATTGTATCTGTAGATTTAACTTTTAATAGCATAAAAATAATTTAAGCAGCTCCTGATTTACAGCATGACAAACTAGGTCTGTCAAAAGAAAAATGATTATTTAATATTTTTCCCCTGATTTACATAACTTTTATTGTAGGTATCAACAACACTCTTTATATTTTGGAAAATGCAAAATTCATTTAAAACAATTGTTTTATTTAAAATATGGAAATTCTGAGAAAAGAGGGATTGATGAAACTTTCCGAAGTAAAATCATTACATTAAATATTCCATTTACACAAAAAAACAATCACACCATTGAGCTTTATACTATTGAATATTACAAGAATGGTTATTGCAGAATGATTTTACTAGCAAACAGTGAACCCTGTCTGCAAGGGTGTCTAAGTGCAATACTGTACACATCCTAAGTGTCTGATGTGTAGGGGAAATGTACAGCTGCACTAGGTTCTGTGCAAAACTGCAGGATAAAAATTAATTCAAACTAATAAAAATTTAAAAAATTTTTAAACATCAATAACATTTTTTTTATTAAAATTAAATTGAATTGGAGGAGAAAAATATAAATAAATTTAATGGTTTGAAATTAGAGGTTGAAATATGATTTTAGTCTTTTTGATTGATATTTTGACTCCAATTCAATAAATATGTTGTAAAAATACTATTTTTTTGTTTTTAATTGTAAAAAAGTTTTGGGATGTGCCATAGTTGTTAACATGAATTTGATAGCAACAATTTTCTTCATTAGAAATTTTTTTTAGGTGTGTTGGTTGGTAAATTAGGTTTAAGTTTGGCTTATATTACAGTATATTTTATTTATAATTTCAATATTTCATTTATATTGTTTATAATTTAATTTAAAACATTTTAAATTTACCATAATTTATTTGATCAACCAATTTTGAACGACCTTGTAAAATCTCATTATGAATAAATAACTAAGGCTTTTCAGGTACAGATCTCACTGATCCAAAATATAGTTCCAAGAACTTTGAAAATGATTTTAACTGAGATTTTCAAACACTAAGACTGTACACAATCCTCTGAAAACATTCCTGGTAAAATCAACCTATTTGCACATCCCATTCAAACAACATTTTAAGAAAAAACATTTTTCTGAACTTAATATCTGCAAGTATCCAAAAGTGAAACTAAATGAACCTTCCAAAAGTAAAAAAATTTAATATCAGTAATTGTTTAGCTTAAAACCCACACTGCATACTATTGCTGTACATCTATAAAAATAAATTTAGTTGAGCTTTACACCAAAACAGGTAAACTATTAGTAAATGGCACATAAACACAGAGCATATACACAACAGTGAGCGCGCACGTCTGGTACATTGTGACTGTGCGCAACACAACACATAGTGCGCACAACTTGTACGTTCGACTGTACGCAGGGTGTTAGGTAAACATTAGGACAAAGCAGGGTCATAGCTCAACCACAACCTCTAGAGATCCATATAGTCTTTCATAACAAAAATGAAGAAATAAACACCTTTTTAATAAATTTTTAGAAAAAAAGGTTTTCTTATTTTTTGTAGAGTTTTTATAGCCAAAATATGTATTGTCATGGCCCCCATGCTCCCATTTTTCTTTCAAAAGACTTTATTAAAATCATTTTTAAGCACTGAAAATGTTTATGTCAAACCTTAATCAATTTAACAACAATCCAAAATCTTCTTTGACCTTGGTCTAGTATTAACAGTGTAATTTTAAAACATTTGAAAGGGAATGATGCAAAACATTAACACACATCTAACCTATATTATGGCAAACTAGGGTTATTTTGACATGAAAAAGTGCAAGATTGAAAATTATAATTTTCCGTAGTAGAATTTACTGTTCTCGTGCCAATAATACCAATATTTTTCTAACTTTTGAATTCCAAAATAAACATTTATCAGGCTGTCATAAAAACTCAAATGAAAACATCAATGATAATGAGTCATCCTTTTTTTGCTTAAATTGGACAAACTGTAGGTTTGAATGAGTAGGTTTACCGTGAGCTACATCGAGGAGTAGGAAAGGTGCAAAGACATTTTATAAGCAGACAGAGAGAGGAAGAGAGAAAAACAGAGACAGAGACAGTTAATGAAGCGACACAAGCTCGTATTGGTCTGTGCTTACTGTGATGTTTATGTTAACTCAAGGCTGAAATCTCGGTACGTTCGTGACTCAACAATCCTACAAGACATACACAACATTGAATCGGAGACAATGTTTCATTGTTTTAGTAACTAAAAGAGTTTTATAAAAATTAAAACATAAAAAGGGTGATTTATGCCAAATAATAATTCACTGGGAGTCTTATTTTCATAGTCTACTTTAATTAAGAAAATATAAAGGAAAACATGTTTTTCTTTGGAAATCTGTAGATCTAGAAAATAGATTAATGTGGATGAAATGATCGTTAGATTATTAAGAGCCTCATAATTTTCTAAGGCTCTGCCAATTGATAAGCCAATAAGGTAACAAACAGCTAGTGCAAGGTTAAGCAATGCCGATACTTGCCTTTGGTTATTGAACTAAAAAGGTAAATATGAATGTGACTAAATATGTTCAACATATGGTGACTGTATATGTTGTGCTATGAGTTAAAAATGGTTGTACAATTTTGTAAATATTTCTTTAAGTTTGATAGTAAATCTCATAACTGTTGATTACTTTCATTTATTTGTTTTACTGGTGTTTTATGAAAAAATATATCATTGATTTCCTTATTTTATTTTTGTCAACATGAGCTAAACATTACAGGCTTTTTTAACTTCCGATTCAACTTTTGACTTTTGCAACACCGAAGGTTTATGTAAATTCTTTAATAACAGTTGTTTTACTATCAAAATCAGTTTAAACTCCAACATGAATTAATTTGAAATAAACCACCCTGATTTACAGCCTGCTCAAAATATATTATAGAAAAAATATCATATACAGGCATGATAATCAACATTCAACTACTTCAAAATCAACTTTAACAGGAAAAATTAGTGAGTAAAAACACAAAAAGAAATATTTTGAAATTTAAGAAACATAAGGGAGAGAATGCAAAATAAGTCAGAGAAAAAAAATTAATAAAAAAGTAAGAATTGCATAAACCAAAACCTTTTACTAAGAGACAGAAGTGTTAAGTAATTTCAAAACTGCTGGCAGAGTTTGCTGCTGAAAACATAATTAGAAACAAAATCTCATCTCAATTAAATTGTTTACTCAATTAACTCTTGATCACCTAATTAATTGAAAATTTCAAAATAGCTGTATTTCTGAGAATTTTTTAAAAATCCTGCATTGTTTGGCCAATAAAAATCATTCTGCTTTGACAATGAGTAAACTTATAAAAACTAGCTTAGATGACATGGTAGGAAATGTTACAAATTATAACATGAAATAACTAGCGACACATTTGGTGTAGAGCTAAATTTTCCTTCTTTCTTACTGCTGAAAAAGTTTTCATTATTAAAGAGGATTGTACTTAAATTAAGTTGATTCCACATTCAGTTCTGTTCAAAAAAATTATTTGGAATAAATCAAATCATCTAGGAACACACTCTTGGGAGGACAATTTTTGAAGACAATGATAAATATAAATCATAAATCATTATAATATTTAAATCATTATTTCATTATTTCATGTTCGTAATGAAAGATTGAATCTTTGTTTAGCTAATAGTTTGATTATTCCATGGTTGAATTTAAAGTTATCTTTATATACATGAGAGCAAAATTAACAAAGTCCTGATAGCTAAACTAATTCCATGAAATGTCCAACAGACTCAGCAGCCAATATCTGGCCAGTCAATACATCCCGGCCACCCTGAAGGGAAAATAACTTTTGCAAAAAAACCAATATAAAAAATCAGGTTATAATTGCAGTTTTCTGAATATTTTTTAAGGTTTTAGGCTAATCTGGTTTTATATTAAAACAATATTTAGGAAAAAACTTATTAAAAACTTAGGATTTCCTACTTTTTACATTCCTAATAGCCCGTCATAACTAACGCAGGACCCTGCAAGTTCATATCATGCAGAGTTTGTAGGATTCTTTAAATTGATTTTAAATACACATCATTATTTCGGAAAAAACCTACAACATTGAAAATAACTTTAAACCATTATTGACTATCATTTTTCCCTTACAGATTTCTACCGATCACTCTTCTACAGCCAGGTAGGTAACAGAACGACAGTTTTCTGAATGTGGAACCGTGAAAGGTTACAGATAAGTTAGGTTAGGAGTCGCAGGTTGGCCGCAAGAGGTTAAGTTAGGTGTCGCAGTTTGGCCGCGAGAGTTAGGTTAGGTGTCGCAGTTTGGCCGTGAGAGGTTAGGTTAGGTGTCGCAGTTTGGCCAACTCACTTCTTTAAAGGCACTTGGCTCACGCCGGTGGGCTGGCCTCCGTTGCGGGCGTCCGTGATGCGACAGGCCACCATGTTGTAGGCTGCAACACAACAGACCACAACTCATCAGATTAAGGTTGTATGACACTGAAACTTTAGTCATGCAACATTCACGAAACCATGTTAAGTACATATATATAAAAACTTTCACAAAATGTTTCAGCAGAAAAGGTGAAATTCCAAAAGTTTTCAAAGAAACATTGAAAAGTGTTTCATGCAACATTTAGACTTGCTTCGAGGAATAATAATTACACATTATCTGAGTGTCAACTAATTCATTTTCTTTTTGTTATTATCTTCTATTGAATATATTGGTTGACGAAGTAATAACGATTATATCTGTTTCTTGAATTTGTTTATATTTAAGTTTTGAATATTATTTGGTAGAGGTAGTGAGGTATAAGATGCAGCTTAGGTGTTTACAAAGAAAACCAGATGAATTTGGATTTTTCGAGGAGGGGAAATAAATATTAACAGATGATCAATTGACTCAATTACGAATTTCTTGTGTCAGTCATGTGTTACATGGTAAACCAAAAACATGTCACCTGTTTATTGATTGTTATTCAAAGAGCTAAACATTGTTTCTGATATCAACCCACATTTTGTTTTGGTTCAGTATTTTTTATCTACCAGAATAGTAGCGTAAACAAATGGCTTTGTTTACTTCCTTGTCATTGATGATTTCCTCCCCTCCTCTGCTGAAACTTCAAACTCAAGCTTCATCATGTAACTCACTACCTTTAATGAGTGACAAATTTGTCTTTCTTTGAAAAGTAGTTGTGTTTTAAAAAATTTTGTTCTGTGTGCATTGGAGTACAAAGTATTTGTTTTCATTAAATTATGCTCCTTCAATTAATTTCTTTTGCTCATTTTCTGTAAATTAGCAATACAACTGAACTCTGGTGAGGTTCAAAAGAGTGTTTTCACACAAGCAGTTATCTAATCGCTCACCTTTCTCCTGTTTCCGGCGTTTGCGCTTGTTACAGATCTTGACGGCGCACACGGACAGGATTATGGCGACTATGAAGAAGAGAATCCCTCCGACGACGCCCGCCGTGATGGCCTGAAGGCAAAACACAACAGGTGACGGACGGCAACCAAAAGGATGAAGAGGACAGTGAAGTTCACCTCAGAAAATTATCCAGCTTAATGTTACCCACTTGCATTAACATGTTCGATGCAGTGCCTACAAGGGCGGCCAACGCAAATCACATTGCAGCAAGTAATTGAAATTTCAGCCTCATAGATAAAAGAGACATTTTACCTCTTAGTACTGCTTCAGAACGCAGTTTACCTAAGTTCCATTTGTCACCAATATGTAGCAGACGGTTCAGGCCATCTGTTTTTCCAGTTGAGGGGAAACGATTAACCAATATGCGCTTTTAGAGCCTCTTTGGCATGGAAATCGCAGGAAATGTTAGTATCAACCTAAACAGAATACAAGTACAACAGGTATCCAAAGCAGGGACAAAATATTTCCCAACTACTCAAGTGTGGTGCTTCACAGTAAGTAAATGAAACTGGCACGGACGCAGCACCATATGGCGTTCTCCCGATTCTCCCCCCCCCCCCCCTAGCGCCACTTGGAGCTGCCTGCAGCGAACGTGTTAAGCAACTGATCTTGGCTGGGCAAGACTATTGCTCTTTTGTTTTCATTGGTGATTCACCTAAAGCCTTGTTTCCAAGATGAACAGACAGTAGGACAGTATAGAAAATTGTTGGTTTGAAGGTCTACCAACTGTCTACTGCACTGGTTGTTGTGAAAACAAAGCTAACGTCACATTTGACAAAGTGGACTTGAGATAAAGTTGGTCATAACTAACTGTCATGTGCGATTTAAATAATCTTACACATACCTATCTGAGTTGCAGCCCGTTTCATTGAAAAAAGCATTTTGTAAAAGTGTGCTGCTGTTCTTTCTGCCGATTGCAGCATCTTCAAATTGTCAGAATGCATGATTTATGCAAGAAGAACATATACATATATACAAGATAATTATATACAAAACTGAAAGGTGGTGTCCATTTTGTTCTCACCTTATATCACCATCGCTCTAATTTTCTTTTACAATGACAAAACACTATTCTCAAAACAGGTACATCTCAAAGACTAATAAATAAGTATAAAATCTTGATATCATTATTTCTTCAAACTAGATCGGAAATTGTCTTATCATAATTATCGTAAAGATTGATTTACCAGAGAAACTATAAAATATTTCAAAAATACGAGAAGTGAGATAGTTCTCGAACAAACTAGGGTATCACACCTGTCACATCTGAGTCATACCTGAAGGCATTAAGACTTATAAGGTATCATACCTTGTGCTTGACTCTGGCAGGTACTGAGAACTTGACCTCCTCACTACTCTCATAGCTTTTGACCGAGTTGGCCAAAACTCGGAAGTAATACGTCCTTCCTCCCACCAAGTTTTTCACTGAAAGTGCAATTCGGTTATGGATCTAGATTTTTTCATACAATGCAAAAACAGTTCAGGTCAAATATATTGCAGCTTCACACAGTTCTTTAGTCTATAGTCACTTGCACATGATGCACAATAAAACTAATAATAAATAACAATAATAATAGTTACAAACCAAAAACTATTTGAGTAATTCAAGTGAGACTTGTGTAGATTACACCTCCATCAACTTGTTTAATACACTTACAAATGTAAAATACAAATAATAATTTTTTCTTCAGAACTCTTAACCTTCTAGAATAGTTAGGTACGTGAGAGCCTTCTAGAGTTGTTGTTTCTCATATAGGCCTATAAGGACCTCGCCAAACAACCAACAATTAGTGATGTAGCTGAAAATGGTGAAAGTAAACACGTGTCCTTCGAACAGTGAATCAGTGCATGCATACTGAAGTTTTCAGTGAAGGTACTGTAGAAAATGTAGCTCTGTTATCAAGTACCGAATATAACTCCACTAATTGTACCTCTGATATTGAGTGCCACATGCACCTCTACAAATGAACCTCTGTTATCGAGGGCCTAACACCTCTACAAATGAACGTCTGTTATCGAGGGCCTAACACCTCTACCAAATGAACCTCTGTTATCTAGTGCCGAATTTACCTTTGCAAAATGTACCTCTGTTATTGAATACCAAATGTACGTCTATCAAATTTACCTCTGTTAATGAGTACCAAACGCACCTCTGTTATCGTGTACCAAACGCACCTCTGTTATCAAGTACCAAACTTACCTCTGTTATCAAGTGCCAAACGTACTTCTGTTATCGAGTGCTAAACCTACCTCTACCAAATATACCTCTGATTTGAATACCGAATGTACGCCAACTAAATGTACCTCTGTTATAAAGAGCTGAATGTATAGGTCGAGTCAAATATCTTGGCTCAGCCTGACCATATTACTAGACTAATGATAATTTTAGCATTGAACTTATGGGCGTCCTGGACCACATTATTTGAATCAGACTATACTTCTACCAATTGTACCCCTGTTATTGAATACCAATTATACGTTTTAACTACGTAACGAAAACTTCATCATTTTCCTAATTCAAAACTTAATAAATTATAAACGCTATTGTTCCTCTCATGAAACTATGTATAGTCTGACGCCTCCTTCTCCCTCTCCTCTTTTTTTTTCTTCCCGCCAAGCACATAATTGTCTCCTCATTGGCTGTCATCCCTGATAGGGAGTGTCTTAAGGGTTGTTGATAAAAGCATTCCCTAACGGGCACATCTTGCTTTCGTCAGCTGGGACGATATGAAGATGACGAATGAAAGATGATCGGTCAGACAGACAGACGGACATGACATTACTTCATGAGAGGAACAATAGCGTTTATAATTTATTAAGTTTTGAATTTGGAAAACGATTAAGTTTTCTTTACGCAGTTACAATGTCTATCAAATTTACCTCTGTTATTGAGTACAAAATGAACCTCAGCTATCAAGTGCCAAATGTACCTCTCTGCCGAGAGCCAAACTTATCTTTCTTATAACTCACCCAGGTAGGAGGTCTCCTCGGCCCGTATCTGCGCCTTGTTGAGCGTCTTCCACGGGCCGTCCGTGCGGTACTTGATGGTGTAGTACTGCACCAGGTTCGCCTTCTCCAGCGGCGCCTGCCACGTGATGATGAACCCGTTGTGCACCTCCGTCACCGTCAGGTTGCGCGGGTGCCCGGGCCGCGGCCCTGCAAATATCACCGCGCTGTCAGTCGACTTCCTCGCGCGGCGCTGAGTACGATGTGGATACTCAAATTTATTGAGGAATTCAAAATGAGAAAAACAATATTTTAGGTAGGGATGTGTCGGTACCGTAAGTCGATCCTCAGTACCACCAGTTCTTAGGAAAAGTACTGGTACCGAGTACAGATGTCGAAATGTCGGTACCGGTACTTCGGTACCCAAGGTAATCGGCAGGAGTAACTAGCAGCCACGTAAAATAATCGATCGCATGGTGCATCGCCGCCAGCATTGCGCTGATTGCAAATGCCATTGCTTACCATTAATGGAGGTCGATGATGTTTCTAAATTAATTTTGACTCTAAATTTATTTTATATTTTTGAATTTCAACAGAATTTTTTACTCTTATTTTCAAAATTAATTGGATTGGGGTTACATTTTATGAGAAATGTAAAATTATTAGTGGAAATTAATATGAAATCTGTTTTTTTTTCACCTTGTAAGCTGTTTGTTTGTTCACATAGAATATTATTTTTATAACTTGCCTATTAACAGAAGGTTACATAACTAAAACAAAAAGTGAAATAGTATTTTATGAATTGGTGAAACTTGAAACTTATATGAAAATTAAAACATTTATAAAACAATAATATAAAAAAGATTGTCTGTAGGTTGTGGGTACATTTCAACATACAACACATTATGACAAACACTAGGTACCGAAGGTACCGGTAATGAGAACCGAGAACCAATCTTGTCAAGAACCAGTATTGACTTTGAAAAAAGTGGTATCGACACATCCCTATTTTTAATATGTTCAAAACAAATGTGATTCTACTTTTGGTATGCTTCCAGTGAGCTGGTATTTTTTGGGTACTATTTTTGTAGCCTTTTTGTTTTTTCCACTGATCCTTTGACGTAGTAAATGCATGAAATCGGTGTGATTTCAGGATAAGTGTTATGTGTTTTGTGTTCAATTACCATATAAGACACCAACCACCGGGAAAGGGTATTTTAAAGCAAATATGAGTGAAAGATTTACGTTGGATGATTGTGGCATGATCATGTAGTCTTGTTACTGACTAAGGCCAACATGTTCCTTAGACGGGACTGTTAATTAATAGACCAACTGCCGATGGCAACTAAGGGCTTTACAGTTTAACATGGGATCCGAACCACAATTTTTCAAATTATTTATTATAGTCCGTGACCTCCAAGAAGTAGGATTACAGGTCGCGCCGCCATCCCAGTATAGGTTTTCCTACATGGACAAGATCAGGATAACAAAAAGGTGAGAGTTACTCAACAGAGAGTTCAAAATATATATTATTGCTAATCATCTTGCCTTCGAAAAAAGTATTTTCTAGGTTGCAATTACAATTGTAATTATCCTTCTGAATGTTAAATAAGCATCTCAGCTTTTATTGAAGCATTCTTACCGGAAAGGAATCAAGTTTGTTTTGTGTGGATTTGGACTAAACAATTCTTGATTAAAACAAGAAATGTTTTGTGTACTTTTAGCTTAAGTACTGTTGTTAATTTTATAAATTACCTGGTTATTTGTATTGATCTTAGATGTTTTACTAATTTTTATGCTTTGTCAGAAAAGCATTCCAGATTCCTATTTTTATGGTAAATTCAATATTACAGGTTTCAAGGAGAATTCAAAATAATTTATGATGAAATTTTCAACTAAAACAAACTAAAATATCAAAAATTGTTGAAAAAATTTTCTAACTGTTAAAAGCTAGGTTTAGTAAACTACAATCAGAAATTTGACAAGATTCAAAACATTTAAAATATTTCTTAAGTACTACAAAGAGAGTGAAAAGAAACATAAAAGTTAGAATTAAAGATATTAGTCCATGTTAAGGAAAACAAGGGTTCTGATTAACAATAATTCAATTACTAACCAAAAAATACAAAATTCAAAAATCTAAACTGAAATTATACTTTTACTTTGATTTTGAAAAACGCATAACAAAACAAAAGTCCTGCCATTTACTCAACAAATAATTTTGAAAATTGTCACCATTAAATTATGACCATTTTATTTAACTATAAGTTCCTTAAACATGTATCTTTTAAATATATATGATTATAAAAATGACCAAACATTTAAAATATTGACAGACTAAGTAAAAACAAAACCTGATAAGAGCACAAGATTTTCTATTTATTTTTATGACTTTTTACCTTGAGTTATCCTCTTAACATCCTTGGTACCTATTAAGAGTGTAAAAAATATAAATTGAAAGGGTAAATTCAATGAATTACAAAGAGGTCTCAAGGAAAAAAATACTCTAAATTATTAAAAAGTTACCAAGAAACCTATTAGAAATAGGGTAACTTTGCTCTTACCAAGCTTCGATGCGTTTAGTGCTTCGATAAGTGGAGTTCCATTATTGAGGCCTAAGACGCACTTTAAATTTTGATATCATTTTTTATGACCCACCAAAAACCTTGCCTGAAGTAGGTTACAACCGAACAGTTGGAAACTACTTCTATCAGTGACAAATTAATAATTAACTTTACAGGAGACAAAAAACCTAATAAAAAAATTATGTATTGAAAAAGAAGAAGGTTCCGTTAAATTTATTAATGGTTGTAGAATGTATGTTTGTAGAATGTGATATAAAATCATGCTTAACAAACTTTGTACTGAATTAGCCAACAAGTAATCATATTAGCGATCAAAAGCTTTTTGGATTAGTAAATACAAAACAGTACCCCTGTAATCACAAGCAATTTGCTGAAAAGCTGAAATGAATACATTGTTTTCCAGATCAACAAAAATCCTGATAAAGGCCATACCAACACTTAATAAATAGATTCAACATTATATAAAAGATACTACAAAGTAGACAAAAGAGAAGAAAGGTGTTAAAAAGAAAAGAAAAGCTTTAAAACATAGGAAGCAACAATCAGGTTTTGGGACATACCTTTAGGCCTAAAGATAAGGGGAAAGAGCGTTGAGCCCGTTGAATCAGTTGGGAAAACGACACTAGAACCTAACACGTCTGCAAACAAACATAAAATGACAACATCCATCGAGCAAAAATTAAAATGGTGCCCGGAAAAACGTAACAGAAGAATTTGAAGAGGTTTGACCGTGCAGAAAGCAAAAGTTGTGCAAGAGTAGAACTGTGCTTTGACTATGACTATTGTGCTAAAAGCAAGACTATCTGGACTAAACGAGTGCTTGTATATTTATATTATCAATGATGAAGAAATTAGTTAGTTTATATTTTGTACATTGATTCTGGGAAAAATAACTATTGGGTAGAAATTCCTTCTCATTTCAAACAATTTTCTGATTTTATGGTTTGTTTTAAGTGTAACCGAATAAAAGTAATTTTTTTTAAGCACAGAAACATTCAATTGAAGCTGAAGCCTCTTGAAAAAAGTAATTGCAAAATATATTGTGATTTGCTTTTCTAAAACTAGGTTTGACCATCTAATCTTGGGTTGGTTTTTATTTATGGATTTCCAAGCTATCCACGATGTACCAATCTCGGAAAAATATAGTGAGTACTCACCAAAATGTTACAGTAAAAGGAGGGACATTGCAGAATTAGAAAATGTCTGCAGACGAGTTTTCACGGGTTAGTGAACACAAATTTATAGCAAATCAAGAATCAGCCGTCACTTTGTTAGTCCACCACTCATGCAATGCTACGGTTCATTGAAAAATCAGCCAAACAATATACAGAATGTATGTATGTATACTATTTAATCATTATTAGCATTGTTTTCAAGCTTTTCCTAAAATTTTGACATGGTGATACTGCAAACAAATATAGTTATTAGATATTTCCCAGCTAAAATGAAGGAACTGTAAAAGTAAAAAAAGATAAAAATTAAAGTAATACACTGTAGAAAACACTGCTAATCTACCAAACAAATGAAGTAATATTTAAAGATAGATGGTATATTATTTTTCTCTAACTACAATTTTCCTGATTACAAGTAAATGTATCTACTTGTTCAATTTTTTTTAACCTCCTCTAAAACATATGATTGGATCCTCATCACAAAATGACTCATAACTAAAAAAAAATCTGGATACTGAAGGCCAATTAGCAATGAGGATTCTATTAGCAATGAGGACTAAAAAAACTCAGATAAAATAAAAAAACCAAGATCAAATAAAAAAAACTAAGATCTATTAAAGTTAGGTCATATATATTATTCCTTGGAAAAGTTTTTTTTTGAGTAATTTAGTTTTTGACTGAATAATAATTATTGATTATTACCACAAAAAAAAAAATCTAAATGAACGCTCAAAAAATAAATAAACAGGAAAACTTCACTTTACAACATTCAGCATGCTTTTCTACCCATGAAAAAATACAATCCCATGCGCAAACAGGGGTTGAAGTGAAAGCCCCATCTTACCAGGGGGAGGTTTGAAAGGGTTATCGGGGGTTTTGGGCTTGTCTCCCGTTGGTTGCACGTTGGGACTTTGGGCAGGACTGGACTTGGCATCTGTGTTTAACAAACCACCAAGAGATGAAGAAGGAACCAACGCCAGACAGTTTAGCAAGCGGTTCACCAATCCCAGAGAGAATCAGCTAAGCACGTAAGAACTCCTTTCTGTTTTAGTAGTAAAATCAAAGCTTATTATAAATCGAATTTGCTCTCAAAAGACAGTTGACGCTCTCCTGTAAATAGGCTGTCAACTTTTTTCTCAGATTGTTTAACGGGATACCAATACAGTATGTATTATGCAATTGCCACATAGATAAAAACTTTCTTAAAAATGTCAAATGGCTTAAAGCAATTTTCTGATAGCCCTACAGGCCTGTTTTTACGATGCCAGCTAAAGAGCCAGTCGGCATAGGACAGTCCAATGTCAAAAACCTATTGGCAGCATGTGTAAACTTCTTCCCTAACACTGAAAAATGAATATTTAAAAATACACTATAAAGTGAGCTGATAATTTATAGTAATTTTTAACACTGTGTTAACACAGCTAAAGTGTTCAGACACTGAAAATTAATTTTTGCTATTGGACTGTCATCTGCTGGTTGGCTCTTCAGCTGGTATCTTGAAAACAGGCCTTGCAAAACAGAAAAGAATTCCTTAGCAGCGATTTTCTATCTAGTCCCCTGTTATGTTAGTATTTTACAAATATAGACACACTTAGTTAAACTGTACAGAAAATGTGCATTTATTACAAAACATTGTCTTTGTTAACTATCTGTAACATGTAAAGCACAAAAAATGCTAATTTTTTAAATATCAAACACAAAATAAAACAGTATTTTTGAGTAGATATTGATGGACTTGTTATTCATTCTAACAAAGAGGTAAGCTTCTAGTGTTTTAATATGTACTTTATTTTCTAAGGTAGAGATTTTCTCATACATATAACAATCTGTATACAATTAGTTTTAAAATCAAAATAGCCTTCCCTCATATTAAATTGTTTTACGTAGTTCAGTTATTAGACCTGAACACTTGAAAACAATATATATGACTGGTAAACATACTGTAAAGACAGAAGATCAGATATGAAACTGGTACGATGTACAAAATGCTAAAAGTATAGTTCTAGACTGCCGTTTTGGCAGGTGAGTGAGTGCGCTGATGTCAAAATTAGTGTTAAACATCTGCAATGATTAAGTAATAAATCACAAGGATATATGTTTATGTAAAGGTATAGTTCTGGACTGCCGTATTGGCGGGTGAGGAGTGCGCTGTAGTCAAAATTAGTATTTGTCATCTGCAAAGGTGAAGTGATAAATCACAAGGACATATGTTTATGTAAGGTACTTTACACAAGAAAATATTTTGATGCAACTGCAAGTGCAATTAATTTTAATGCGTGCAAAGTTAACACAATTCAAGAAATACGACGACAAAAGATTCGAGAGAATTTCATTTTGCCGCTAATTTAAAGTAAGGAGGTTATAATAAGTCAGTTTTTGGTAAAACAGGGCTTGTAACAGTTCTTGAGGTTGAAAAAATAAAAAAATAACTAAAATAAGAAAAAAATAACCTTTTGTAAACAAAAAATGTTGCTAAAAATTAGAAAACTGGCGTTATATATTGGGGATAATACCTTCTTCACCTTGGTGAAAAAGAAAATCTCGACAGATTAATCACAAATCTGCCTAGATTTGATGCCGAGACTGGTTTTCTACTCAATGAGACTTGGTTTTCACACAATGTAGGATGACAAGATTGGTCTGCCGCGATGCTGCTACGAGATCGTCTGACTGACGAATGAACAGGGCTGTGTGAACAGGGCTTGTAGCAGTTCTTAAGGTAAAAAAATATAAAAATAACCAAAATTTAAAAAAAATAACAAAAATAACCGAATTACAAAAAAATAACAAAAATAACCAAGAGCGAAAAAAATAACAAAAAAATAAAAAATAACCCATTACAAGCCCTGTAAATAACACATTGTGGTAAAAAGGATAAACATGAAAATATATGGATTATGTTTTCAGCCTACAGAAAATATTTTAAAATTCCTTTACTGTTGGAAGCATATATGTTCTTAAATGTAAAAAAAGATTGATTAAAAGAGTATTTCCAGTATGAAAACAAAATTCCAGGATAATTCCAGTGTATCAAGTATTTCCAGTATCAGTAAACACCCTGTTAAAAGTTGCCAAAACAGAAAGACCAGCTAATGCATTCCAGAAATACGTTGCAGACATTTTTATTTCGTAAGAAAACTCACAGTTAAAAATTGCAGCGCATACTTTTTTAGTGTAAATGAGGCAAAACATAAACAAAGTTTTGACAGTTCGACCAAAACACAACTTTTGTAGGAGACACTTTAGAAGATAACAATTTTCACCACCCGCCAGTGTGGCTGTCCAGGACTATAACATTACTCTTATTTAAATAAATAGGTTATTATTACCTTACGTCTTCAATCCAATAATCCTGTTTAGGATGACTCGTTTCGGGGCTGATGTCCCATTCTCATATCCTTACGTCAAACATAAATATATACACTTATCTTCGTCAGTTTAATAAAATAAACTTCACAAATACAACACTTATGCACACGGACACAAAACACGCAAAACATTTATTTATCTCGCGTGACCTGCCAAGGACAATTCCAGACCAAATATGCCTTTTTTATCAGACAATTTGGAAGATTACAATTTTCGTCACCCGCCAGTGTAGGCCTTGGCCGGCAATGCGAGATTAATAAGTGTTTTATCTACGACCATTGCAATAAGCACCAATTATGGTATTACAATAAACATTATAATGATATACATTAAAACACCAAAAACCAAGCAGTACTCTAATGACGACTTTAGAGTACTGGAGTCACTTTAGAGTACTGGTTCTAGACCAATGAGAGCTCGGCATTTGACGGAAGTAGTGTCATAATAACAATTAAGCAATTCGCACATCAGCTGATTGTTGCATTACGATTCATGTTTGAGTTTACTTATCCCATCAGCTGATTGTTCCACAACGATTCATGGCTCAGTCTGCTTATTTGCCTAACCTCAAATTTTAGTTGACCTATTCCATCATTAGTAAGTCATGAGTTTTGTTTAACTTCGGGGGAAATTTTGTCGTATATTGTTGGTCGTAGATAAAATAGTGTATGCAACGATTGTATTATGCCTTTAAGCCACTCGTGAGATATTTAGAACACTCGCTTCGCTCGTGTTCTAACCTACATCTCACTCGTGGCTTAAAGGCATGTATTATACAATCGTTGCATAAACTACTATTACATGTTTTGTGTCCGTGTGCCTAAGTGCTGTATACGTGAAGATTATTTTATTAAACTGACAAAGATAAGTGTATATAATTATGTTTTATGTAAGGATTTGAGAATGGGACATCAGCCCCGAAACTAGTCATCCTAAACTGGATTATTGGATTGAAGATGTAAGGTAATAATAACCTACTTATTTAAGACAATTATCAATCCAGGAGGCAAATCATGAATAAATTACTCTTATGACCAGACAGGGCTGTGTCAGCTGACTCGACCTATAGCTCCGTACTGACCAAGAGTGCGGATGGTGATGACTTTGCTCAGCATCCCGTCGCCAAGGGCGTTCTTGCCGATGACCTGGAACTCGTAGGTGGTCCCGGGCGCGAGGCGGTTGATGGTGACCTGGGTGCTGCCCGAAGGCGTCACCGGGATAGTCGACCAATCGGAGACCCCGGCCTCGCGGTACCTGCATTATTTTAATATTATACACTATACATTCGGCTTATTGCTTGTATTATTAACAGACCTCCAGATGAGTCAGTCTTTCTTTAGTCCATAAAAAGGATACGGGGTAAGATGTCCAAATTAGAGGGATTTTACTGTATTATTGTGTACTCCATTTAGGGAAAATTCATATGACAGCTGATAGTCAAATTGTTTGGCAAATACATAATCAGTAACCGAAACCCTAGGTCTGTGAGACTAACGTATAAGAATTAATGGACAATAGACTAATGAGAACCAAGACCCGCGGTCTCTGAGACCAGCACGTAATTGAAAATCAGGAAGTCGAGTACGAAAGAATCACTCAAATTGAAAAAAATACTTTGCGAAGGTCAAGGGGAAGGGGAGGGAGGAAGGTACTGGGAGGTGTAGCGCCAGCACTTCAGCAGTGTTGCCAATATCAACAAGTGAAATTTCCCTGAGTTCTGTAAGACCGGGACCCAGATAGCACAGTCACATCAACTAGATGTCTAATAGATGTACCTCATGTTAAACCACACACGTCTATTAAACGTGACCGTTATAGACGTCTAACGTCTAATAGACATTCCTACAACGTTCAAATGTCACCATTATCGACCTTATATCAACATTCTACGTGGATGTTGAATAGACGTTCAATAGATGTTAATTACACATCCATATATTGACATCTACAGAACATCCAATTAACATACAAAAAGTAACGAATAACAAAATTGTAATTATAAATTATATAAAAAATCCAAAAAGTGTAATAACAAAACCTAAGTAAGGATATGCATTTGTACATAGTTTCTACACACGTTACCACTATGCAAATTCTGTTGACCTATGTTGGGATTTGAACCCGGGACCTTTACCTTCGTAAGCTGAGCCTGTATCCACTACACCACCAGACCTGATAATAATCACAGGGCAAAATCTCATCTTAACTACTGCTTTGGTGGTAAACATTATAGGATCCAAATGTAGTGCTGAGATAACATTTAAGGACTGAGAACGAGTTATAAAGTGCCTCCTTGTCACTTTTTCCCCCATTCACTCTATAGTAATATATTTTCAGTAAACAACTATTTTAAAAAGTGTAATGACAAAAACTTTTTACTTATATTTACCTCGTATAATTGTTTAAATACTATTCTATTCTACTCAAATCGATGTAAAGTAATTATAAGCTCAATGCGAGTAGTTAAAAGAGTAATGAGGTAAGTGTATACATGAAATTTCAAAATAACGTGAAAGTGAAATACCCCCGTTGCAGCAGATATGCATACTCGGCTAATTTCTAAGGCAAAAGAACATACCTAGTTCAATCAAGGCCACACTACACTATCAATTGAACATAGCGAGATTTGACTTGATTTTGACATTAAATCTCATCTAGATGAAGCCGCAAACCAAAAGTTTTATTATATTGAGAAATAAGCGAGATGTAGGCCTAGAATTTTACTTATTTCCTATAAGGCTGACTTTGGGGCAACGTACTGTGTTTACCACTTTCAGTATCCAGTAACCAATGTACATAGAGCAATGATTCAAGGTACTAAATTATTTGTTTTTTTTAGCTGAATCCAATGGTGCTAACCAAAATATTATAATTATTATTTTTTTCTATGTGAACACCACCTACAGTGAATATGTGAAATGGCAAACTCATGTTAAGTTGCCGCCAAGTTGTCATAACTATCAGGAAAAAGCATTGCCTAGACAAAGAACTGCAAATATGTGATAAATTTGCTAGCGAAAAGTTGCTTTATCAGACGAACAGCAAATGAAGGAAACTTTGCCGAAAAACAACCTGTTATGTGGGCATAGTGAGGTAAACAATAACAGATTAATTTGGGATTGAAACCAATAAAAATGTTAAGTTTTAGCGAATTTCCCCTATAGGGAAGAAGCTATTACCGTAGGTCTCATGGTAAGACCTAAGCCCGAGACCATGATAACTTTTCGTTTTAGGGCCACCAGAAGCAAAAAACACCATTCGTTCGAATTTTTATATATCTATCTATCTATCTATCTATCTATCTATATATATATATATATATATATATATATATATATATATATATATATATATATATATGTGTCTGTCAGCACGATAGCGGCCGTAAATATGATCCGATCTTAATGAAATTTGGAACAGACATGTAAAGTGGTAATCGAATGGACGAGTTCGTGAACCAGCCCGATCGGACCACCGGAAGGGGGGGTAAGGGGGGATAAACACCCCCAAAAATGGGTTTTTTGGGTTTTTTACATATAAAAATAAAATTTATCGAATCTTTGTTGGCACCATTGAATTCAGCTCAAAAAAACAAACAATTTAGTGTTTTGAATCATTGCTTTATGTCCATTGGTTACCGAGATATTGAAAGTGGTAAACACAGTACGTTGTCGCAATGTTAACCTTATGGGGAATAAGTAAAATTCTATATCTCGCTTATTTCTCAACATATCTGGATAAAACTTGGTTTGTGGCTTCATCTAGATGAGATCTAATGTATTTTAGTCTAAAATCCCCGAAATTTCAATTTTTAGTGGCAGCAAACCTGCATAATCATTCCCCATGTTATTCTTATGGGAAATAAAAAAATTCTATATCTTACTTATTTTTTAACATTTCTTGACAAAACTTGGTATATGGCTTCTTCTAGTTAAGATCTACTAAATAATGAATTAAAACCAACCAGTTTTAACATACCTGTTGCAGCAAACCTGCATAATCATTCCCCATGTTATTCTAATGGAGATTACAAAACATGTAAAATCTCGCTAAGTTGGATTGAAATACCATTTGTTGTGTTGCATCTGAAATTCGCTGAGTATGCAGGTCTGCTGCAACGGGGGTATTTTATTATTGTAGTCATCAGGGAAATAAAATATAATTAAGGAAATAACGTTGTTACATTTTTATTTCAAAAAAGTTTAATTGATATTCTGTTCTCAGCGATATTGTTTTTATTGACGAAAAATATACTCATTTGTACTAAATACTTGGTTTATTATTTTCGGCGATGTCGGCGATGTCTATACATCGTCTATTAAATGTTATTACGTTGACGTCATATACATGTACGACAACGTCTAATTGACGCCATTTTGACATCCGCGTTAGATGTCTTTTTGACATCATATCGCAGATGTCTAATAGATGTACGAATATTGACCTAGACGTTAATGTAACCTGCAAGCCCTTATATAGACGTTGTATAGACGTTATGTGCTGTATGGGGAGTTTCAGTATAGGTGTTAAAGAGACTTGCTACAATTGATCGGCCCACTGACCAGATGGTGTAGTCCTGCTTGTAGTCGGGCCCGCCGCTATATCCGGGCAGCCACTGCAGCGTGACGCTGAACTCGCTGGCGTTGCCGGTCACGTTGTACGGCGCGTGGGGCTGCGTCCCCTCCACCACCAGCTGCGTGGCCGTCACTATCGTCGCCACCTGTCCAACACCGGCAACACTCGTAGTTATCCGTAGGATTCCTTAATCATCTTAAAGAAGGACTCAATATTTCTGATGAATGAAACAACTAAATGCATAAAATATAAACTTTAGTCTTTTAGGCTGCCTGTTGTCAGTCAAGATAATTTATTACAGCTTATGAGTGATGATTGAACCTCAAGAAAAACTGGTGAAAATTTTGATTACTTGTTTGACGCAGTGATAATTTGTGCCGTCAAAACTCCTCCAACAGATCCAAACCGATTTCAATAATATAGATGTCATTATTTTTTATTTATTTTTTATAAGGATTTGCAGGAAACAAAATTTTTGAGGGCCAGGAAAGAGCCCTTGGTCTCTTTAAAACAGCTACTTGGAGTACTGTAACCATGGTTCTTCAACGAATCCATATTTTTATATTAGAACTTCATTAATTGATCAAATATATACTAAAACTGCAGGGCAGTCCACGTTTTCTGCACATTACTTAGCAAAGCTCTGTCCACCAGGTAGTAACGAATACATGGTAGTTATCAAGAGGAGGTCCCGTGGTTTACCTCGTTGCTGGCGACGCACTGGTAAAAGCCGAAGTCGGTTCTTCGCAGCCCCTCCAGCGTGATGTTGCCTCCAGTGATCCGCACCCTGTTGCGCGGCAGCGGCTGCCCGTCTCTCTGTCATATCAAAGAAAAGGAAATGTATAACAAGGAGGGTAGAAACATACCAAAAGATATTTACTAAACAGTAAACAGGTTTGTGATTTCAATCATAAATTTTGTAGACTCTGTTGTCTTTCAAATAGCTCTTAGGTTAAGTAAAATGAAAATAAAATGTGAGTAGCAATTTGTGAGTCCTTTTGATTGAGAAATCCCTTCCTTTTGGTTTTTTATACTGGCCCTAGAAAGGGTAATAAATCTAAGTTTTATACAATCCATACAATCGTTTTTATAGTTTGTAGTTATCAAGGGAGGTTCAGCAAAATAAAGATCTAAAAATTGATTTATTACGCCTAAAAGCGTTTCCAAAACATCACTGCACGGTAAAAACTTTAGTGAGCAAGTATGACAGAGTGTGTTATTTTTATGCACAGATTGGTAGGTCAGTTACTCGTCAAATTAAAGAAATAAAAATGTTTGATATATTTCTAACACATTTGGTAAAACTGACATTTTAAACAAAGGCAGACCATGCACAAACCCGCATTCAGGTCTATTCATTCACATTCGTAAAATCTCTTGTAACACCGGTCACTTAGGCTTCAACAGTTACAATTTATGAAATAAATTACGCTACCTTTTCATTTAACAATCCAAATTTTGCACTTTTATGAGACCGTGGTTTTGAGGTTCTGTTACCTCATTACCAGGCTCCTTACAAAAATGTTATCGGTCTCGACAGGTCGTCACTTTTTTAAAAACACATTTCGACAATTAACACAAACATGAACGAGTTTTTTTTTATAGTGATCTTGCTGACGTTTGCCTTTACTGATTAGTAAAATCAACTTCCTTGATTTTCGGGATCAGATTCCATATATCTAAAACCCATGAAACTTAATTTTGCTAATCAGTGTCGGCAAATGTTCACCAAAATTCAAATTCAAATTCAAAGCCAAATTTCATTTTATTGCCATTACAACATTTTATAGTCGGAAGCAATGTTTATGTTAACAATAATTTTGATTGAAATATATTTAAAAAAAACCTTAGGTAAAACTAAAATTAAAAATATGTTTAAGACAACCTCGTTTAACTAGTTTTCTCTATAAGACATATGTTGAATTTCCCCCCATTAATTTATTGCTTATGTTTTTTACAATGGTCTATAGATTCACTAACACTGTAAAATGCATTAGCTATTAAAAGTTGTTTTAACTTATTTTTTAAAGGTGTTACATTCTTGTCATTTATTACATGAAATGGTAAATTTGTGACGTATTTTTGCTTAAATAAATATTTAAAGCAAAGAGTAACGCCTTAATTAGTCTCCGGATATGTCTCGAGCTGGGTCTAGTTCCAGAGCTCAGGATTCTAAGTCTAAATCCAATTGAATTGAATGGCTGGTCCAGGCTGATCTTTACTCAAGTCTTTACTTTGAGAAATATTAAACTCAGACAGTTATAGGCCGGGTCAAAAAATGGACATGGCTCTATGTAGTCATCATCGTTCAAAAGAAACTAGACAAAAATAACCTTTCAGTTTGATAAATTGATAGGAGGAGGTGGAAGAATATAGGTTCAGTGTGTAAATTAATCAAAGGTTATCTAGTCTGCAAGGTAGATTCGGTCTGCACAACACATGTATATGCCTACCGATAGAGAGAGAAGACATAAGTTAACACACACCGGAGAGCGTCCCTATCAATGTCCCACAAGTGACTTAGGCTTCCCACAAATGAGGTTAGGTCCGTATTTCACGAACGTAGCGATAGCACAGTAGCTAAGAGAAAGAGTGTTAAGTGTACGTACCCTTCAACAATAGGTTAGGTCCGTATCTCACGAACGTAGGCCTAGCACGAAATAGACAAGAGACACCTACTGACTCACACAGGGGAATTGCCTTATTAATGTTATAAATGTAGAACAGGCTACCAAAAAAACAGGTTAGGTCCGTATCTCACGAACTGAGCGATAGGATAGTGATACAGAGAAAGAGAGTGTGAGTGGGTATACTCTATAAAAATGGGTTGGGTCCGTATTTCACGAACATAGCGAAGTGATAGATTGAGAGAGCATATATTGACCCACACCAGGGAACTGCCTTACCAAGGTTCTAAATATAGAACCGGTTACCAAAAAAATAGGTTAGGTCCGTATTTCACGAACAGAGCGATAGGATAGTAATAAGAGAGAGATAGGCAGACAATTAGCTCAAGTTAGCTGGGTTAAGACAGTTTGTGTGTAATTTTAGTGGGATAGAATAGATTTAAACTGAAAGGTTATTCTTGAATATTAAAGAACTAATTAATTCACACAAATCTATCAACTCTGCAACTATTCTTTAGAGGGTGAATCCAAACAAGCAAACTATGATACATTCCATTATGTAGCAAAATTTTATTACAAGCGGTAAGCAAAACTACTACAGTTACTAGCAGAGGAACTAGTAAAACTCACTGGCGACAGGCCTTACACATAATTTGTCAATGGCAAGTGCTAAATATTGTACTGAAACAGCCAATTACTAAAGCAAAATAATATACTAGGATATACAGTGGTCTTGAGGCAAAATATTCCTATAAAAAAAATACCCTGGAAGTATTCTACACAATTAAAAAAAATAACACGTTAGCTAACTTCAGATCATTGCTTTCGATTTAGTTCTGTTTTAAAAGAAATACCGTATTTTCACGGACCTATGTTGGAATGGAACTAATTTATTTTACATTAGCTTGTTAGCTAACTTCGGACAATCGCTTTGATTTAATTTTGTTTTAAAATACCGTATTTTCACGGACCTAGACAGCAGTTTATTAATCCCTGTTCCGTATTTTCACGGACCTAAACAGTAGTTTATTAATCCCTGTTCCGTATTTTCACGGACCTAGACAGTAGTTTATTAATCCCTGTTCCGTATTTTCACGGACCTAAACAGTAGTTTATTAATCCCTGTTCCGTATTTTCACGGACCTAGACAGTAGTTTATTAATCCCTGTTCCGTATTTTCACGGACCTAAACAGTAGTTTATTAATCCCTGTTCCGTATTTTCACGGACCTAGACAGTAGTTTATGAATCCCAGTTTAGTTGTGGGGAATTAATGAAATACCGTATTTGCACGGACCTACAATTAGAAGTTGTGACTATTTATTCAACAAGGAAGTGTTTAGGCTTTAGGCACTGAGTATATAATCAATTCTAATTCAACAAGTTAAGCTTTAAAGTACCGTATTCGCACGGACCTAAAGTATAGTAATTGTATTTAGGTAATTAGGCTCGTTATTATAGGTTATGAGTAAGCAAGGCTTAGTATTAATAAAATAGATAATCGTTTAGGCAAAACGTGTTAATATGGCATACAAGGCTACACAGTTGCAAGGTGCAATATATCTATCGGCAATCAAAGCAAAGATATACAGCAGTAATTCAGAAACTATTACTACTAGTAAAGTATGGAGTAGCAATGTATGGATTATTAGTCTTAGCAATGATGAATAGCAAATCACAAAGTTGCAACAGTAGTAGTACTAGTAATAATACTGTAGTAGTCAAGTAAGTAGTATACTTACAAGTGGTGAGAGATGTTTACCCAGTGTGGGTGAGTCGAGCAACTGCCAGACCGTGCCGTGCTCTCGAGTTTTGTTAACCGCTGGGCGCTCAGGCGCATGCGCGACTCTCCCCACTCCTTGGTGGTGGGGACTGGATGATGATTCACCGGCGCTCGTCGGTCAGCCGAGCGTGGCGCTGCTGCCGACAGGCACCAGCATGCAGGATGACGATATCTCTACTACTTTTAATAAACGAATATTTCCCCATCCCATGATTATAGTGTAATTTATTATTTGATTCTTTCTTTGTTTTAATAACATTTAGCAGAGTAATAAGCTAAAATACTGTTGCTTAGTTTATTTAATAAAAAAAAATTTACTCCTCAATTTGGAGACCCTTACACTCCCCTTCTTACTTTATTGAGAAAAAAAAAACAACAAAAAAAAGGACTCCAACCTTCTGGTGAATGGACTAAATTAAAACTTCAGCGTTAAGCAAAACAAATATATTCAGTGAATAAAATAACAAAGAATGGTCAAAACGAGCAAAATAAAAATTATAACCTCTAAGCAATATAAAACAACAACAAAATTTATCACAGGCCGTTCCTTTCAGTCTAGTCTTGTAAAACCATATTACTTCTTTGATTATATACATTTTAACAACTTAAAACTTCCAAAAAATATAATAAACAAAATAAAACAGGACCTTTTGATTTAATCTAAAGCTATTCAACTATATACAAAGTTACACAACTCACTAAAAGCTACTAATAAAAAAATAAAGCTTCAAAAAAATATCACAGACTCTGGCTAATAAAGGCGTAACGGTTACCTACTTCCTATCTATTTACAACAATACTGACAATATAAATATGTATAAAACGTTATAGCAATAAACTATAATAACAAAAAAAATCTTCTTAACATAAATAAAGGTTTTTTTCCCAAGTTTCAGTTAACGCAGAGCCGGGGGTAGGTCTCTTACGTCAATCCTCACAAACGAGCCGTCTGGAAGGAAGAACCTCTTCCTTTTTGCCCGGTAGCGTCGCTGGGGTTGAGCCAGGTACGGTCCCGCGCGTTGTTGGTGTTGATGTGGCAGGTGCTGATTTGGTTGGTGCTGATTCGGTAGATACTGACGTACCGGTGGTAGAGTCGCCTGGCTAACTTCTATGGGCTGTTGTGGTGGAGTTCGGGTGGAACTGGTTGAAGGTAGACTTTTCAGTGGGCTCTGCTGCTTCGGTGGGTTGTCTGGTTGTCGCCGCACCTCAGGTTGAGCGGGTGGTGGGCAAACCTCAGGTTGAGCGGGCGGTTGGCAGACCTCCTCGGCGAGAGCAGCTTCCTGAGCATCCAGCTCAGCACACAGAAGGTCCATGTCTCCCTCGTCTACTACTAACGACAGGCAGTCGTTTTCTTCTACCATTTCAAAGTCGTCAGGCTCCGGATCTGGACCTTGAGAGATGGTGCTGGCTTCTATGGCTGGTTTGTTGGTGGCCGTTTCCATTGTGTTAACCTGGATAGGTTTGAACGAGACTGGGGACTTGTAGGAAGAATAGCCTTCTTCGATGGCATCGTTCAGAGCCTCGAGCAAGGGGTCCCAAGAGGTCCAATATTCCTGTAGGGTGCCTTTCTCCCAGCAGACACCCTTGCTTAATTTGAAGTTCGGGTTGAACTTTGGCACGAATCCATTGGGGAGAGGTCTCATCTGGGCGTCCCCATCAAAGAGACGCTCACCGGGTTGGTCCGTGGCTAGTTCTGCTCTCCCGGTTACCTGTTCCTTCCGTAGTGCGGAGGCTATATTCTTGCGAATCTCTGCGCAGTCGACTCGCACATGGTTGATTGGCTGGTTGTTTGCCAGCTGAGTGGCGTACCAGCAAACGTAAACGCCGCACTCCATGCTGCCTTCCGGCTGACTTTCTGCCGCCGACACTCCGATCTTGAGCCAGCAATCACGGTAGAAAGGCTCTCCCAGCTCCTCAGCTAGTGATTGGAGGTATGTCAGGAACTCCCCAACAATGCCACTTCGGTTTCTACCAAGGGAGTCCATAGCATGTATTACTTTCCTCTTCGGCCAAGCAGCCACCAGCGCCCAATGATTTTCTTCACTGAAGTTTACTGGGAATAGTATTAGGTCTCTCTCGAAGAGCTTGTGACCCTTTGTTCATCTCTGCACTCGGGAAAATCCACCTTGCCGTAGCGCTATAGGAAAAAACGTGTCGAAGGACCATATCTTGAAGATGTCTGGTAGCAGTAGACTCCTCCTCTCCAACAGTCTTAGATAGCCCGATATGGCCTGGTCATTTAGGGCAGCATTATTTCTCAGAATGCTCTGGAAAGCCAGGACTGGAACGGTCAAGGGTTTTCGGAGTTCTTCCATGTTTGGATGCAAACCTTGATCCTAGCAAGTAGCGGCCAAACCTTTCGGACAAAAGCGGGTCTCAGGCAAGCATGCAAACCAAGCAGGTAATTTAAGCAAGCAATAAAAGCAATAAAGAGACGGTGTGAGTGATAGTGAAATTTAGTTATGAAAGGCTTTCAAGTCTTTAGCGTGTACAACATGAATATTGTTTAAGTGGTCCACTATCTCGAACATGTTTGTCCCTACTTGTCTGAGTATTGTGAAAGGACCGTCATATTTTGGGGCTAATTTCTGTGCAATTGCCTCAGTGGCGGAAGACAATGTATGCTGTCTTTTTAATACCTCTTGCCCTACTCGAAATGGGTTTTCTCGTCTCCGGAGATTGTAGTGTCGCGCTTGATGGTTAAAGGCTTTTGCCAGGTTTTCCTTCACTTTCTCGTGAATGCGTTTCCTTAGGATTTCTCGAGCCGTGTACTCGTCTTCTTTTGTGGTATCTTCCTCGTCGGTTACCAACTCTCCGTGAATCGCCCTTGGTAATCTCAACTCCCTTCCCAGAGTGATCATTGCCGGGGAAAATTTTGTTGAATCATGCACCGCTGAATTCATAGCGAACCTAAACTCGGCCAGGTTTTGATCCCAGTTTCTGTGGTCGTTCCTGACATATTGAGCGATCATGGTCTTCAGTACTCTATTATATCGTTCGGTGGGATTTGATTGTGGACTATAAGGTGCAGTGTATTCCAATTTAATTTTCCACTCTCGTGCCAAGTCCTGGAAGATCTTGGAGGTAAACTGAGTTCCATTATCACAACGGATGACCTCCGGAGCTCCGTATCTTAATAGCACCATATTGCTTAAATGTTCAACCACTTGTTTTGCGGTTGCAGACTTCAGTGGGGCTACTTCTACCCATTTTGAGAAGTTATCCTGGACCACCAGTGCGAACTTCGATCCCCGTTTACTTCTGGGCAAAGGTCCAATTAAATCCAAAGTTATCATGTACCACGGCCCTCGAGGTCGTCTCAAAATCATTTTTCCAACGGGTTTCATTTGTTCAACCTTATACTGTTGACAGTTCACACATTTTCGCACATATTCCTTGACTTGTTTCTGCCATCCGGGCCAATAATATCTGCTGCCAACTCTCTTTAAGGTTTTCCGGATACCGAAATGACCAGACTCCGCTCGATCGTGATTCTCCTTGAGAACCTCGTCTCGTAGGTGGGAGGGTACGCAAGTCTTCCAAACTGTAGTAGGATCGACCGTATCCATTCTACGGTTGGGTCTAATACGTTTGAGCAACTTCCCTTCTCGGGAAATTGTATAACCATCATTTCTTTCTGGGCTGTTATGCACCTTGTTGAACATTCTTGTATACCAATCCTGGTTTCTCCCCGCCGTTGTCAAATTAGAATTTTGTGAATTTCCTATGATTACATTAATAGCATATTCATTTGATAGGTTGGTCTCCTCTCCTTCCGGATCTGGAGGAGGTGACACAGGGTTTCGAGACAGAGCGTCTGCGACCTTATTCAAGGCCCCTTTCCTGTAACATATCTCGAAGTTATGTTGCTGTAATTCTAAAATCCATCTTCCTAATCGCCCTGATGGTTCTTGTAGTTTCATGAGCCACTTCAAGCTTTGATGATCGGTAATTATCTTGAAACGGTACCCTTCCAGGTAGGGCCTAAACTTCCTTACTGACCAAACAACGGACAAACATTCTTTCTCTGTCACCGTGAATTTCTTTTCAGAATCGGCCAACAGGCGACTCGCAAACGCGATGACAACTTCTTTGTTGTTCTGTATTTGGACCAAGGCTGCACCGAGCCCTTCGTTCGAGGCATCAGTATGTAGCTCGAAAGGAAGGTTGAAATCTGGACACACCAGAGTCGGGGCGGTTGTTAACTTTTCCTTCAGGGTGCCGAACGCTTCCTCTTGTGGCTGTCCCCATTGTCAACTTGTGGTTTTCTTTAGAAGTTTCGTTAAAGGGGCCGAAATTTTGGCAAAGTTGGGAACGAAACGTCTGTACCAGGAGGCCATACCCAAAAATCTACGTAATTGTCTCACTGTCTTTGGCTGAGGAAAGTCAACTATCGCCCTTACTTTGTCAGGGTCAGTATTGACTCCTTGACTATTAATTACATGACCGAGATACCGTAACTCTGTGCGACAAAAGTGACACTTTTCTGGGTTTATCTTTAGATTAGCTTCCCTCAGTCTCCGAAATACTTCCTTTAGCAGATCTAGATGTTCCTCAAGAGTTGGAGTTGCGAGCACGAGGTCATCAAGATAGGCAAAAGCTCTTGGTTCGAGTTCTGGACCAATTACTCGGTCTAAGAGCCGTTGGAAGGTCGCAGGAGCAGCATGCAACCCAAAAGGCATTACTTTAAATTGAAAGAGTCCCCTACCTGGGACGGTGAACGCCGTTAGCGGTTTGCTCGCCTCCGACAGTGGCACTTGCCAGTAGCCGTTTTTCAAGTCGATTGTAGAGATGTATTTGGCCTCCCGTAATTTGTCCAATATTGCATTTATCTTGGGTAAGGGATAGGCGTCTGGTTCACTGATGGCATTTATTTTCCGTAAATCACAACAAAATCTATACTTCCCCGTGGGTTTCTTTATAAGAACTATAGGTGAACTATAAGGGCTGTTGGATGGTTCAATCACGTCATCGGCTAGCATGGAGTTTATTTCCTCATCAACAATTTTCTGCATGGCAGTGTTCAAAGGGTAATGTTTTGATTTGACAGGTATATCGGTTTTAAGCCGAATAGTGTGTTCAATCAGTGTAGTTCGCCCTGAAAGTTCTTGGAAAAGTGGTAATTCCTGCTCCAAGAGCTCGTTCAATTTCTCCTGTTCTTGTGGCGAGAGTTCTGCGACCGCACTAATTCCTGGGCGGTGTCCTGAATCTGCACCTCTCCCTTTACAAGTATAGTTGATTGTGACCAAGCCTAATTTATTTATCAGGTCCATCCCTATTACCATGTCTGTCGTTAAAGTCGGAATTACCAGCGCTTTCACTTCTGTCATAATGCCACCAAGGTCGCATGAGAATTTATACGCTTGAGTGACACGGGTCTTAAACCCATTAGCCATTTGTAAGGGTTGAGTAACTTGTTCTGATGTTGCACCATTCTTTTTTAAACACTTAGCTATCGATCTTCCAATTATACTAACCATTGCTCCGGTGTCTATCAGACCCTGGAAGACTTCATTAAAGATATTAACAATCATGAATGGGCGCTCATCCGTACAAGGTTCCAGCCCACAAGTGCCTGAAAAATTGCTTAGTTCCTTTGTTGCGGTTGTTGGCTCGTTTGAGGTCGTGGTTGATACCTGGGACTCGGCCGACCTCCATTCTCCGGGACCCACTGGCCATTTCCCTGTCTGCAATCACAGTTTACTGTTCTCACGCCTTCTTTCTTACAGTAAAAGCAACGGACCGCTTTCGGTTTGGGACAATCTCGTATCCGATGACCCCTCTCGTTGCAGTTCCAACAAACACTAGTCCTCTGTTGAGGCTCTTCCGTCCTCCGATCAGGCCTAGGTTCTACACGGTCATTTACGTTGGGTCGAGAGACCATGTTGTATTGTAGTGGTCCAGGTCGTGTGGGATGAGAATTTGTGTTTCTCCAGTTTTGATTGAATGTTTGGTGTTCAGTTCCTTCTCTTCGTTGAAATGACGGCCTTACTTGGTGAAAGGTCCCTTGGTTATTGCGGAAAGGTTTTGTCTTGGCATAGTAAGCCGTTTCGGGTACAAGTGCTTGCGCTGGATTTGGGGGTGGTCGATATCGACTTTTCTCCCTAACATAATTCTCGTAGTTTTCAGCTTCCTTTATCATAGCCTGAACACTGGTGATATCCTCTCTTCTCATTGTCAATTTATACTCTGGTCTTGTATTGCAATAAATTCGATCTAGTTTCTCTTCATTGGTGAAGCCACCTCTACGCCTTATCAACGTTAGTAGGGCCACTACAAAGTTCTTAAAGGGTTCCTCCAAACCCTGTGTACGGGAACGTATTTCCTCGTCCAGGTTCCTCCTATATCCTGGAGGGAGGTATTGAGTTTCGAATGCGACCTGGAAGTCATTGAAATTAGTCCATAACTCCCTCTCATTCCTATACCACAATAGCGCTTTATCTTTTAGCAGCTCAGGAAGAGCTTTCAGTATGTCGTCAGGCTGAAGGTCATAGCAGTCGATCATTTCTCCTAATCTCTCTAGGAAAGATACCGGGTTACGTTCTCCATCAAAGTGAAGATTCCATTTCCTTATCATGGTACACATTTTTGCCGCACCCGTTTCGTTGGAAGATTTGGTGTTTGCTGGCCCGGGGTTGCTACTTACTGGGTCATTGAAGCCCTTGAAGTTAGTGAAACTGCTCGTTGGTTTATCCTTCTGTAGTGCATATGTCACACTAGTTTGAGTGGACAGTCTAGCCGGTTCTCTCAGCGGCAAACTTGGCGGTTGTCTTAGAACCTTATCTGATTGATGAGATGAACTCACAAGCTCTGCTAAAGCCCTCTTTACTGACTCGGTACTTTCATTTGGGGACAATCCTAGCGCCTCCCGAATATACATGGTTTCGTCTACGCTCCTGTTTTGCTTCATGTAGGTTTCATCTGTTAACCTATGATCTGCGAACTGTGGCGAAGGACCATAACTAGTTGGAGGCTGTTGAGGAAGTACATAACAAGATGTATCATACTTATTTTCCTCGTTAACGTGGACCTTATATTGCCCATAGGCGGGATCCCTCCTTAAAAAATCTACAAATCTAGCTCGCAGGTCCTCTACTCTACCGTCCGATGGAAGCCCTAGTCTATCCAATTCATTAACCAACTCTTGTTTCTTCATGTAATAAACCCATCCTACTCTAACTTCCCCGTCTTCCCCATACCCTAGGGGTTTTGACATTGTCTGCTTTGCCGTAGCTGGTTTTTCACCACGAGGTATTGCACCCGTCCTACTCGTCTCAGTTACTGTGGTCTCAGTAATAGTCAAAGCCGGAACAGTGGTAGTCGTGGTTGGGTAAGTGGTAGTCGTGGTGGGAGTCATGGTTGGGTTAGTAGTAGCCGGTTCGGTGACCGGATTCTGTTGTGAGTTTGTAGCCGGGGGTGTGGTGACAGTAATGTCGGAAGTAGTGGTCTGAGGGGGTTTTCCAGGTAGGACCTGTAATCGCAGCATCTGCAAAGTCACATGCCAAAGTCGAAGAAAAGATTTGGTAAACATCGTGTAGCTCTAAGAATGTATAGTTACTAATATCAAATAACAATTATCACCCTCTACTACTTTTCGAGACCAAATTTGAACTCTACTCAATTTTTAATCAACAAAATTTTTTACTGAATGGACAAAGAATCGTCCCTGTTCGGGCGCCAGAAATTGTGACGTATTTTTGCTTAAATAAATATTTAAAGCAAAGAGTAACGCCTTAATTAGTCTCCGGATATGTCTCGAGCTGGGTCTAGTTCCAGAGCTCAGGATTCTAAGTCTAAATCCAATTGAATTGAATGGCTGGTCCAGGCTGATCTTTACTCAAGTCTTTACTTTGAGAAATATTAAACTCAGACAGTTATAGGCCGGGTCAAAAAATGGACATGGCTCTATGTAGTCATCATCGTTCAAAAGAAACTAGACAAAAATAACCTTTCAGTTTGATAAATTGATAGGAGGAGGTGGAAGAATATAGGTTCAGTGTGTAAATTAATCAAAGGTTATCTAGTCTGCAAGGTAGATTCGGTCTGCACAACACATGTATATGCCTACCGATAGAGAGAGAAGACATAAGTTAACACACACCGGAGAGCGTCCCTATCAATGTCCCACAAGTGACTTAGGCTTCCCACAAATGAGGTTAGGTCCGTATTTCACGAACGTAGCGATAGCACAGTAGCTAAGAGAAAGAGTGTTAAGTGTACGTACCCTTCAACAATAGGTTAGGTCCGTATCTCACGAACGTAGGCCTAGCACGAAATAGACAAGAGACACCTACTGACTCACACAGGGGAATTGCCTTATTAATGTTATAAATGTAGAACAGGCTACCAAAAAAACAGGTTAGGTCCGTATCTCACGAACTGAGCGATAGGATAGTGATACAGAGAAAGAGAGTGTGAGTGGGTATACTCTATAAAAATGGGTTGGGTCCGTATTTCACGAACATAGCGAAGTGATAGATTGAGAGAGCATATATTGACCCACACCAGGGAACTGCCTTACCAAGGTTCTAAATATAGAACCGGTTACCAAAAAAATAGGTTAGGTCCGTATTTCACGAACAGAGCGATAGGATAGTAATAAGAGAGAGATAGGCAGACAATTAGCTCAAGTTAGCTGGGTTAAGACAGTTTGTGTGTAATTTTAGTGGGATAGAATAGATTTAAACTGAAAGGTTATTCTTGAATATTAAAGAACTAATTAATTCACACAAATCTATCAACTCTGCAACTATTCTTTAGAGGGTGAATCCAAACAAGCAAACTATGATACATTCCATTATGTAGCAAAATTTTATTACAAGCGGTAAGCAAAACTACTACAGTTACTAGCAGAGGAACTAGTAAAACTCACTGGCGACAGGCCTTACACATAATTTGTCAATGGCAAGTGCTAAATATTGTACTGAAACAGCCAATTACTAAAGCAAAATAATATACTAGGATATACAGTGGTCTCGAGGCAAAATATTCCTATAAAAAAAATACCCTGGAAGTATTCTACACAATTAAAAAAAATAACACGTTAGCTAACTTCAGATCATTGCTTTCGATTTAGTTCTGTTTTAAAAGAAATACCGTATTTTCACGGACCTATGTTGGAATGGAACTAATTTATTTTACATTAGCTTGTTAGCTAACTTCGGACAATCGCTTTGATTTAATTTTGTTTTAAAATACCGTATTTTCACGGACCTAGACAGCAGTTTATTAATCCCTGTTCCGTATTTTCACGGACCTAAACAGTAGTTTATTAATCCCTGTTCCGTATTTTCACGGACCTAGACAGTAGTTTATTAATCCCTGTTCCGTATTTTCACGGACCTAAACAGTAGTTTATTAATCCCTGTTCCGTATTTTCACGGACCTAGACAGTAGTTTATTAATCCCTGTTCCGTATTTTCACGGACCTAAACAGTAGTTTATTAATCCCTGTTCCGTATTTTCACGGACCTAGACAGTAGTTTATGAATCCCAGTTTAGTTGTGGGGAATTAATGAAATACCGTATTTGCACGGACCTACAATTAGAAGTTGTGACTATTTATTCAACAAGGAAGTGTTTAGGCTTTAGGCACTGAGTATATAATCAATTCTAATTCAACAAGTTAAGCTTTAAAGTACCGTATTCGCACGGACCTAAAGTATAGTAATTGTATTTAGGTAATTAGGCTCGTTATTATAGGTTATGAGTAAGCAAGGCTTAGTATTAATAAAATAGATAATCGTTTAGGCAAAACGTGTTAATATGGCATACAAGGCTACACAGTTGCAAGGTGCAATATATCTATCGGCAATCAAAGCAAAGATATACAGCAGTAATTCAGAAACTATTACTACTAGTAAAGTATGGAGTAGCAATGTATGGATTATTAGTCTTAGCAATGATGAATAGCAAATCACAAAGTTGCAACAGTAGTAGTACTAGTAATAATACTGTAGTAGTCAAGTAAGTAGTATACTTACAAGTGGTGAGAGATGTTTACCCAGTGTGGGTGAGTCGAGCAACTGCCAGACCGTGCCGTGCTCTCGAGTTTTGTTAACCGCTGGGCGCTCAGGCGCATGCGCGACTCTCCCCACTCCTTGGTGGTGGGGACTGGATGATGATTCACCGGCGCTCGTCGGTCAGCCGAGCGTGGCGCTGCTGCCGACAGGCACCAGCATGCAGGATGACGATATCTCTACTACTTTTAATAAACGAATATTTCCCCATCCCATGATTATAGTGTAATTTATTATTTGATTCTTTCTTTGTTTTAATAACATTTAGCAGAGTAATAAGCTAAAATACTGTTGCTTAGTTTATTTAATAAAAAAAAATTTACTCCTCAATTTGGAGACCCTTACAAATTGTTTAGAAATTAAGCTCCAGTTTCAGACGGTAAATTTTGAAAAATATTTAGTCTATGTTGCGTTGGCCTAAAATTAGGGTTAAATCGAGTATGATAATTATGGATATCTCTTCCTTTTGTTAATTTACATTTAGAATGTGCAAAAGTTGCCGATTCCAAAATGTAAATTTATATTGGAATCGTCGGCTCACCCGCTGCCACTGAATGTTGGGTTTCTGCGTGCCCTCGGCCTCCTGCGCGTCGCAATGCATCTCCACCGTCTCTCCGACCTTGCGCTGGTACAGCGGCTCCGGTTCCACTGTGAACACCGGCGGCTTGCGCACCAGCACCTCCATGTGGCCAGACGAGCCCTGCGTGCCGTGCGCGTTGTACGGCGTGCACGTGTACCGGCCCTGGTGGTTCTGGTTCACCTGGAACAATGAACAACAAAAATTAAAATCAACAACAAAAACAACAATGAACAATGAAAATACTGACAGATTGGCTAAAACCAATATAGACATAAAAAACCCACCCAGTGGCTCTTTCCCTATGGAGCCCCCGGCACAGAGCTGGATATGGCAAAAAATAGGGCCACTAACAACTTGGGTTGAGAAAGACTGGCATGCTAAAGTGATGGAATTTGGAGTGGAATACAACAGAAAATGGAAAACTAACACCATATATTTTAGGAAAAAGAGAGAAAAAGGCATGGAAGGATTAAAACAGAGATGTATAAAAACAATTACATGATCCTGTAAGCCCTGCAAGCCCAGGCATACCGGAAGGTGGGAACTGGATCAAGTAATAAGTCAATGAGAATAAAAAAAAAGAAAAAAAGGCTTAACCCTTCCCACTCGAATTATTTTGCACAGCTATTCCCTCACACTTGCATTTAATTTAAAGGAAAATAGCATGTTTTTGGTATTTAGTGTTTTTTCATCCAATATTAGTTATTTGATATGGTTGAGGTATTGGTTCTTGTTCAGCATGAAATACTACACAATATAAACATAAATATAAAATTTTATTTTTTATTTTTGGTATGGTTATAAAGATACTAAAACAAATTTCTTTTTATAAAAACGAGATATTTAGGTAGTAACAAAAATACAATACTTTTCTATAGTATCTTGAAAAAATATTATTTACATTCCCCATGTAATAACAATCAAAAACTATCACTTACATAAACATTTACTTGCATTTATGACTAAATTATAAACATTTATAAAACCTAGGCCTATGTAAGCTTGGCCTACTGACAGTTTCAACTTTTTCTAGGCTTTGTAATAAAACTCCAAAGTTTAAATCATGGGCCAAATCACCAAATTTTTCTATTTCACTTTCATCACTTTCATATTACAATGTTTTATTATAACCTAAATTAACTTTAAATCATAACATATAAATGAAAAATCAAGATAAAAGTCGCCGTGAACAAAGAACGCAGACGTTCAAACGAAAGCATAAGTAAACATACAACACACATGAACCGAACTTATTTCAAAGCCAAATAAATCGTTCATGGATGTTTTCTATGGACCAAAGGCAGCTAAAATAAATGGAGAAACCATTGATCAGTCTTTTGCATCACTTAAAACATTTCAGTACTATATGAAGTGAGTTTAGATCCGTTTAAAACAATGTCGCGGCTGCCGCGACATTCGAGTGGAAGCGTCAAAGTTGAATGTGATGGCAGCAGCGACATACGAGCGGAAAGGGTTAACGTTGGGTCATCTGGGGCATTTATTGGCCTTCAACCCTTTTGTGGCATCTCTCGCAGCAGTGCGAATCACTCTATCACGGCTTGGGCCCGTGAAGAACACCAGAGGAGACAGGCGGGACTTCTGTTCCTGAGAGTAAGTTGGCTCATTCTGCAATCCCCATCACGAAAGGCGATGGATCTACTGTGATTGGGCAGGAAGGTGGTTAGAAAAATCACAGGACCAGAAACAAGACAAGGCAACTGAGGAAGCTGAGTGCAGGCAGCCAGAGGTGACGGCTGACAAATTGCTTTTCAACTGTTACAGGCTTGCTAAGGTTGGCAACTCTCGGGACAATGGAGAGGGGCAGACATCTTCCTCAAGAAGAGCTTGTTGGAAGGCTGCAGTTATTCATCAGGAATATGAACCTGGACAGTTCCTGAACCACCACATCATAGTGAAAAGGGTGCACAACAAGCCCTTGTGGCTGAAGTGCCTTGGGACTTCGATCTACCCTTCCAAATGAACGAACGAATGAAATGTAACGGCCCTAGTGGTTAACGGTTCCGGGCTAGGTCTAGTAGCGTCCTGGGATGTGAAGGGAGGACAATAAAAAAAAAAAAAAAAAAGTGGTTTTGGTTCATCTGGGGAAACGTAACGTGATGTCAGATTTGAGTGAAGGCTGGCTACATGGTGCTTCTGTTAAATTTTGATTTTTTACAGCTGACAGAAGTATGAGTTCCATAAGTACAGTGGATTCTCTTCCAACCCAACCTAACAGGACTGTACAAAGGTTGGATAGGCCAAAGTATGAGTTAAAAAGGCAACTAATTGTCTAAACAACTAGATATAAAACAGTTATTAGTTATTAATTTGAAATTCTGTAACCATTACAAAGTTGTTGGTGCATTAGTTACAAAATAAATTGCAGTTATCTCCATATTTTCTGAATTAATGACAAAAGATGGGCACAAATAACCCCAAAACACATTTTCAAAATAAAGGCATTTGTTAAATTAAGTAAACACTCATGAGCAACAGTCATGATTGTTTTTTAAACAGGCAATAAAAGTTGTTTGAATTAACATTATGAAACAAGCAATCATTGCATTACACTTTCGAGAAGCTAAAATCTCACCCTAAATCTCTCGTGTGCAAAATCTTGACCTTTGAGTCGTCAAATAAACAAAAACAATACTTTTTAGATAAAATATTGTAACCTGTAATAACCAGTAGAGTTCAGTGACCGTATCGTCAAAGACTGGAACGGAAATACCAAGATTCCAAGGAAAACGCTGATTAAGCCAACTGGTCCCAAAACAGGGTTGGTTAAAACAATCTTTAGTCTTTAACATGCAAACAAGAACAGATAATCTGATGGTTGCTCAAATTGGAGTCGGTTAAAAGAGACCTACTCAGAGGTTGGTTTGAAGCGGGCCTTCTCTCATTCTTGTAATGAAAGTGGGCTCAACAGTCGAAGTGGAACGTTTTCTTACTTCAAACTAATTTATCTCGAACCAGAGATACAAACATGCCAGGGAGAGTGGGAGGAGTGTAACTGAACAAGAATGAAGAATCAATCAATCCTTCTTTAATGTGTGTAATGCTAGACTGTGAACCGAAGTTCTGAGAGCTTGATCGTAGTTATCAAAAGCTTCAACGCAGCAGTCCTGCCGAGACTATAGCACCAAATAACCTTTAACTTGACCTTTCACGTGACTGACCACGTGATCGATGACGTCTTCAAGATGGCAGCGCCCACAAGTATTTTGGCGGGTTTTTGACGTCATTAAGATGACAGCGCCCATGTGAGCACGTGTTATAACCTAACTTTTTCCGGCTCCGTGTGTTTGGCGCGCTTTTGGCGTCATGACGGCGTCCGTGTAACCACGTGTTCTGACATTTGGCACTTTCCCATTCAAGATGTTGGCGCTTGTGCGTAGGTACATTTTTGACCATGAGATCCATCATGGCAGTTGTGGAATGGCGGGAAATTGTCTATATTAAGATACTAGCGTTTATGTTTCATAAATAAGGGTTTGATAGTTGGGAAAAATATATTTTGAATATAATACCAACCTTCACTACCATACCGAATTTCAAGTCGATTGGTTGAAAAACATGTCTGCTATAAAGCCCTAAAGTTTAAGGGTTGAAGAGATCTGTAGGGTTACCTATTGGTCCAATAGGTATTTCCAGGACACTGGAAGGAAATTTTAAAAATATTACATAGTGGTGTCTTCCTTTTTACCAAAATTTGGAATTTTCCTAGGATTTGCATAAGGGTTAGAGCTGTTTCAGTATAAGGGTTGATAACAGCCTTAATAGGGGATGATGGTTGATTTTGGATTCCAACTGTCAAAGAGTAGACCCAGTACTATTTTTCAATCAAGTTTGAAACTTTAAGGACTTCAAACAGTGATGCAATAGGCAATAAACTGTTAAGGGTTAATTTCATCCCCCATCGACAAATCGAGTATCTTAAAGTGATTTCAAGTGAAAAATGCTAGCAGTAATGATCTCAGACGATTTAGACCCGATTTGGCACTTAACATTTTAGGGGTAGTTCACCCCTATAAAGTATACCTAAGCCTAACGATAGTGGTAATGCACCCCTGTACCAAATCTTAGACCGATTGAACCAGAAATAAGGGAGATATGCAAAATCAAGTGACGGAACTGAATTATGAATGCACAGTATTGGCAAGTGAGATGTGAAGCGAACAGTATACCAGGAAAAGTCAAACTGTTACATTCCCAGACTCGAACAGTGCCAATTCACTAATATATGATAACGACTCACAATTATTTTGGCAAAGTATCCCGTCCAATTTAAGATAAATGTACCAGGAAATTTAGGAGCATTCTTCCGTGTCTGGGACCGCACCCTGCAATTAACCGTTGCAATTCGTGGTTCCCGGTTTATCGGCAACAACCAGTTGCTGGGCGTGGGATAATGGGCCCCGCCCAGCAGGGTATATAGGGCCGCTCGGTAAGGACTAGTCACTTCAGTCTCACTGGTCCTGTGCTTTGTATAGTGTTCACGGTGTACTCCAGTTCAGTGTTGTGTAACTCAGGTTAGTAGTACAAAGTTTCCAAAAATATTTTTACTTTCTTTATTTTTAATTGTGCGCACTTCTCTAGAGTAATCTAAGATTAAAAGATTGAGATAGTCTATTTCATCTTGGTAATTATCTCTCTTTATTCTTTTAATCATAAAGGTCATAGAGGTTAACGAAGCCATTTAATAGCGGCTTGTCTTTAATTAGTAAATAGCTGATAAGACTGGTTTAATCGAATGTTGGTATTTTATCCTTTGCATTTTGAATTTAGCGTTCTTCCTCTCTGGTGAGTTGTAGCAGTGTTCAAAGTGTGATTTCTACCAATCTCTCACTGTTTCCAATGAACTCAGCAGGATTATTATTTGTTTTTAGGATGATGTGCACATAGCGGCCCTCGACCCTCAGGGTTCCTCCGAGCGGCAACAACCAGTGACGAGGGAAAACGTCTGCTCGTGGAGCTTATGCCAGATATGTGCACAACGCATTTGTCCTGATGGTATACTGGGGCCCCTGTCAAACATATTACATCGTCAACGGCGTTATGTGGATCAGTTACGGCAGGTGAGTTTGAGCAAACTTGTGTTTGAATGTGAGTTTGTAGTTGGGTAGCACAGAGGTAACGTGCTCGCTTCGTAACTCGAAGGTCGCCAGATCGATCCTAAGCAAGATCCTGAAAAGATTTTGTGAAAGTTCTAATCTGGACCCAACCGCCATTGATTATTGGGCTATTAATAATCCTGACATTGTATCAGCTGGTCTTTGTGAGTAACAAAGCTCTCATATCACCCAATCTTCAATTTTTTGAACTTTGAACAGCCTGTTTTCGGTTGTTAATGCATACTTCAGAACGATTGGCTATTTTGATTTAACTTAGTTATTTTTTTGATTTAGTTACTCTCTATGGGTCGATAATTTGGAGGTTTTCATTTTCCCATGTATTTCTAATGAACGATTTTTGTTTAGATTTTCAACAAGTATGGCAGTTAGCTTCGCTAATCAAAACTAAAGTACATAGACAGCTGTTTCATTCCCATTGTTGTTGATTATTTTTTTAATGTTTTTGTTTACTTATTTACAAAAAATGTGTTACTGTTACATAAAATTTAAATTTAATTTAAGCTTGAATAACCCTTGTGTGAAGGATGGACACACAGCTAGTTGGAATAATTTAAAATAAATATCAAAAAAAGGGGAAGAAAAAAGAAAACCCAGCTTCCTCTTTCCCTTAGCTGGCCTACTACTCTCCCCACTTTTTTCCTTCCTTGATTTTCTATATTTATTTATTTCAATATAAATAAATATAGAAGTTTCAAATATAGAAGTGTAATATAATTGAACTGTATTATATTGAAGTTTTTGATATAATTACAACAATTTATAATTACAATTTACTCCTGAGAATGTTTACAAATATTCTCAATATTACAAAATGTTCTAGGTCTAGAATAAGTAAAAATGTTGTGACTTGAAAAGGAATTCCTGTTGAAGCAATAAAAAAAATGATTCAATGAATAGTAACACTTGATCGGACTGTTGATTATTAGTAATATTAAATCAAATTGAAGCCAGTTACAATTAAATTTATATAGCAGTGACGCAATGGCAACAGAGAGATAGATAACATACTCATTGATGCGAATTACCATCGTAATTTTCAACATGATTTCTTTTTTCCCTGACCAAACGTCAACTTCCTGACTTTCTCTGACCAAACTCTATTTCCCTGACTTTACCTGACTATCCCTGACTTTCCAGAATGCGTACACCCTGGCTTGTAGTAAATCTTAACCACTAACTCGTCTGTGTGTGTGTTTTAATATAAATGTATGGATTGTAATTAATAATGTTTTGTTTTTACACAGCAGGTCATCGTTGAATGCCAAACTAGCTGCGCTCAGCCGTAATCCGGAGACTACAAGACTCCAAAACCTCGTCGGTCGGCCTGAGGCTGTCATCGTCGGGGCACGGAGAGTGGGGACACGCTTCGGCAGAAATGCAGTCGTCCTCGACATCCAGGGGGAGGACCTGATTATGTCAGTATTCCTGCCGTCCAAATTCGGCGAGGCGTTGAAGGATGCTGAACTTGAGTGACTGGCGAAGGACGGCTACAAGCTGCTCGTACTACCCGGCGAGGAGTACAACCATACAGCATTTCAATTTCACAATAGAATCGTTTGAAATTGGGTTTAGCTTAAACTTTTTTTAATAAATAACTCAATGTTATTACCAAACAAATCTCGTTCTTATTCGCACAACCACCACTATTCCTATAAACTATTTTACAAAACTATTTTATAAAATGTAAAAGTATCATGTGATCACAAAGGCGATCAGAGGGGTTCACTTTGTGTAAAAACAAAGATCTAGGTACAATAAAACAAAGGTATCTGATTAGTAGACCATGGTGTAACATAAACTTATCATATGTTGAAAACATTTAAGCATACGGGAGAAAACTCCCAGGGTGTAATAATATTATACATGACGATATATCATATGTTGGTAACACTGCGTGTAAAATTGCAAATGTACAGAACACTGGAGAACAGTTGGTAGTGCTGTGGAGGGTACGGGAGAAATCCCCCAGGGTGTGACAATATTATACATGACAGTAGAGAGTATATTGGTAACACTGTGAGAAAACATAATAAAGATGGTCCTGCTACGTGGATGTCCACAAAACATGACGTAATATATAGCTGATGACTACACTCTACATGACAATATAAGTTGGCAGCACTGGGAGAAAAGGCGGCCAAATTCACATGACGCCAAAAGCGCCAAAACACACGTGCCCAGAAAAAGTAAGGTTAGAACACGTGCTCACATGGGCACCGCCATCTTGATGACGTCATCCATCACATGGTCAGTCACGTGAAAGGTCAAGTTCTACGTCATTTTTTGCTCTACTCTCGGGAGGACTACTGCCGACCACCAATCAGGTGCATTTTAAGGTCTGTATTGTTAATTAGCGAATTTCCCCTATAGGGAAGAAGCTATTACGGTAGGTCTCATGGTAAGACCTAAGCCCAAGACCATGATAACTTTTCGTTTTGGGGCCCTCAGAGGCCAAAAACACCATTCGTTCAAATTTCTAGATATATATATATATATATATATATAGATCTATATATATATATATATGTGTGTCTGTAAGCACGATAGCGCTCGCAAAAATGGTCTGATCGGAATGAAATTTGGCACAGATGTGTGAAGTAGTAATTATTCGGATGAGTTCGAAAACCAGCCCGATCGGACCACTGGAAGGGGGGGTAAAGGGGGATAAACCCCCCCAAAAATGGGTTTTTTTGGTTTTTAACATAGAAAAATAAAACTAATTGGATTTTGGTTTGCACCATTGAATTCAGCTCAAAAAAACAAACAATTTAGTATTTTGAATCATTGCTCTATGTCTATTGGTTACTGAGATATTGAAAGTGGTAAACACAGTACGTTGTCCCAATGTTAACCTTATGGGGAATAAGTAAAATTCTATACCTCGCTTATTTCTCAACATATCTTAATAAAACTTGGTTTGTGGCTTCATATAGATGAGATCTAATGTATTTTAGTATAAAATCCCGGATATTACCGTTTTTATGGCAGCAAACCTGCATACTCATTCCCCATGTTATCCTTATGGGAAATAAAAAAATGCAATATCTTCCTTATTTCTTAACATATCTTGATAAAACTTGGTGTATGGCTTCTTCTAGTTCAGATCTACTAAACATTGAATTAAAACCACCCAGTTTTAAAATAACTGTTGCAGCAAACCTGCATACTCATTCCCCATGTTATTCTTATGGAGCTTAAAAACGTGTCAAATCTTGCTATATTGGATTGAAACATATACTTTGCAATTGAAATTCGCTGAGTATGCAGGTCTGCTGCAACGGGGGTGTTTTTTCATTAGCTGTGTCTAGCACATAGATAAATGTACTAATTAAATTATTTAAATTCAGAAACTTGATCAAGTCTGCTTTTGATTTGAAAAATAAAATTTAGAGCCTAAAACCATTTCCATGTACCTATTTTGTTTATTTACTTGCCAATTATGTAATGAACAGTTTACTATCAATTTACTTGTAGTCGATGAAAAATTATTAGATAGATGAAAACAAAGCACGCATTAGAACTCACCCTGGTGAATAGGAGAGACCCGTTATTCATGATGACGATGTCTTTGGTCTGGTAAGGCTCTAAGAGTCTCTTGTCTTTGGTCCAGGTCACATACCTAAATTTAAAAAAGAAGATCTGCATTATAGTTTAGTTTAAAATACTATCCATATATTAACTCTTTACACATGTATATGTTAGTAGTGACTATTGTTATCCGCTACTGTTTTTAGCGAATTTCCCCTATAGGGAAGAAGCTATTACCGTAGGTCTCATGGTAAGATCTAAGCCCGGGACCACTATAACTTTTCGTTTTGGGGCCCCCAGAAGCCAAAAACAATATTCGTTCAAAATTTTATATATATATATGTGTCTGTGAGCACGATAGCGCTCGCAAAAATGGTCCGATTGGAATGAAATTTGGCACATACGTGTAAAGTAGTCATTATTCGGACGAGTTCGTAAACCAGTCCGATCGGACCATTGGAAGGGGGGGTAAAGGGGGATAAACCCCCTCAAAAATGTGTTTTTTGAGTTTTTTACATAGAAAAATAGAGATTATCGAATTTTTGTTGAAACCATTGAATTCAACTCGAAAAAACAAAAAAATTAGTAATTTGAATCATTGCTCTATGTCCATTGGTTGCCGAGATATAAAAGGTGGTAAAACACAGTACGTTGTCCCAATGTTAACCTTATGGGAAATAAGTAAAATTCCATATCTCGGTTATTTCTCAACGTATCTTGTTAAAACTTGGTAAATAGCTTCTTCTACTTCAGATCTACTAAATATTGAATTAAAACCACCCAGTTTTTATATACCTGTAGCAGCAAACCTGAATACTCATTCCCCATGTTATTCTTATGGAGCTTACCAAAACATGTCAAATCTTGATATGTTGGATTGAAGTATGTTGTTTTGCATTTGAAATTCGCTTAGTATGCAGGTCTGCTGCAACGGGGGTATTTTTTTTTATCCACTGACTTCAACTAACTGGCTTTACATTGCTTGAGACGATTGAGCTGGTTGGAATTAAAAAGCGGACTTTCAACAACACTACTCAACTTTGGTCAACCTTATTTATGTGTACATCTCTTGTGACAAATATTACTTAAATATTTCTAGCGTGACTAATTTTTTTACAGCTACAAAAATCAGAAATGAAATGAGACGTACTGTAGAGGGGGGTTGGACTTGATGTAGCACTGGACCACCCCGGCTAGTCTAAATGGCAGGTACTGAATGGTGGGAGTAAACGTCACCTTAGCTGGATCTGGGATCAGATAAGAATTAATCATTAGTCAGTCTCGAAACAATAACACACATAACAGCCAATAGCATTTTACTTTTTATCATACTGTATAAAAACAGCTGGTTTTTGTTCTCTAAATCATCCGCGAATTCTCACTTTTTCATGCCAGAACTAAAAATTCAGCTGTGATTTTTTTTCAGTGTGCTAAACCTAAAACATTGTTGTTTCATTAATTTCTATATGCTGAAAGCGTGGTTCATGGCATTTAAAGTTTTTACTGTAAACAATAGAAATGGAAACATTGTAAATAATTATGTTATACCAGTTAATCTCAAAGAACAATTGAAAGCTTACTCCCATAGTGTAAGAAAATCTGTTGTTCATCACATAAAGCAAAGGTGTCTTTTTGATTCTTAATCATTTTTGCAAGCTTGACTTTGTCTTGCTTATAAAACACAAATGCATTCAAGAAGTACCACTTTTACTCCTTTTATTGAAAACTTCTATTGTAATTTGCAGTGGGGAAAATCAGCTCCTAATGTGTTTTGTTCGATTACCAGAATTAAAGACTTAACATTCATCATCGATAATCTTTTTGATAAACATTAATCAAATTTCCACTTTCAGTCAAAATGTCTGTGACAAAGGATAAAACCACTACCAAAGCTTAACAGCTTCCTATCTCATGGAGATGATGAAAATGTTCAAAGCGTTCATATAAATCATAAAAGCACAAAAAAACAACAAGTTTTATTATTAACTAATCATATGATTTAAAAAATTGAAAGCGAAAATGTACAGGTTTTTATTTGAATTTATTTCAGTATATTTACTACCTAATCTCAAATATTACTATTGGAAATCCTGGCAACAGAGATCGCTGTTGATCTACATTAGTTTATTAACCGCTTACAGCAGAGCTCTACCTTCCAAACCCTAATTAACCGAATCCCCAAACATCCAAATTGATTTTCGGGGAAATAATGTATGTAACACACATCATTCAACATATTATGTACTGTAGCGTTCATAATATACTCTATAAATTATTTGCATTGTAGTTACCTTAGAGTATTTCCATATTATTTGCAGCAACTACAGTAATAAAAAGATTACAGTAGAGTCCCACAAACCCGGACTAATGTGGACCGAACGGTGTCCGGGTTTGTGAAATTTCCGAGTTATTGGGAGTGAGTAAAAATAAGAAAAAATAAGAGTAGTTTCTGTTATTTCTATAAGAAATAATTTATTTATTGCATAGTAAAAATACAAAAACTACATTATCAGTTACAAAAAAAATTAAAGAAAAACCAAAACTGTTTTATATGTGTCACACCATGCTCTGGCCTTGAATCTCAGTGCACTTTATTGCTCTGGTAGGCTTTCCGAGTTATCCAGAATTCCGGGTTATCGAATTCCGGGTTTGTGGGACTCTACTGTATTTCAGTATATATATTATTTACTCCCTACTTTTATCCAAATATCTGATTTTTTTCACATCTGATGAGCCTAATCCCCAGTTAATTTTGATAGTCAGAGTTGCTCTGTCAATTGAAAAACACAAATTATGATAGTTCAAAAATTTTAACTCATCAATGAAACTTAATAAAAAAAATCTGTAAACCATTTTTTTTAGAAAATGACACATGTTATAGTATTTTAAATGTCAGTTTTTAAGCATATACTGAAAAACAAGAAACCTGGAAACGACAGTAAATTTAATGCAGAAGCGAAGAGACGAAGGGGACTCACATTCGACGCTAAGGTAGGCCGAGGCACTCTGGGGCTCTCCGATGCCATTGGTCACTTCACACTGGTACTGGCCCGAGTCGTCCGCACTCACCTGTCCCACAAAACAACAAATAACAAAAAGGCCTTTATTTACAAACACATCTATCTCTCGAGCGGGCGCATGCGGAGTTTTCCTCTGTACGTGGGTTTTTTATTAAAATAAACATGTATAATGGGTGTCGGCAGTTATGTCCAGCTTTGTACTTCACAAGCCTAATTCCAGGAAGCCCCTACAGCTACTTTTACCTTCCCACAACCCCTTGGCACCTTGTTATTTGCAATTTAGTGAAGCCGCGTCATCGTGCGGAGTGCCCTCTCCCGTAAAACAGAGATTGATTCCTATCTATACTAAAAAATTACTTAGTATGTTCAAATGCATTAGTACACCAATTAAATTGAACAATTATCTGTAGCAACGATGAAATATGATTCCTAATACTTTTTTTCATTTAAGTAAAATGTAAAAAGTGATACTTATTCTATTCTAGAAATTACATACGATGTTCAATTGAATTATTATACCTATTAAGTTGAACAATTGATTGTATAATGATGAAATATGATTCCTAATGAAGTTTATCAACATTTAAATACAATATTTCGGTATAAAACAAGTAAAAAGGGTTAAATTTATGCAATTTAATGTTTTGGAGTAAAACTCCGCATGCGACTGCTGCCGTTTTACTGGTGAAGCACCTGCTCAAGGGTTAATTAAAGATGTTTTACAAAACAACTCAAATCATCGTATATTAAACAAACTTAATAATATATGGTACTTTGGTATTATACGGAGGCCACTATTTTTAGAGAGGTTTTTTAACTGGATACCACAAATAACTGGAGAGAACATAATTGGAGAGAACATACTTTAATTGACTTACTGTCCAAATTTGACATAATTATGATGAGCAATCTTTGTGTTATGCCTTCCAGAAGGCAGCGATGTCGGCGAGGTAAAGCGTAACCGCCGCTAGCGGCAACCATCCTTATACAACGCGCTGCGGCGGTTATGTTAGGTTAGGTCATCATAAATATGTTAGTAGGACTCACCTCGTTTCAATACAAATCAAACGAAACTGGATGAGACAAACTTTCGCCCGCCAAATCCTGTAAGCTGATGCACACTCCGGTCAACAACCTGACATAGGCCTAATTGGAAGGGATTTGGCGGGCGAAGGTATGACTCATCTGGTATAGTTCGATTCGTAACGAAATGCGGAAAGTTCTACTAACGTATTTATGATAACCTAACCTAACATACCCGCCGCAGCGCGCTGTATGAGGGTGGCCTCCGTATAATACCAAATTACCTAATATATGTACAATATTTATAGTTTTCTCAATTTTTTATTGCAGCCCTGAAAGAGGTAAAAGAACAACAGCTCTTTGTTTCCTTGGGAAGACCGTTGTACAACTCTGGGATGAAGTAGAAAAACCCAGGCCTTCCAATATTTAACCTCACTTCGGGGAAGTGGAGTAATTCGTCGGAGCCGGAGACTTGATCCATTCCCTCCATTGGAGGCTTTTGCAGAAGGCCTCTTGTCTCTTGACTAGTTTTTGAAAAATTTACTGTTTTTAAGATATTAAGTTTTAAAATATCAAAATGGCTGCCATTGAAATGGTACAAAGTAAAAACTTGATACTCCGCATCAAAATAGGTCCTAATAGTCAGCATATAAGTACCAAGTTTGAAGTTGGTATCTTTTGCAGTTCCAAAGTTATGCAAAATCATGTTAAAAACACATACAGACCGACAGATGGATAACCGAGCATTTTAGGACCCATATGTACAGGAACTTTTTTCTTAGTTTTGATGTAAGTAAACATATCCCGGAGTCCTGAAGGGTTTTTTTATTAACACCCTGTATACAAAATAACATAAATTGTACTTGTTCTTAATTCCAGTTCCTCAAATTATTGAGTGTTTGAATGTCCCAATTCCAGTATGACGTACTTTGGGTAAAACTTATTTACAATATGGATAAAATTATTTTCTTTGCTTTAAATTGATTGATAAAACTTTTTCCCCAAATTACTTGCTAAATATTAGCTTCTCTTTGAAATTCCTTCCTCGTATAATTCCAAGATTATTCCTGAAATTACGCAAGAATACAAGATGTCTAGATGATCCAGATATCCAGATATCCAGATGTGATGTGTTGGAAAGGAAATAAAATGTTAAAAAGATGTATTAACTAACTAACTGATCTTTATATTTTTTACACTTTCACCCAATGTTCATACCAGTTTAAAAAAAATCTAAAAGTATTCATTTAGTTACTATTATGACAGAACAATCTAAAATAAAACATCTAGTTGGGAGCTATCTATGGCCCTTCTAGCCTTTGAAGCTCATGTTCCACTGAAATGTGATGTAATACGTCAGTCAATTTTATGAAATCCATTTAAACAAACATCTGAAAAAGTGTGGCGTGATCAACGTTAAATCCACTTATACCAGAAGCTGGGTTAATTGGGCTTTCAGCTTTCCTAAAATAGATAGAATTTCATGGAACCTCGATATTCTCATTTTGATTGAGATTAGATTTTAACGTACACTACAATAATAGGCCAGCTATATATTGTAAAACAACTTCATTGATCACAGGTTTTCTTAATCTTAATTTTTATTAAACTCTCAATCTCTTTGATATCATAAATCACATCACAATTCACATAAAAAAAAAAATCCAAGTTTTAAGAAAATAAATTTAAAAATATTATTTCAATTTCTTTTTATTATTTATTAGGGCATCTGTCTGTGTCCTAAAAATGCTCAGTAAACAGAACATAGGCAACTTAAGTTTACTTCAGAAACATTTTGTTCCCTGGAGGTGTGTCTTCTATTTTGATTTTATTTTTTGAATGTAAAATTCAATCAAAGCTTATAATAATTTTCGTAAAACTAAACCCTAGGCAACCTTCTTACTTTTTATCTGGAACCTTAAGAATTTACACACTCTGGAGAAATGACATGAATTCCAAGTATTATGAATTCGAACCCTGCCCATTTATATTATGGAGGAATTCTTAATTTCTTCTGACACCAAAACTGATTTCAAAATAAAGAAAGAATAGCTCTCATTAAATCCAACCCACCATCAGAAGTTCTGTTCCTGTACTCATTTTTTGAAACAATAATTTTCAATAAAAATTTTCTGTGCTTTCAAATTTCTGAACCATCTTTGGATCTTGCTGGCAACTTCTATGTTACTTAGCAATGCCATTTGTACCTTCTTTTGAAAAAAATTAATTTTTGAATCAAATTAGTCACTCTGGGACATAGTGAGTTGATGGTCAAACGCCGTCCCATCTGACACCATGTCCTATGTTACTTAGTGAGGCCAATTTTTTGCCTTTTCTGAATAAATAAGTTTTTCAACCAAATCAAATCTCTTGCTCTAGCACTGATCGAGTTGATTACCAAACTGCTCTCGAGGAAGGAACTACTGTCTGAAGGATTGTCTGACACTAAATCCTTTGTTACTTTGCTACATGTTGTGTACAAACTAAATTTTTGGATCAAATTCAATACTTTGCTATGGGACTGGGACTGACCTGTTCATGACCAAACTGTCACCCCGTCTGACGCTAAATCCTGTTACATAGCCAGGCCATTACTTTGTAACTTTTTGACTAAAGTATATTTTTTAATCAAACTGAATTCCTCGCTCTGGGACTTTTTGGACCCCGCTGACAAGTCTCATGTTAGTTAGCGAAGCCAACCTTATACACATTTTCTGAATAAACTAAATTTTTCAATTGAATCTCTGGCTCTGGGAGTGGGATTGACCAGGTTGATGACCAAACTGTCGTCTCATCTTATTTAGCGAGGCCAACGTGTTATAACTTTCTTGAATAGATACAATTTTTGAGTAAATTAATTCCTCACTCTGGGAATTTTTGAACCTTGCTGACGAGCCCCATATTGCTTAGGGAAGCCAACTTTCCGTACCTTTTCTGAATAAACTAAATTTTTAAACTAAATTACATCCCTTGCTCTGGGATGTGACCAAGTTGATGACCAAACTGGCATCCTGTCCGACGGTTAAGCATATATTACGTAGCAAAACCAACTTTTTGTACCTTTTTTAGGTAAAATAAAATTTTAAAACTGAATTGATTTCCTCGCTCCGGTACCGGGACATACCGGGTTGATGACGAGGCTGCCGTCGCGCCGGAGGTGACGCGAGTCTCCAGCGCGGTGATCTCCTTCACCTGAGTCCCGTTGCGGGTCCAGTGTCCCACAGGACTCTGTGGACTGAAGTCCCGAGTTCTACCACTACACCAGGCCGTCCCCTTTCTACGTTACTTAAGTTTTACCTCTATGTTACCAGGCCAGCTTTTTGAATCTTTGGTGAACAAACTGAATTTTTGGATTGAACCCCTTGCTTTGGGACCGGAACATACTGGGGGGTCTTTTCTGATATATCCCCACATTTACAAATTACTATCCACAGACTGAGGATTAATCGAGATAGAACTAATACCGGGAAAATATAATATATACTCACCATTTAAATGTTGAGGTCAGGTTAGGTTAGGTTAGGTTAGGTTAGGTTAGGTTAGGTTAGGTTAATATATATTTACTCACCATTTAAACGTTAAGGTCAGGTTAGGTTAGGTTAGGATAAGTTAGGTTAACATGTCTTGTAAATTAACTTTGTTTTGTAAAAACTCTACAAGTTTGTCTTTGCTATTTAATTGAGGTACCAAATCAAACAAGGACAGACCGTCCTAACATTGACTGATAACCATTACTGCAACAGCCAGCGCTCAATGAGAAAACGATAACACGAGTGACGCATGCATTTGCAGAGGCCTGTTTGCGATAACCCTTATCTGATCTCAACAAAAACTGAAAATTCTTCTCTAAGATGTCATGGAGCAGTTATAGATAGTTATTTGGGCATTCCCTATCAATCTACAGTCTAAAGAAAATAGCCCGTAAATGCGGGGATATAACAGAAAAGACCCATACCGGGTTGATGACGAGGCTGCCGTCCCGCCTGATGGTGACACGGGTCTCCAGCGCGGCGATCTCCTTCACCGGAGTCCCGTCACGCGTCCAGCGCACCGTCACGTTCCCGGGCAGCGCCTTCGCCTCGCACGAGAACTGCACCTTCTCCCCCTCCTGGCGCGTCTGGTTGGTCGGCGGCACCATGATCACGGCTCCGCCTGTAGGACATTTCAATTAAATTCAAAATGCTTTATTTTTTTTAAATGATTGCACTTTATATAAACAATTCCTCAAGTGCCATACAATACGAGAGGAAAGTTAAGGTATGAACAAGTCAAATTATGTGGCCAAGACAGCAGATGAGCTGATGTTGATTATGGGTGGCACCATTATCATGCAACCACATGGAAGAAAAGTTAAGTTTGTATAGCTCAAGTCAAATTACATGACCCAGACTTCAAATATGAATAATTGTGGGTGGCACCTACATGAATATGTGGAAGAAAAATTAAGGTATAGGTAAAGTCAAATGACATAGCCCCAACAGACAATAAGACGATTTTAATTTTGGATGGCACCGTGATCACTGCTCTGACTGCAAAGCAACGTGGGAAAAATGTTGGAAAAAAGTTCATTAGTGCTGCTGCTATAACTTATCAACAATTACAGTAGCTGAACAAATGTTTTAAAGACCTTCTAAATCAAGATGACAACATGGGTTAAGTTGTTCTTGAAGCAAAGGCACTCCAGGTGATAGGCTATAATCCATTCAGCTAATACACACAATGTAAAAAGACACTTTGTTTATATAGCCTCAGTTCTATTTTGAGTATTGCTTACATATAAACTTGGACATGAGTGTTCATAAACTGTGTCATTTACAATTGATACAGAAGAAGATAAAATTTATCATTAAAAACACACCAATATTTGCACTACTTTATTTTGTGTAAACTTTTGACAGCTATGCTGGCATGATGATGTTGATGATAGTGATGACTCACCGGCGATGATGACGCGGGCAGTGTGGCTGATCTGGCCCTCGCCGTTGCGAGCGATGCACGTGTAGTCGCCAATGTCCTCGTGGCGGATGTTGGCGATCCTGAGCTCCGTACCGTCGTTGAAGATGCCGATGGTGGCTGACGGCTCCACGGGGTTGGCGTCCTTGTACCTGTGACGACAATTCAATTCAGTTCAATTCATACAATTCAACTCAAAATTTCTTATTGTATTGTAAATATGCATAAATGAATGGATAGGATCAATTTTACGATTTCATTTGTAAAATAAAAGAGAAGAATCAAACAGAGGACGCTTTTAAATGGGTCTTCTGTTGCAACCAAGTACTATTTAAAGTTAAATCCAGTTATGGTTACAATTAAGTTACAAGTAGCATCCAGTTACTAGTTACAGTTAAGTTAGATTAGGATAGGGCAGCGACGTTGCTGCTCTCTTGCAGAGATAATGGTAAACTAAGTCCTCAACACATGCTGGGCAGCGCTCGACACACTCTAAATGCAACATTAGAAGATACCTCTGTTTGATTCTCCTTTGTGGAGTCTTACAATTAACTTATTAGTAACCTCAAAGTAGCATTCAAACATTGTTGCATCAGGCAGGTGGTTATGGTTCACAGAGTAAACTGTGGGAGGTCACATTAATTTTCTAGGGTTTGAACAAGTTTAATGTAGCACCTGCAACAGTGACGTTCTGCATTCCTACAACCAAGCCGAAATGCACGGCAAATAACTTAAATTTTGGTCGCACATGCATAAAAAAGCTACTTTACTACTTTTTACCAGTTCAGATCAAAGTTTGAAGCAGTTACATGAGTCACCAGCAGGCAATCAATTATGCCAATTAGAGGGAAAACGATTGATGAAAAGGCGTTCAGGAAGCCCCCCTTAGGAGGTTAATCGCAGCAAATTTCAGCACCGACTTAAAGAGTGTAAAAGTATAACAGGCATTCAAAGTAGGGACAAAATATTATTTCAACTACTCAGGTATGGTGCCTCACAGGAATTGAAAGAAATTAGTGCAACGTTCAGCGACGGATCTTTACATTTTATTTACAAGAATTGGTAGAAAATTATAAGAACTCTGTACTCTGTACTCAGCTTTTGATGCATAGACTTCTCTTAGCAGTAGTTTCTCACAGGAGGGCAAATACTTAGGGACTTCAGTTTCAATACAATGCAGTTTTGCAGCAACTACTGTGAAGATCTCACTTTTCATTGGGCATTTAAAAGTGATCGTCATACTGTAGTGTTACAATTTTTGGTAATTAATTACAATATCTCTAAGGATACTTTAACATTTTTATGGATTACCTTAATAACTTTGAGTGGAACAATTATTTTTATCTGTTATCATAATGTGTCATAGGAGGAAAACAAATTGACAAATGTACTTTATACCTAAAAGATAAAACCCATGTGCATTAAAAACTCTATCAAAAACGTTTAAGCCAATCATACTGTCACTCAAGACAGTTCGCCTGCTTCCTAGCAGAGAGGACTTTATCAAATAATGGCTTTTCATTCGATTTAAAGAAGCCTGAAAAATCAACTACCTTCTCGAGGGTTCAATCCAATACATTACTCAAACCAAGTACTAAGATTGCCATGGTTAAAAAAACCTTGTTTACATCAATTTGAGAGGTTATTGATGGTTCAATAACATAAATAATTTATTATTAGAATCAAGTGGATTATAATTCTTACCATAGTATTTCGGGCGTAGGGGTGCCCTCAGCTTGGCAGTTGAGTATGATGGCATCCCCCAAGTTGACGTAGATTATGTCTTCAGGAGTAACACTAAATCTGGGTGGGGCTGCAACATACATTGGTCCGTCAGATTTAACTCCTTGATCTCACAAGCAAAAAATATTGATGAGGTAGACTATGATTTATTCTTATAACTTCTCGGGTATAAAAACCTCAGGGGTTTAAAAACTCATATCTCATATAAATATGAGATATTTGAACAAACATTTTTTAAGCTCTTTTTACCTTCTAAACTAACACATTTGCACCAATTTTGAAATTTCTACCTTGAAAAATGCCCAAGACATAAAATAATTTAAAAAATCACAAACAGACCGACAGACAGAAATCTAGGCATTTTAGACCCATACTTTAATGGCATTTTATGTTTGTCTTAGCTCAAGGAACATGTCCACTAAATATGTCCAGACAATTTGGAAACACCCTGTACAATAAGTGTTGCATGAGTACTATATGAAGATACATTTAATGCTGACTCGCTCAATAACAAAAGATTTTATGGTTCCAATCACTCTCTTTTCCTATGCAGTAATTTTCTGGTGATACTTCACTGGTGATGTTTTTAGTTTATATTTTTAGTATTTACTTCAATATTTCAGTATAAGAGTTTAACTTACAAGCTAATGGCATAGTTAAATCATGAAAGAGAAATTTTCCTCCATAACACAGTTTCTAAGATTGTTCATATTTCAGACAATATTACGAGAGGCCAGCAAAAATATGTATCATACATATAACCTTTACATAAAAAAGCAAGATAGTTTAAGATGCAATAAAAATTAATACAAAATGAAACTAGTAAATAGTGGTCACCCCCTTGTCTTTGGGTAATTATTAAGGCATTAGGTTTGATAAGTAACTTTTACACTGATGAGTTATTGCGCAAACTTCCTATCTGTCAGGAGAAGTTTCGCTAGAGTGCTCCAGCCAAAATACATCACTCGAGACTTGACACACTTATCTTTGACAGCGTAAAGCTAACAACTAACAAATTGATGAAGCTTCCATCTTCAAACCTGCTAATTTAGTAGTTTAATCAAATATATGATACCGTGTTTGCTTATGGATGCAATCTGATTTATTAATATGTGTCATGGAAAGTTCTACTGAAATTTATGTGACAGAGAGTTCAACCCGGAAATAAAAGTAATAATTTAGTGATTAGAGGATAATCTTTAACCATATACTGCAAATTAATAATAAACATTTATAAATGGAATATCAGTTTTTGCCATTTCCAAGACATTTTATCTCATAAAAAAGTCATTAGAAGTTTAATCTTAGGTATAATTTTAATGTCAATATGCTTATTATGATTGTGACTTATACTTACAATAAATCAAATCCCCAACATTTCTACTGATACTAGAGTTTTGAAACTAATATACAACCTCACACCTATATTTTTCTGAAGAGACCACAACTTCATAGTTTTAATTAGAAGTTAATTAGGCTAATAAAATAAGCAATACATAAAATATTCAAACCAGTTTCAACTAAAGCATGAAATATTGATAAACACAGATGGCAAAATACAAAGGGCTCTAGTTCAACACACATTATTACCCTCTATTGACAGAGATAATTTCTCATCTGTTTGATCAATGTGTCAACAAAACTGATAGCTCATTGCAACATGAGTTGTTTCAATCAAATGTCAATCATAACATAACAACAATGGAGATGTTTTAATTCTATACTGATGCACGTCTCAACCTACACATTTTATGTTAACAAATTATAAATTTATTACTTTTTGTGATCCTTTGAGCGTTGATGATAAATTAATCTATTTCACTGAACACACCAGATTGCTCTAAACATTGATTTTGTAGAAGGTACCAGAAGGGTTTAATGTAATACTTTTTAGTTGCTTAGTTCCTTCAGAAAGTTGTGTGTTAATCATTCGATCCATAAAGAAAAATTAAGAGTGAAAACTAAGTAATGTATTCTTCTCAGTCTAAAATATTTAGGGCTAAATGTATAAGAAACAATCCAGTGTAATAGTAGGCGTATATTACGTTACTAGCCTGGTCAGTACAGTTTTACCATGCAAGCATGATAGTACCCGCATGAGCCACTAGGCGTGCGGGATTTTCATGCGAGTACGGTAAAACTTACTGGGCATGTGATGTACAATATTTCACATCTTACTACTCGCTATATGATGAAAAAAACTCATTTTTTTATCATAGAGCGTATTCCTTGCATAAATGTTTCTGATTCTTTAAATCTAGCCTACAGTAAACAAACAAACATTTACTACTGCTATCAGTGTTGCCACTTCATTCCTCTGAAGTAATCGATAAAAATGCATTAAACGTCGGTTTGTTGCAATCAGCTGATTGTTTTAGTTGTTTACATTCGTTATTTCAGTTTCCTAGTGCACGTTAAATTTACCGTGCTGTTATCAGCAAAGAGATACTCTCCAGCCAATAGTAAAGCACAGAAAACAGATACTTCTCTGTAGTATGATGTAAAAAAGTTTAATAAATAAGTCTTGGTAAAAAAAGGAAAATGTAGGCCTATGTCATCTTAATGAGTAAGATGATTGTAATAGTAAATAACTGTATATAGTGTGCAACAACCTAAGTTGATATGTATCCTTAAATTTTTGACTAAGTGTACTTCTGAAATTTAAAAAAGCAAACAAATTTTTAGCAGATATTTCAATTTTTATCGGTGTTAAAATTACATTAAAAAACCATTCAACTTTTTTTACAAACTATGTGATTGAGTTTTAAGAAATAGCTTGCTTGTAAAGAGAATACATATTACAATATTTCAGTCTGAAAAAGAGAGGTGGATCCACCACTAGTGACTTGGTGGTAGGGTAGCTGCATCAAAACTTTACACTCCAGCTGGGATTTATTGTTCACATTATAGTAATCAAAGCTAGAACAGGAGCTGTGTGGTGACTGAAATAACTAATTGTACATTTATCGGGAACCTAAAATTTAGGTTTACCATATAAAAACCTCAAGGGGCAGTTTTGGGAAAAAACAAGTTCATACAGCCGACTCTCGCTAACCAAAATGACTATACTAATAGATTTATCCTGGGGGATCAAAAAGTAATTCTAGCAGGGCCCCCACATGGGGGGTGCTACCGGTGCCATGCCACCGGGGCCCGCGAGCTGAGGGGGCCCGCAAAGGATGGGTAGTAAATATAAACAGGCAAAACCGGTTTGAGACGGTAAAAGCTAAAAAAAAAGTCATAACTTTTCACGAGCTTTAAGGGGGGCCCATCCTGCCTTTTAGCTACGGGGCCCAGCAAATGATGTGGGGGGCCTGAATTCTAGTTAGCAAGCATTTTGGATTATTGAGGTTCGAGTTATCGAGTCAACTGTACCAATGCAAAAATAAAATTATCATTGTTATTAACACCTATACCGAAACCCCCAGTCTTACGACCTCAGGGAAATTTCACTCGCTGATATTGGCAACACTGCTAGACCGCTGGCGCTACCCCTCCCAATACCTTCCTCCCTCCTCTTCCCCTTGACCTTTGCACAGTTTTTTTTTTTCAGTTGAAGTGGTTCTTCCGTACTCGACTTCCCAATTTTTAATTACATGCCAGTCTCGAGACCGCGGATTTCGGTTCGTGTTAGTCTGAAGTCCATTGCTTCTTATGCCGGAGTCTCACAGAACGAGGGTTTCGGTTACTGATTATTTATTTGCTGTCCATTATTTTATATGGGGGTCTCACAGACCAAGGGTTTTGGTTAACGTCCCACAATGAGGCTTTCGGTATAGGTGTTGAGTTATAGAGGATTTTGAGTCGTTGAGTTTTGAGAGTAAACTGTAAAAATACAAAAATAAAATCAATATTAATAATCTTTGACTCACCGTGCACGTCGAGATGGAACCAAGTCCCGTTCTTGTGCGAGTTGGGCGAGCGGTTGAGGAAGACCACCTTGCACTCGTACCAGCCCTGGTCGCTCTCCCGGATGTTGGTCAGGTTGAGGGAGGCCAGGCCGTAGGGCGAGTCCGGGGCGACCCTCGACACCCGGCCCTCGTACCCCTCGCCCGAGTGAGTCGGGTAAGAGTCGTACCATATGTAGATGGGAATCTCCAGGCCCTTCTCGGCAGTCAAAGCCAAATCAGAGAGGTTACAAGCGGTACCGCGACCCCAGAACACCAGAGACATGCGGCATGCGATGGGGGATGTTGTGAAAAAAATTTTTATTGTTTTTTTAAGGTGAGTGGTTTTGTCCTGGCTTCCGGTTTTAATCTAGTTCGCCCTTGGTTCTAATCTATGAGGTGTGTTTTTAAGGAGGTACTGCGATTAAATAAAGGAGGGAGGGGTATGGGTAGAGACATTTGGAATTGGGTAGATGAACTTACGATGAGTACGAGGTGGAGATCGATAGGGTTGTATTGAGCTCTGTAACTCAAAAATAAAATGGCCCCCTCAAGATGCAGTGCTGCCAGCTCCAACACCCACAGTAAATAATCGTACTGAACAAGAAGTGAGTTGTCATTCACTTTCTTTGGATGAAAAAAGTTAAACCAGTGGATATGAACTGGATTTTGTGTTGAGTTTATGGGGAACAACAATGAGCAGTACAATTCAACAATGGTATGGTTGCTTAAAGAAAATCACACTATTGTTTGCATAGGAGAGAAAATGGCCGCCGTAACTGATGATCTCATTGCCAAAATTTTGAAAAAAAGGGAAATTCAGTAATACTGTTCCATCTGAGGGTTTCTTACATATTTCTCAACACTTCTGCCACAGATCATGAGTGAACCTCTTGTTTTTTTTTTGTTTTTTTTTAACTTTGGGCGATGAGGTCATCAGTGAATTCATGCCAGCCAATTGAAAAATAGCCAATTTTCACTAAGCAAACAGTACCATTTGCAAACTGCACTATTGTTAATTTTTGTTGCCTATAAACTTAACACAGTTTTCATTTGCTATTCACGGGTTTAACTTATTTCACCGAAAGAGAGACAATGATAACACACTTTCCATTCGGCATGATTATTCACTGAGGTGGCAGAACTGGTAGCATCGCTGGCAGCCATTTTCTTTTTGAATTACAGAGCTTAATGCTGCCCTATGAATGTCCACTACTTACTGACAGACTTCTAATAAGTCTATCTACCCAATTCCAATGCACAAACGCCTCTAAACCTACTCTCTCCTTCTCTATTCAGAAACGGTGGTTACTGAATAGAGCAACATGTCTAATCAGAAACATGTCATATAGTCAACATGTCAGTAAGTAAACATGTACTTTAATATTTTAAACTCTTGATAGCACTTCTAAATAGGTATCAAAAGGTTTATTTTTTTACGATTTTAAACCTTCATTTTTTTGTTTATTACTGAACTATCTATTAATTTTATTAATATTTTCAGTCGATTTACTTCAATCATTAATTGCTTTGTTCATCCTGGGGTATATTTTCAATATTGACACAAGTTTATTATTGCAAGGGAATTTGTTAAGGCTTTACAATGTCACTTTAATCAACATCACTTTATTCAAATAAGTTATACTGACTAGGTATATTATGATTACTCTAATCAGATCCGATGGCTACTACCTTGCTTCGTGAAAGAGATTATGTTAAATATACTGTATCAATAAAAAGAAGTGAAAATTAACAACCAAATCAAGCCAACATTGTGTTTTAAATTTAAAAGGTACAGGAATTCCATGCTAGTTTAGGAAAGCCATACAAAACCAAATTAAATTTGTTTTTAAGGTAATTTAGAAAATCCATCCATTATTGGATTTTTTCTTTTTTAAGGTGACTGAGTATTCTTTATCCCCATGAACAAATTACAATAAATACACATTCCATAATCATGCATACAAGCTTGTGGAGCCATTTCGAAAGTTTTGGGTTTCGGTAGAGTTGAAAAAGTTGCAATAGTAGATTGGCATGATTCAAGAACTTTGCATCGTAAAATGGTATTGATTTGGCCGTAAGATCCAAAATATTTCAAACCAAAATTTAAGGAAAATTGTTAAGTTTTGACTTTTCAACTTTAACTTTAGGACTTGGTTGTCTGATCACTTTTGAGGCATCAAAGGTTCAATCCTTAAGTAAGGAACAGTGGTAAAATTACATTACCGGATTCATCAGCACAAAGATCAAACTAATGTTGGAGAAAATTCAACATGTTGCTTTAACTTAAAAAACAGCTCCACTTATCTAAGAACACTACCTTAACTGAACACAAAATCTAAAATAATAAAATCAACTCTACCCTGATTAAATTACTAATAAATCTCTTACTGTATTTTACTGATACATTTTACTCTGCTGTTACTGTTACTGTAGTGTATTCATGTAGGCTGGTAGCGGAAGCTTTGCGCTTGCGTACTTGAGTGTCGTTAGCTATATATATGCACATGCGTTAGAAAGTGTATTGTGACTGGTGCTGCGTGTTAGAAAAAAGGGGAGATAGTAGAGAAGATTAAACAGAAGAAGAGGGAAGATCAATTCAAAAAGTATATACAGAAGTAGAAGAAGGTAAAAGAGCTTTGTCAGAAGAAAACTTTTAGCGGGTTATATACAATGTACTATGTCCGATTCTGAAGAAAATGTTATGTTTTGTACTGTGGTAGGTTTTAGAAATATTTAATGATCTTAACTATTATTGAAAAATGAGTATGTATGCATGTACCTCTCGAATTGTGTATGTATACATGTACCTCTCAAACTGTGTAAGTATGCATATACATCACAAATTGTATATGTATGCATGTACCTCACGAATGGAGTATGAATACATGTACCTCACAAATTGCGTATGTATGCCTGTGTGTTCAGTTTCTAATTTTTTTTTTTTTTGTAGTTTATGTCCACCTACATCGTCTTGACTTGGTGATTACAAACCTAAATTTTACTTTTGCCCAAAATAGAAAGCACCGGTAAAGAGCATAGTCATGGACTATGTATTATTTGCTTTCTTACTTTCATTCAAAAGATATTGATAACAGCAGTTGTTTACGAATCAAACTTGGATGCTTAAACCTTAACACATTATCTACATATTGTGATGCTGTAGAAATAAATGTTTGTAAGAGATTAAACATAGTTGTTCAGTTTCCTTAAGGGTGAGTTTATTGGGTTTATTTAGTAATTAATTCGAAAATCAATATCAATATTTATGAATTGTGTCTTACAGGATTTATGGAAAATTCATAAAAAAGGAATTCAAAACAATAATTAAAAGTGGTCTGTTGTATTTGTTTCGACTGTTTTTTGTATATTGAAATAATGTTATGAAATATCAACCTTTTAACTTTCCTAATACCTCTTTAAATCACTTTGACTCTCAGTGAATACGAAATTTTCATTGCAAATCATCATAAATCTCTACACCGATTCTCTATAGAATCTTATTTGCATTTTCTACACGTCTCCCATACGCTGGAGAATAACTTACAGACAGGAAAGGCTTCGAGATTACCCTTTTAACACGAGAACAAACAAGTTTCACAGGCTGCTTGACAAGAACAAGCAGCACACAAGTGAGCGGAGCCCCGCGCACAACCTACACGCCAGACCGCTTGATTTACTCCCGTCTGCTCTTTAGAAACACGCGTATAACATTATTTCGGAGTTTGGAATCCTCGTGAAAAGCGGATGACGTAACTTTAATCAAAAATGTTAAAATTATGAATCCATTTGGCTGCCATGCTGTTTGAGTAGTAAAGGATGATTAACGAAAAGATTTTGTGTTCCTGTTATTGGTGTCGGTGTACTAATTGTAAGTGTTATTGTTACAGTTGTATTGAGTATATTGTATGGGTGTGTGTTTAGTTTAGTTTAAGAGTTTATTTTAAATAACAACACTACTAAAAAGCAATAACTACAGTTAAGATTTAAAATACTACTTCAGCTACCAAAGCATTAGTCTTTGTAATTTTCAAGTCTACTGCTAAGCTACAAGAACCTTTTGGAAACTTTAGAAAGGGCAGGGCCCTATTAAATTCAAGTTTAATGAAATAATAATATTAAAAAATTCAACATTGGAAGACATGTTACGTTTTTTAGGAGTTGAGAGAAAAACCAAAGTTTTAGAAATAATCTTCTGGTAAAATGATGGCTTTGTGCCAGTCAGTGATCCAATTCATTATAAAATACATCATTTAACATTGAAAATATGTTTGATAAAATTCTAGATTTGAAGCCCACAAAAAATGGCACTAATTCCTCTATTCAGTTTGGAAAACCATTAGTTTTAAAAAAGTCCATTTTACAACTGCGTTAAGTTAATTATGCTTTCTTAAAAAATCTCTAATTTTCACAAATTAATTTTGATCTAACTCTTTATAAACCAATCATATTTTTTTTTATCCTAAACTATCCAAAATTATAATTACTAATAACACTAAACAATAACAAAGAGAATGAAGCTACAAATGTTTAATAAACACAATAAAATTACTTTTCAATTGTGTGCTATTCACATAAATAGGTAATGTTAGAGTATTTTAACATAAAAATATTTACTATTTCATGAAAAAATCCACATGAATAACATAGTGACAACTATTATCAGAAAACTGACTCATTCAAGAACAATCGCAACAAAAATCCGGCAATGTTGTCACATTAAAACACTTTCATTTTCATCTAAAAATTTGTAGCTTCGATCTCGACACAATCAAACACGTTTACGACAGCGAGACACACGACGACATGCAGTAAATTAAAACTACCCTGACTGTACTCAGCCAGTCAGGTGGAATCAGAGCTGATACTCAGCCAGCTCTGGAGTGCGGCCGGCTATACTGGAGTCGACATTACTTTGACCCTGAGTGCCTGCTGTAACTGGTTGCACCCAGCCTCAAAGTGACATCAACCCCAGTATAGCCGGTCGGGGTGGGTCAGTGTATGTGTGGTGTGTGTAGTGGTATTCTCTCTCATGTTGGGTCCGCGAAAACTGTCGTCACTTCACTCGCGGATTTCGTGCACTACTGGCAGAATCTATTTGTCAATAGATGCTGCTAGCTATGGAGGGTACAGGGGGACAAACAATTTAAGTGATGAGTAACACTACTCTAGTTGAAACTCCTAAAAATTAGATGATATAGTTAAAGGGAATTACGACTAACACTACAACTTATAACTACATTTATTTACACATATGTTTTACTGCTCTCCCTTTTCATCTCCAAACGCCGGGAACTGTTTTGCACATTACTTCGAGTTAGGCCTAGCGGGTTAGAGTGTTATCAGGTAGTGAAAAAAACATTGGTAACTGGCAAGTTTTAAATTTGTCTGCTCAAACCCAGATTTCCCTTTTTAACAGTTGTATATTATCTTAATAATTAATTACAATAAAAACTTATTTGCTATGATTTCAAAAAGTTCCAAAACAGACTGATTTATGACATATAAAAGAGTCTGCATTAGTTGTCAATTGCCTTTGAAAAATATTTTGATATGCAACATACCTTTTGTTGGGAAAAAGGTTTAACTGAACTGTATTAATGTGTTCACAAGCAATAGCATTTTTAATTACAATAGTTAAAAAAATGGAAGTAAAAAAATTGCAAGTGAAAACTTTCTTTACAAATACAACATCAAATAACCTAAGTTCATGAAATAGTAAAAATAAAATATCAATACTTGAACTAAAAATATATTCTAAAGAGATCAAATATTTTGGAACTCTTGTTATGTTACAGTGTTCTTTGAACTTCGTCCCTTCAACATTTGATCTGTCTGCTTCCTGCATTACCACACATAATTTACATCTATGTAATATTTAATTCAATATCTACATAAATAATTACAGTGGTTTTTTAACAATTTAAAAACAATGCACTGTGCTAACTAGTTATGTGTAAAAAATAGACACTGGAAAATGAAAATAATTCCTGGAGCTGTATAAATCCCTGGCCAATGAAAAGTGCTAAGATATAATGCCAAGACAAAATAATCCATGGATCTTGTATAGGGCTGTAGTTACAACATTCACGGTAAGAGTTGCAAGAAAACCATGATTTCATTAGTAGAGAACCCACTCAGCTATTATGAAAGTGGTTGACATAACAAGACCTCTGACGATATTTTCACTTAAATAAAATCTCATTGACACTTGTTGAGTGGTTCTTTTTATTCTATCACGAGCATTCAGTTCAAATAAAAATATTCATGATTCTTTAAGCAAAAAATCAGTCACTAACATTACTTTTGACCAAAAATGTATCAAGTAAATCAATCATAAAAAATCAATATGCATTAATCTATATAAATAATCAATTGATCTAAAAATCTGTATTTTAATTATTTTTTAAAGAATAAATTAAATAAATATATTCTAGAATTACTTCTGACATAAAAAACGTATATAACAAAATAACAAGCCGAATAATAAAACTAGAAACAATGATTACTCATCAATAACAAATCGAAAGACCAAAAGCTCGGAAAATTTTTTCCGCCGCACAAATTTCCACATTTTCCGACAGGCGGAATCAATCAGGGTGTAGAGTGAGTGTAAAGTAATATCCGGTGTTACAATGGCACACTCAGGTGTTATCGGACAGATGTTTAATCACCTTAACAGAGTTACGGAAGTTTGGCAAACCGACTCGCGCCAAATTGAAAGCCTTTGTTCGCCGCCTAACTCCTGCCACTGCGTCGGTATCAGTTTACTTCGCTGTAACACCCAAGTTCACTCTTCGATTGTTCTCGCTAGACCACTAAGGACTGGGGAGGTATGTAAATTACTTTCGAGATTAGAGTTGTTCAGTTACAACTTTCAATGTTTAGTTTCAATTGGGTCCCATTTCAAATTTGTATCTCTTTCTGTACTTGTGCTTATTGTAAATTAGTGTAAATTTATATGTCCACTATCTTCAACAAAAACTTAAGATAACAATTATTTTCCAATAAATGTATGCACACACATAGGGTACAAAATTCATTAATGATTGATTCAATTTGTCAAGACCTGTTAAAAATATTACTGTTATCAAGTTTAAATGTGTTCTAATCCATTCATGGTATTTTGCCTCCTGAACTGATTTTATCAACTGAAAATAAGTTTACATACCTAGTGAACTGTCATCAATTCAATGTAGAAATATTCAATATCCTACTTAAGTTTCAACACCTCAGTGCCATTTTCCAGGTTTTTTGTACAAGAATTAATTTCTCATTTGTCGTCAAAATATTAAAACACGAACACTTAAAACATTTAAAAAAGACACATATAAGATAGTAAAAATAAAATATCAATACCTGAACTAAAAATATATTCTAAAGAGATCAAACATCTTGGAACTCTTGTTATGTTACAGAAATCATATTGTGTTAAGATTATGTGTCTTTTTTATTAAGTGTTCGTGTTTTAATATTTTGACGACAAATGAGAAATTAATTCTTGTACAAAAAACCTTGAAAATGGCACTGAGGTGTTGAAACTTAAGTAGGATATTGAATATTTCTACACTGAATTGATGACAGTTCACAAGGTATGTAATCTTAATTTCAGTGTTCTAATCCATTTTTGATACGCATTGGAAAAAAATTTAATAATAACTTAGGCAGATTAGATCAACCTAAAGCATTGCATTTGTTATTGTCAAGGACTATACCACTGGTTCTTGCACAAAAACGTAACAAAATCTAATTATTTCTTTCAATAACTATATTTTATATTTACTTTGATGGTAATATTCTGGTCAAAACACACAAACACAACTCAAAATAGGAATTTGAACATATATATATATATATATATTTTTTTTTAACATAGAAATTTTATTGTATTGGAGACACTTGAAATCATCCATTTTTAAAACAAATTAAATATTAAAGCAAAATACAAAGTAGGTTGATCAATTAAAAAGTCGTTTGAAAAAATTTACTAATATAAGTTATTTTAAAAATTTTACATGATTTTCAACCTTAAACATGAAATAAATAGCTAACACTCCTTAGAAAAGTTTTAAAACTTGTATATAATAAAATAACATAGAAACCACTGGATCAGAATAACTTAAACCTAAATCACTGACCTCTGTCATTTCCTAAGACATATTCAAGCACTAGAAGATCCTAAAACTACTGTTTTAAGTTACAGTATCTATAATCAAAATTTATAATTATAATTTTAATTATCAATTATAATTAATAATTAATTATTTATAATTCATCCATTTGAATTATCTCTCTGGTACTAACCATTTTTCCCAAGCAACAATAGAACAGTTGAAACTCTTAACCCCTCAACCCGGAGGTTAACTGCCCTTTAGGGAACCATTTGAGTGAATAAAGTCTTTGGTACAACCAATCTCTATTACATTTCCTGGCACATTCTGCGTCGTTTCTTATTTGAAGTTGCAGACCAGAAAGAGAATTACTAAAATAATATTTACTTTGTTCTCCAATGCAATTAGGTGCATGGACGTGACCACGTCTGAATTTGAAATCTAAATTTGACGAACTACAATAGCAATTAGATTGAGTTATTTCAACCACCACTAATAATGCTGAATAGTTCACATTACTGAAAGCTTAATGAAATGGGAGAAAGAATTTGGAGATATTTTTGTTTCATTATGTGAATCTCAATCAATAAAGTATTTGAATACCAGAATCAGTAACCCTCCAACGGTTTTATTTGACATCAAAAAACTATTATCCCGGGGGACATCTATTCCGACAAGGAAGAAAGTTTTTGGCGATAAAAAAAAATAAACCCATCCCCCTAAATGAGATAGCTTATTTTATACAAACCCCCTGTCAAATTATAAAAAATAATAACTCCAATTTGAAAGTATGGGTCACACAGGATTTAGTTTTTTTTTATTAGTTCCATTAATATGACAGCTAAAAATTTCAAATATGTCTAGATCAAGGGAATGTGAACTTAAAGATCATCCTTGGAGGCGTAATACTATTAATTAGCAAACTAATGACAGTTTTACACGTATCAGTATTTTGCTACTAACTGCATACATAAAAAAATTAAACATCCCATACTTTCAACAAAGGAACCTCTACTTTGCTTCATTCTGTTTTTCTCAAGCGCTTTAAAATAATGTATCACTTGATGGAAGTTTTATTTAAAAATTTTACTTACTCATGAACTACCACTTTTGATGGAAAGGGGTAAAATATTTTGGACACCAAAAACTTTATTCTTTGATTATAAGACATTCCTTAAAGAAAATGAACTCGGTTTTAGTATAAACACACAATAAATAGCTTGGCAATTGGGACTTTAGAAACAGACTGTGTATCTAGCAATTTCAGTCACCCTTTCATTTTCGTATGCCAATCACACCCAATTCACACCTCACTAATTTTAAAAACTGGATGGACTAAACTTCAAAACAGGATGTTACCACCAACGGTTATTATAGCTATAAATTATCTAAAAAATCTAAACCTAAACCGAAACATGTCTGAAAATTTTTGCGGGGGACAATATATGTTGGCTTACTTCTTATCACTCAGAATTAATTCATTCATGTTCATATAAAACCATTTCAGCCCCATAGGTCTGAATTTTTATATTTCATAAAAAGTACTAAAATACCTATTGGTTGTATTTTTAAAATTCATAATAGCGAAGGATTTGTAATTATTATTTAATTTGTTGGACTTTTCCTTTTGCTTCTAGTGTTTCAACTACGCTACATTTCAAAAGGTATGGAACTCCTCTTGTATTCAAGTGACGCTACTTAAAGTAGGTTAATGTAACTTTAAGTAGGGTCACTTGAAAACGAGAGGAGTTTCAATACCTCTCGAAATGTAGTGTTGTTTAAACTCAAGAAGCGAAAGTAAAAGTCCAACAAATTAAATAATAGTTACCTATTGGCGATGAGATAAAAAACAGTAAATGGGCAGGTTATTTTTTAGATAAACTACTATAATTAGTATTGAGATAAAGAAATTATCACCTTATCAATCTTTACCCTCAATTTCATCCTAAATTTAAATTCATTAACCTACATTGTTAGAACTGTTTGAGAGAAATGTTATTTTGTTGTTCATCGCGACAGGCGGTAGCGAGACTATTGATCGCTCGCAACACGTGTGCAGCACTAATGCGTCTGTCCGACACTGATGGCCTAACTTCGCCCATCGACACGGCAACGCCACTACTCTTCTGTAAATCATTACCCCCCCCCACCCCTTCCATCTCCCTGTCGTTGCAAGAATCCGAGGAACTTTCCAGTTAAAATGAGACTGATTACTGCAGATTTCATGGTGGTCTGAAGCTGTGACTTAAATCTATGTTTTGAATTTTATCACAATGACAAATTGATAAAAAAGGGATTAATTACTAGAAATTGTTGAAACAATACTTTAGCCAAACACAATCAACATTATTAATGTAAAGAGAAACTTAAAAGCATTACTTTTCAAAAAATTGTAAATTACTTGAATTACAATTTTTACATCTTTGCCATCAAAGTTCCAAGAACATTCAAATACAGAAAATATTCTTCTTTATCATCTAGTTTCGAATAAAAATAAGACAACTAGATTAATTTTTTTTATCACTGATAAATGCATTGTGATTCAAGGTATCTAGGTAGGATCATTTTTTAACTAAAAGCATGAAGAGGTTTTATTTCAATTTGTTCCAATAACTTTAGGCGCTGCAAACTAATACCTCCCTTAACTTAATCTGCCGTTCAAGCCTAGTTTTACAAGGCTGCAATCTTTAATGAAATATCATGTAGATTCATCAAAATTCAAATTTTTAACTAAAACAGATATTTAAAATTTTTATTTCAATCCAGCATTCAATTTAATTTGACATCTGACATCAATACTTAATACATATTATCCTAACGTACCATTTTGCTTTACTACAGGCTTAAATCATATTAAAAGCATTGTAATTCTCAGTTTACATAATATGCAACCTCCAACTATTTGAGCTAATAACTTATGTACGCAAAAATAAAAAAAAAGGGAAAACAGAAATGTTATGATCTGGAAAATAAAATCCACAAAATGCAGCAGGTGAGGATATAAGATGCTTCCGAGCCTGTTTATTCAATCAGCATAATATTGCCTCCAGTAGAGTTTCCTTTCACAGTTTCAATCTGAAAGTAATATTTGTCTTAAATATTTTAATGTACGGCTCTATCAAACAAAATTGACAATGAATCGTCATTCAATGAAAAATGAAACCGACAATTAATTGGCAATCTAGGATAACAAAACAGATCATAATTTAAAGGTTTACAAAAAATTTGTTTTTGTGCAAAAATTTTTCATTAATTTCATGTTTTACACATAACCCTTATCATAATTTTTTTTCCTAACTACTCTGCCTATAACTCCTCCTAAATCTTAATTATTTCCTTCTTACCCTAGACAAACTATTGACTAAAGCAGTAAGTGATTGAATCCATCAGAAAATGTTGTTCTACCAAAAAAATAGAACATCTGACTAAAATTGCTAAGAATTGTGAACTTCAGTTAAATTTTCCCTGCATTATTTTTAAAAGTATAGTAATTAACTAGTGGCTAGAAGGGGTTTAAAGCACCTAATGAGGGAAAATTCCAGTATTGTATCCTTATAATAGTACAAAATACCTTCATAGCAAACTGAATCTACCTTATATTGATATCTAGCCTACCACATGGTTTTCAATCAAGTATCAGCATCACATGTTTTATGTAAAAAAAGCAGAAGTTTTTAGATCCCAATGCTTTTTAAATGGCAGATATTTTACGTTATATCTCATTTTCTATTAAACTTCAAGCAAATTCAGTATTTTTCCCGCCATCGCGGAATATAGACCTTTAATTTGAGCCCTCTCCCATCTTTCTACGACTTGCCAGGCGCCCACAATTTTGACGCAAAGAATCGCCTTACGAAATTAAATATATGGTTCTGTAATATGATAACAACTTAGTTCAGTGAAATGATAAACGAATGCATTACTCCAGCACTTTGAATTGCTACAGTCCTACCTTAACCCTGCTAAAATATATCATTATTTTTAAAAATCTATTCACATTTCCACCCTACATAGTTTATAAATTTATGGTTTTCTTGAAATATGGGTGAGTCAGAATACAATTTTTTTTGTATTTTGTCAAAAACAAATCTCAAATCCCTTTTAAAGCTTTCAATACCTGAGGATTATCAAAGTGCCAGCATTAACAGGGTGAACTTAGCAAAGTTGCGAGCTTACAGCAGAATTGAATACAGATTATAACTTTGTAATTTAAGTTTATCAGTCGACGACAAAGTCTGACTTTTATCAACAATTAACTCCTAAATATCTAACAAAATTATCTTAAGTGATTACGACAAAATTACAAAAGGAAAGGTAATTAATGGAGTATTAACTTGGAATAATTAGTTTCATGGAAACTGTGGACTTTATTGCTTGTTTAAAATACTTGATGACAGTTTAATGTTGTCATTTTAATAAATATGAAAACAAAAACGAGACTAATTTATCTTTGGGCAACTTATTTTTATATTCCTACTGATACAAGACAGATTTTGCTGTTTATTATTGATGAAACATTTCTTTGGTTTTTTTCTAAGTGTGTAGCATCAACTGTTATTATGTTGATAGGTCACAGTATGTTTAACTAACTCATTTGGGGAAAAACTTTAGAATTAACAAGGTTAGATCTCAGGTAAAAAAATTGAAATTTGGGGTACCCCAAGGGTCAATTTTGGGACCATTGCTCTCTTTGTTATTTGGTGGGTATGGATAATGCATTGGAACATAGATTAAAAAGTAATCTATGTCTTTATGCGGATGATGCCAATCTCATTGTATCATCAACGTCTCCTGAAGATCTGTGCATGTAGTGAGTTGGAAAATATTGGGATTTTTCTTAGGAATCACAATTTGAAATTGAATTCAATTAAAACAAGTATAATGAACTTTAGAACCCCTCAAAATAGAAAACTGAAAGATCCTATGGTAATTTATGATTCAAATCTCATTACCAAGGAAAATAGTATTAACTTTCTTGGATTAACAATAGATGAACATCTAAATTGGGATGATCATATACACAAAATTTTAAATAAAATTAATTCTGGGGTGTATGCGTTGGCGCAAATGAGTTACATATGTGATTTGAAATCATTAAAAATTATTTATTTCGCTCACATTCATTCTCATATATCATTTTGCATTGCATTATATGGGTCCACAAAAAAAAATAATTTAGAAAATATTTTAAGACAACAAAAAAAGCTATCCGAATTATGCTTAAGCTTGATAGGTATGAGTCAGCAAGGGAACACTTTAAACAACTAAAGATTTTCACAGTATACAGCCAATATATTTTTGAAACTATACTTATTGCAAAAAATGAAATTCTAAACGTTGATAATAGGACACTTACGCATTCCTATAACACTAGAGGAAAGAATTTGGTGTTCCAGGACCACAGACTAAAATTTTTTGAGAAAAAACCATCATACATAGGAAACACATTTTTGAAATATATTCCGAAAGATATAAAAATTGAAATAGGGTCTCCTAAAAAGTTTTAAAAAATGCTAAAAAACTTTCTTATAGACAAATCTTTTTATTCATTGGAAGAACTTTCCACCTCCCTATAAATTCAAATATGTTCTAGATTTAGGTGCTAGGTAGTTATTATATATGTCAATGACTGTGACGCTATTTATTGTACTACATGTGCAAAAAATAAATAAAGAGTTATGACTATGTTAAATTCATTATGGTGTACGAATAGTTTTCATTAATAAGTTTCACCAGTTTACTGAGTTGACTATTTTTAAAACAGTAATTTGTTGATCTAATTTACTTTATAGTTTTAAATAATTTATTCATGTTGCAAGCCTCCAAAGCTGATTAAGTTTAATTAAAATTGTTTATATTACCTCCATCATCATTGGATATTTGAAAGCTGAAGTCGGAGGAAATATAACCTGTTTTAATTAATAGTTTTAAGGCTTTACAACCAATATTTGAGTTGATGCTGATTATGGTAATACTTGATCAATTAGCTCATACAAGTCAAAAATGAATCAGTGTATTAATAATATATTTTGATTTGCTTCTGTTTAGATCAATGTGAAATATCTGGCTGTGATCCTCTGTTCTTGCTACAATTGTGTATGCATCAGAAGAGAGAGGTCCTATCACAGAATAGTTCTATATATTATGACTCTTGTATTTCTTAATGTTATATTTCCCAGTAATGTCTGCAGCTCTGTTTAGTATTCTAATACTTTTGAATAACTTTCTGTAAGATATTCTTTATTCACAAATAACTAGTGGTTTACATTTTATGTAACGTATCAAATGAAAAACAAAGTGTTAAATAATATTTCAAACAACCTTCCAGTCCAAGGAAGTTATTCTCTTGTTTCGCGCCAGGCTCCCTGTGCATCATTTTGATACATGGCTTATATGTTTTCAGCTTCATTACTTAGAGAGCATACCCTTCTAGAACCTTCTCCTCCGTTACAAAAAACTTCTGTAATCCATTTCCCGGAACAAAATCTACCATGGCTCACCGCTGGCGAGCGAGACGAACAAAAGACATAGTGAGTCAATGTAAAACTACAACCCGTAAGAAAAAAGAAGTTGCAAAAAAATACAAACTGTTACAGACAAACATAAAGAATTTGGGACTTGTACAGAAAAATTTACTATAAATCCACACTTTTCGGAAAATGCTTGTTAGAGGAATGAGTACAAGTTCTAAACTGAAATAAAATTAAAGATATATTAATATGATTTTTCTTTATATTAGTTTATTATTTGTAATTTGAACGTAAATTTAAAAAATCCTAAATTATACTTAAACTAATTATTGTCCTCAAAAATTACAATCTTTTTTTTTCTTTAACTCTTTCATTTAATATCTTAAAAGTCTATTTATGAAAAAAATTTCAACAACTGATTCGTTTAAACTAACTGCAACGAAGTACTTGCAAATAAACTAATTACCGCAAACCAGTAACAATAACTGTATAAAACAATTGTTTAATCATATTCTACAGACGAAATTGCAAAATTGCTATCTGCTACACTGAGGATCCTTCTCTACGGTGTCTCGAGTGCCTAACGACTTTAATCAGTCGAGTTCCACGTTGTAACAAGTCAATTCTCGTGCTGACACACTTGATTGAGTGCTTGTCTACTCGAGTGCCGCCATTGCCTCGGGAGAACGCAGCCACATGTCGGCTGAGGTGCTAATTCCCTCTCCGAGTGTGACAATATTGTCAGGTGTTTTAACAGTCTCTTTTTAGCACGTAATGTGAAAATTTAAGAATAAAAAATCAAATTTCTTTTGCTGAGATGGATTGAAAAACATGAGACAAAATATAAAAACGAAATTGTAGGAAAGAAAAATTTTCCTTATTAATTTGAAGATTGCCAGTTTGACAGGGGGAAAGTTAAGTTACAGTATAATTCGGAGACAACAAAACTGGATGTAGCCACCATTGGTTATAATGGCTATAAATTAATAGTTATGGTGGAAAAAATATCAGAAAGTTTGTATGATGAAAAGACGACAATAAATGACACCTCATCACACATAATTCATTCTTGTTTATAAAACATTTGCCTGTGGGTGAATTTGTATTTTCCCTTAAAAACACCCTTTAATGACTAGCAGGAGCATAAGAAAATATCATCAACCTGTCTAATCTCCAGACTTTAGACTCCATTTCAGATGTTTGAGTTATCTAGGAACCTATTCAGTTGTTTCAAAGAATTTCCATAGAATAAATTTAATTTTTCTGCACAAATACAGTAAGCAATATTGAAACTTTCAAGAGTCAGTTTCAGTTAATATTTTTTCAGGGTCTGTTCAAACTAACTCACCATATGCACGAACAACTGACAATATGTTACCAACTACGACTCTAATGGTTAAATATATGCAGTCGTTATGCATAAGTGTCAACTAAATAACTGAAAACTCAATTTTAACGGAATTACTGATTAATCATACTTTGTTTAGATAAAACAAAATAAGGAAATTGAATCAACACCAAGGCCCATAGGTTAAAAAAATTATTCCCCAACAAAATAAATGAGCAATTTTATTCTTTCTATTGCATATAATTGCCGTTTTTATAACCTAATCTGCTAATAGAGAAACCCAGGTGGGGAAACCCAAAGAGGTTTTGAAACATGAGGTTCAATCAATGGTGAAAAGTAAGACAAAGTGATGTCAATTTTTTATAACTACATGTATAATGGTTAATTCAAAGTTACAGATTGAAAGAATAAGCAAGTTTAGCAATAGATAGTAGCACAAACACTAAAATGTATGCCTCTCATAAGAGCCTGTTCTTGGGTTTTTTTTCAATCTTGAAATGGGCCCATCTGGATGTAGCTTTCATCTTTCATTTAATATCACATATATACACAAAAATTCATATTTAGGGATCGACATGTTGTGAAGAAAAATCAATGAATTTGTTGATACTATATATATATTATTAAAAAACTAAACATCGAAATAGATTGGCAAAAGTTCACTCATCTGCAGCTTCAATATGAACGAGGTCGGATAATTTCAACTTTGCAACAAACTCGACAATGTCCTCGTATGCACCAAGCACACAGTCTGTTTCAATAGTCTGCACGATCACAGTACACAATGTATCAACGTCCTAATACGTTGCCTGAATACCCGTTTTAGTGTTCTAATACATACACATAACGTATTCTAATATGACAGCGACTACCTTTAATGGTTCAACTTGGCCCATTAAGAGTGTCGCGAGTAAATTATGATATTAACAAGGTTTTCATGCATCGGGACTCACAATGGGTTAAATCAAACAATTAAAGGCAATTAATGGGTTAAATTATTGGTAATCATGTCATTGGAGTTAAGTTTGAAGTGATAGACTTTTTGGTAATCAAATAAAAACACAAAAAATCTCTATATTTTGGAGCTCACTTTTAACTTAAAAGAAACCTTTGAGTTTGACAGTAATAATTTTTATCCCCAAATCAGGCCAAAATTTTGTTATATTTGTAAAAGCAATTCAGACAACTTCCATTCACCAATTATGTAAACCCTTTAGTAATTATTTGAATGCTTTAATAAAATTCTGAGTTTTTTTCAGAATGTTTGCTAGAGGTTCAAAATAAAAATAAACTTAGTCTCAGTGAGGATAGGTAAGTAAAAATCTCAAATTTTAACTATAAACTAAGTGGTTTACATTTATTGATATTACTTACTTACTTGTTCATACTTACTTTACAACCAAAAGAATTAATCACTTAAAATTCAAGTCAAACGACATCTTAAAAATTTTGTCGATTAAGTTTCAATATCACATTGAAATCATTACATTACAGGTTTCACTCCCAGTTAACTGTGTGAAACCCCATTTTGAGTAAACGGAGGAAGTAGTTACTGGACCTAAACTTTTGAGTATTTTTCAAAACTTTGGATGAGCTGAGTAGTGTAAACTTGGCTGAAAAAGTTCATACTTGAGTGCTTGTACACCCCTAATGAAAAGGAAAGCTAGTGTAAACATTACTAGGTATAAACCACTTTACACCTTTCCCACCATTTATTAATTCATTATTCTTTTGCAGTGTCCAAATTACCTAATTTTTTAAGGAAATTTTGCTCACCATGATTTTCATCATTCAAACCAACACAATTTCACAAAGTACATAAATGACAAAGTCTGTCACTCCTTGACATAAATTAGTTATGATATTCAGACAGCCTATGGTCAACAGACTAGTACTTCATGAGTTATTGTTAGTTACTGTTAGTAAATATAAACTGGTACTCTAAACAAATCCATATCATCCATTTACTTAATACTTTAAGTATTCCACTTGATACTGTTAAAATATAGATGGCTACAAGTCTTACATTGTCACTTTATTTGTTTGGCTTTGTTAAGCTCTGTGTTTTAGTAGTATTTTTTGAATATTTATTGTAAAGAAATGTTATCTTATGTATCTTCAATACCAATTTACACTGCCTTCCTTTGCAGTTAATTTAAACCTTTAACCCTTCATTGTATATAAATATAAACTACCTTACCTATCCTACTATAAAGCTACCTACCCTTTTAATTATTCATCAACATACATTTGAGGATTACTTCACCTCCAACTAAACAATAAAGAAATTTCATAACAATATTTTTAACTTTTAATGAACCCTAAATCTGATCATTTCACCTGACACGACAGTATTTGACAGTTCCGCAAACTTTCCGTATCACAAGCTCCATTATGCACGTCCAATCCCGGTAATAACATAATTCACGCGAGACCTCGTTGATGGGGGAAGTTGGACTATCAAGTGTTCAGGCGCGCTGTAGACGTTAGAACACATTGTAAGCCAAGTCGCCTGAGTAACTTTCCTCCTAGCTGTCACTTCGTGTGAACATTCAGGCTGGTGTGATGTTGAAACTTATTACCGAAGCTGTAATGTGTGTATATGATAAATATTATTAAGAAGAAGAAGAAGAAGAAACAGCTTTATTTACAACATATTTTTGAATCTACAGAAAAAAATACAATGATTCAATAAGCATAAAACAATGGTCTGATGACCGTCTGTTTCGGTTGTCACCACTAGTTCAGTCCAGACTCTACTAAAATATATTTTGACTGCTCAAAAATCACCAATTGAAATTAATTTGTAACATACTGAAAAAAAATATAAATTTGATTAAAAATTAAAAAATAAGTACACAATCTAAAGAAATAATATAATGTAGAATCATTTATTACAGATATGTTGTCCTTATGATTTACTTAATAAAAGATTCACTCAAAATTGTACTCCTTTATCAAGGACCATCTATATTCCCATGCGGACTTAAGAAAATTCCCCAACCCCAGCCAATCCCTCCCATTCAGGAAACTTAAATACTCATCATACTCTAAAGTAGATTTGCCCAAATGATTTGTTCTAATTTGTTTAAGAATAGGACACCTAGCCACGAAATGATAAACTGTCTCATCTTCCCCTAAATTACAAAGCGAACATGAAAAAATTTTATTCTTGAGCCACGGTCTATAATTTAAATGGATTAATTCACCTCTGCATTTAATTAACCAACCAATACAATTTACGTCTAGAGTATCTTTTAAAAAACCTCTGTCCCCTAAGTCAAATTCTAGAAGCAAATTTTGTTGGTGAAAAAACGATGTGCGCGCTTTGCCAACACAGTCCGCATACCAATCTGATCGCAGTTGACTCACGATGTTTATCAGCTGATTCGCTACGATCAAAGGCTTTGATAAATATTATTACTAACCCCAGTCTTTATCATTATTGAAGGTTGGTCAGTTTTTTTAAATAGCAGGGTTCAAATGAACCTGCGTTGAACCTTGATTAAATGTTTGGTTTTTTTGGGGAATTTCTAGAGAATGCAGATAGCGAGGCCCTGTCTTTTATAGTGACTGGTAAGTTCACTTCTAGGTATCATCCAAAAAGTTAAGCGACCAAAAGGAAATAATTAGCAGCAAGGAAACTAAAGTGGATTTTCATGTTTTATCTTGACAGATGCCAGTACTGAACGTGTCACAAAAAATAGCTTCCAAAAATTACGAATGTCATTAATTTAACTCCTCAACCTTTTCATTATTTTTATATAAGACAGGCAAACTTTTATCATAAACTATGGTATTAGGAAGATTTTCCTTCCCTTCCCACTCATAACATTAGAATAAATTCCAATTTTTCTATTCATAAATATGACTTCAACTTTTCAAAATAAAGGTAATTTTCATTAATCTGCAATTTCTAACTGTGATTAATTTATATATTTTCGATCTTACCATTTACATCATAAAAAACCAAATTTTCTAAATTTTAAGCATTCCTTACACAATACACGTTTCAAAAATCAATCAGTAATAAATTTTTCTCAGCTAACCAAAACTCACTATAGTCATATTATAATTTGATTAAGGATATATAATTTCCTAGAAAGAAAAATTAGTTTGTACCCTTTTAATATATTTAAAAACAAATTTTATTCATGGCTGCTTGACAATCCCTTTTACAGTTTGGATGATTTTTTAATGCAAAAAATATAATTTTTAGTTTTTATTTTATTGTTTGTCTATTCCAGAACTGATGCCATATGGTACCTTGTTTATATATAGCTATTTTGGTCTGCCATTTTTTCACAATGTATTTTTATATATCCTAAGTTATTTTATAATGGTGTGACCTAGCTCTTATGCTGATACGTATAACGTTGTCAATGATGTATTATATTCTTATGACAATAAAGAATATTTCATTTCATTCATTTCATTTTCCATTTAATTTCATTTGCTCAAAAATCAAGTTTTCAAAGTGAGATATTCAACCACTTCCTACTCACTATGGTTATAACACTTCCTCAATTATACTAAGGGACATTTTGGAGAGTTGTGGTTGTTGATAGTTAGCTGCTTGTTGACTGTCCACAGGAATCCTGGAGAAGATATTTTGTTCAAGTTGAGTAGATCCTCTTGAGTCGTCTTTGTTGTAAATACTTAATCACAAATTTCTAGACTAAGCAGTATTGTTTTAACGTTAAAATATAAAATCATAAAATTAGTGAGCCTTTTTAAACTATAAATTATTATCAAAAAATGTTTTGAGCCCTTCAAAAACATATCAATAAAACATACCATTAGACATATTAACAGAAGAATTTGGCATGAAGAAAACTTACTTTCTTCATATAATGTAGGCAATATTTCTAAAAATTAATAATAAAATCCCACGATCTTAATCGTTTCAAGTTTAACCAGAAAGCCTGAGTACCACTAAGATTATGGTATTACAAACATTCCATACACTCTTTACAAAATGAATAATTTTTCAAATTAATTTACACATCAGAAATACAACACTTATTTCATTTTTACACAGGATAACGACTCTTCCAACACCTACCCAACATTACAAATTAAACCATAAACCTACAACTATTGGTAACCACTACTGCAGGAAGGACAGTTTAAAGTGCCGTCTTATCCTAGAGTGAAGTGAGGACACCGGCTACGTACGGTTACGGTTACGCACTCGGTACGCACCGGTTACGTACGGTTACGCACCGGTTACGTACAGTAACGGTCCGGGGGAACTACCAGGTTCTCTACGGATCTAAGACCAATCAATAAGCAGCAATGCGAACAATCATTCATTGAAGACTGCCAAGCTTTAGAATTGGTTTCGCGAGTCTTCACAGCGTACTGGTGGCGTAGGCCTGCTGTTCACGAGCTTTTCGTGGCCAGAGAATCGTTCTCAATAGGAAAAGGTAGAGGGTAAAGATGGCAGGGGAAAGAAAATTTTATTCGGTTTATTTAGCTTATAAGTTTTTTTTTAAGTTTGGTAAGTGGGCCTGGTTTATAGAAACTGTAACCCAATAAGAAAAAAATCTTAGTTAACATGAACCAACATTTTGTGGGGATTAAGAAACCTAAAGCAAACTAAACTGTTAATTCTGGAATTTAAAGAATTTTTTGAACATTTTGAAATTTTTGGGTCGAGTATGACAAATTTAGAGCACAAGTGGTTTGATTTTTATGGGTAATGCATTAGAAGCACAGTAAACAATCGCAAAAACATTTTTGTAGTCAATAGAAACAAACCCAATGACAATCATTTTGATATTCAACACCCTAAAGTGGAAATTATCATAAAATAAACTTGAAACCCCAGCGGACCTAAATACAAATTCATTGAATGCGAAATCAGTCAAATGTCGACAACAACAAAACTTATATCAGGAAAGTTGGACAATTTGGTATTCCAAGTGGGGAAGGGCCGATTGTATTTACCACCCCATACTTGTAGGACTCGAAAACTTGGGTTCCATTCACAACTCAACCACAATCGCTCTTTCAGCTTTACTGCCTTTTCTCCTCCCAAAACACTGGGCTGTATTGACAATTTTATAAGTTTTTCAAAAAGCACAATTTTTTTTGCCTATACCGTACTTATTAACAAAAGAATTGATTCACCAATATTAACATTTAACGGAATCTTCTTGTAGATTAAAATTTTAGTAAAAATATTGTACCGGAGTATGTCTTAAAGGGAATTGGTTCATTATATTTCATTTAGACTTTAGCCAATATTTGCCTTCAATGTTAAGGAATAAGTTTCATTTTCGGAACTGAAATCTGCTCCCACTTTCAGGTTGAATCAAAGTTCTTAATTCAATTCTACCTGAAGATGGGATTGTCCCAGGTCCTGAAATATCGTAAATCTTGAATTGGCAATTGGTTTGCCACATTAAAAAATCTAAACTCTTTGTTTAGTGAAATCTTAACCATCCTAAGGCTATTGTTTTTTAAAAGTACCTGTTGTAATATTTTCAAAAGATAGACTGCTAACTTACCCTTGACAAAGTTCAAGCAAGCAATAGAACACAAAAAAATCACAATTTACTATACTTCATCCCAATGAGAGACTACTTCAATAAAATTCTTAGTTTCTTTCTTCACCAGAGGTCCCTCGATCAGACAAAACATTGTGAACTGTGACTCTTCTGTTTTTTATAGCCTGCATGTCCCATTTCTAAGTTAAATTCGCTGTCTCTAATATTAAAAACAAATTTCAATTTCTTCCACTTTTCTGTTTACAAAAAAATTAAGATTCAAACGGTAACGATACTAAATTACTCTACTTCTTTTTTTTCTTTTTTGTGCCTTTCTACGCCAGTGGAATTGTTTTTACGTTTTGATCGGGAAGAGTCCAAACCTGTGTCTTGTTACTATCTAATGGGGACCTTTTGTTAGAGAGCATCATTAATTTATAGCCCGATGACAAATGGCAACTAGACCGAGTTTTGATCCTGGTCAGGGTTGAACCAGCGCCGCTCAGGTTATGAGGCGAGCACTTTATCCACTCGGCTATCCAATCAATTATTTCTTTGACAGTTTCGTTTATGGAAAAAAAATCAGGATTCATGGGAAAGAGGGAAAGGCGAAGAAATCGGAGAGGAAGAGAAAGAGACGCCACCAGCCGCCCCACAATGCTCAGAGAGAGATGGAGAATGTGTGTGTGTGGGATAGCCTACCGTGTCCCCTACCTTCTTCTCCCACTGCAGGACATAGGGCACGGGGTGATCGGCCGGGAACTCCACCTGGCAGTTGAACACCACGGACTCGCCCAGGATGGCCGTGATGTGGACGGCATCTTGGAAACCGCCCGCCACACCTACGACACCACGAGAGAAAAAGGTAATTAAAACGCTAAAAGATTGGCAAATGTTGGGTCATCTGTGGCATTCATTGGCCATGAACCCTCTAGTGGCATCTCTCGCAGCAATGTGAATCTCTTGCAGCAAAGTTGATGGGTGGGAATCCCATTTTTGAGAGTAAGTGAGCTCATTCTCAAATCTTCATCTTGACAAGTGCATCAGACCTTCTGTGATTGCATAGGCAAAAGGTAAGACAAATCACAGGACTCATTGTGAGACACAGGCAGCTAAAGAAGCATTTGCACCGAAGTGGGGTGAGAATCCCTGTTGCGTTGTCAGTGTCACCACGGACTCGCCCAGGATGGCCGTGATGTGGACGGCATCTTGGAAACCGCCCGCCACACCTGCGACACCACGAGAGAAAAAGGTAATTAAAACGCTAAAAGATTGGCAAATGTTGGGTCATCTGTGGCATTCATTGGCCATGAACCCTCTAGTGACATTTCTCGCAGCAATGCGAATCTCTTGCAGCAAAGTTGATGGGTGGGAATCCCATTTCTGAGAGTAAGTAAGCTCATTTTCCGATCTCCATCTACACAAGTGCATCAGATCTTCTGCGATTACGAAGGCAAGATGTAAGACAAATCAAAGTTGTTACAGGTGTTGGACACCTGAGGGGGCATTTGCACCAAATTAGAGTGTACGATGAGAATCCTTCTTCTAGGAAGTGCAAGCAGCCAGATAAGACTACTGACCACCTGCTGTTAGACTGTGACAGGATTGCTGAGGTAAGCTCCCAGGACCTTGGAGGGAAGCTAGTTGGCTTGAGCTGCAGCAATTCATCAGGGACATGAACCTTGAAAATTCCTGAATCACCTCATCATTGAAAAGGCATCGCAACAAACTTCGCAGCTGAAGTGTCTTGGGACCTCACTCCGCCCTTCCAAGATAGTTAAAAGAGTAAACACCAAAGGAAACAAGAATTAGACGCAAGCCAACAGTTTAACACCACAAACTCGCCCAGTATGGCCGTGATGTGGACAGCAACTTGGAAACCGCCCGCCACACCTGCGACACGAAGAGAAAAAGGTAGTTAAAATGTTAAAAGATCGGCAAATGTTGGGTCATCTGTGGCATTCAACGGCCATGAACCCTCTAGTGGCATATTTCGCAGCAATGTGAATCTTTGGCAGCAAAGTTGATGGGTGGGAATATAATTTCTGAGAGTAAGTAAGCTCATTTTCCAATCTCAATCTCAATAGGTGGCATCTGACCATCTGCGATTGCGTAGGCAAGAGATAAGACAAATCACAGGAGATATTACAGGGGAAGCTTCCTTTCCTTTCCTTGCCTATGGGGTAGGGCAACCCAGACTACCGAGTCCCCCTACAAAATAAAATATGACATGTGAAACCTCAAAAAGTAGAGATGTGGTGATGCAGTAGCCCCCTGTCTTGACAATCAAGGCTTACAACCGCATCAGAGACTGGGGGTACAACATCTCACCACATTTAAACTCGTGGCTGGGCTGCGAGGTAAAACATACCAAAAACATCTGTCAGCAATCGCTTCAGCAAAAAATAAATGAGTGAACCATTAGACGTGCAAGGTTCGGTGTTATCAGAGTTTTACAGCTATGTCGCCACCATTCTTTTGTCCACCTGTTTACCAATTATCACTGATATTTTACAAACTTTTCATTTCATATGTTTTTAAATGGAATGTGAAAAAATGCCTCAAAAAAATGTAGTCTTAATCATTAATAGTTGTAGAAATTCAACGAGATACGGGAGGATAAGAGGAGAACACCTATATGAATAAGTATTATGTATAAAGGTTTCATTTTTTAATTTAGAAACAGAAATAGAGAGTTGGTGATGTGTGCTATACAAATGGGTTTAGTTTAATCTAGTTTGTAAATAAGTGATGTTAGAAGCCATGTCTTCTCGTGGAGCTCTGTTGATGTATATAGCCATATCAACAAGAATATGGCTTGAATACAAACAATCACCAAGTATAATTTATCCAACAGCTGATGTTAACAGGTTCATCAAGACAGAAAATTATAATCAGTTTAAATTCTTGCAATGAAACACCAGTGGCAAAGGGCAAACTGTCTAAAACACCGGTGTGTATCATTGTTGGCACTCTTTTTTTCCTTTTGATTTTATGTTTTTTCACCTTTACTTAAGTGCACACGTGCAAATTGTTTTTCTCAGTTTGTTCTTGTTGAAAAGGAATACAAAAATTGGGAAAATTACAATAAAAATAATCATTGTAGCCAGAACTATGAGCCCAGATAAATTATTAACTGTATTAAAATTCGCCAAGACAAATCTTTAAAAATTTGTAAAAATTACTTTCAAATGTTTCAAAAGGGAAATCCATAAATTCATAAAGCATTAGCTTCACTAACACGACGATCCAGCTTTAAGTTTTTTACAAGAAATTACAAAAAAATATTAACATATTCTTATTGTATTCTGTAGGTAAAATAAAGCTATTCATTTTAGTGTACACAAAAACCACAATGACTTGATATTTGACAACCTACATAACTCAAATAGAAGTAGGCCTACAACAAACGGTGGCCAGTTAATGATCCTAAACCGAATTTGCAGGACATCGAAAGGGGACTGTGAGGGCCGATAGCGAGGCTCTGTCAATATGCGATGACAGAGCCTGTTTGCACACAACATGCAAGGCTAACGGCCCGTGAAACACAGCCCACCCTGCTGCATTACGTGTACACACTACCGCATCTTATCCAGTCCACTGCATGGCAGACTCTGTATACAGGCATCTCGGCTAACCTCAATATGGAAATGTGTTAAGGATTGGGAGTGGCAAACATACATTGTTTATGATGTTTAGTTTTTTAAGGACATTTGCTGTCACTGATAAGTAAAACAAGTTTCAAAATGTTTTAGGATTTGGATCCGATACTGTGTTCAGAAGGAAACTAGAAATAAGAAAATTAGTAGCAAATAGATAGTTTGAATTGGGCAAAAAACAAAAGTTACAACTGAAGTATAATTCAAAAGCAAGTCCCTTCCAGCCACCCGCTAGTTGCTGGTTTCTGAGGATGAGTAAAGATTTCATCCTTCTGGCCTGAAGCACAGGATCACATTCCAGATTCTGAAATGCTGTGAAACTAGATTTTACTATTTGGTGATGATCAATGTCTGTAAAAATTTTGTTATATAATAATTAAAATTCACCATTACTATGACAAACAAATCAATTTCAAATCAAAGAATGCATGGATTGTTTTTTAAGGTGGGTTTTATCACCAATCTTTTGCTAGTATAAAAAATATAACACGATGACCTGCTTTTATCAGGACAAACCGTGTACTGATTAAACAGTAAAAGTGTATAACACCCAGCCATATTGCTCCAATTTTTAAACACATTTCCGGGAAAGAGCCCCCTGGAGGTGCCCCTACGACCATTTATGAGTGCTATTCAAAAAGTTGTACCGACACCTCCGTGCCCCCTGAGTCGTGCATCCTGTTTTGATTGTTTGAATGTCTGGCCATTTTAGTTTTAGGTATCTATGCCTCAGTCTTAACCCAATAATTTTCTCCCATTAAGACATATTTAGCATACATAGGATTAAAGATTAGCATTAGGTTCTGTTCATATAGAAACACAGATATCTTTAAACACACCAACCTGGGATTAGTATTGCGAGGAGGAGAGATGCAACGCTGGTGACGGTCAGTGGATAGACGGCCTTATGGTGCTGTGGCCGCATGCCCATCCCTCTGGTTCCATAGTCCCCGCTACATCGCCCTCGACATCGTCACCTGGAAACAATGTACTTTCATTAGCTTATTGGTAGGCCTACTTAAAAAACTGCAAAGAGTAGAAACATTATCCACACTCTTGAACAAAAAGCAAAAATCATACTTTTCCAAAAAAGAATTATTAGGTCTAGGTCCTAGGTTTTTACTTTTCCTTGGTCCATTTTTGGACTTCTAGAGGGGAATACACAGCCCCTTAGCTTCAGTTGCTCAGTCCCCCTCCCTCTCATTTCTCATTTGCTGGTTGCCCCTTGAGGCAGTCAACACATTTTTCCACCAATAGGCCTACTGATTAGGCCTATGAAATAAAAATAAAAATAGTTTAATGATATTGAGCTGGGGGGATTGGAGATATTGGTCCATTTCCTGACAATTTAGGCCTGTTAAACCAATCGGCTGAATATAAGAAGTTACTTCCAAAGAGCGTAACTTTACACATGTGAGGTTAAAGCGATGGCCAGTTTAAATGTGGCCAGATAAGAAAGAGACTAGAGTACTTCGTACTATTCACACCGGTAATTAAGAAAATAACATTTACTGATTTCAAATTAACAAGTGGTAGGTCTACTAAGAAATGGCAAATTTAATTCCTTTTATAGCTTACGGTGAGCTAAGTAAAATTATATTTTATTGTTATTTCCTTCCATCATTTATTTTATAATCTGCTGTTATGGAGAAAATATTCCCTCAAAAGAAGATCAGCTAGGCAAATAAAAACACACAACAATTATCTAGACATTTGCATAAAGCAACACATCGGTAAACACGTTAAGTACGGTACTACTTAGGAAAATGACAGATTCACTTCACTAACATTTGACCCCATATTGATTTAATTAAATTATCATATAAATTTAATAAGTATCTCCCTGGTGTGGGCAAACCACATTTCACAATCCATTATCCAATCCCATATATGTAAACAAAAATATAAACAATCAACATAACCTAAACTAACAGAACAAAAGTTCTTCTTGTTCTTCCTTCGAGTTTTGAAACATAGCCATAGAGTATAACCTCATTGTTTGAAACACCTAGCCATAGAGTAATAATGAACTTTGTAAAAAGTTGTCACCACCGCCGGCACCGGTCTGACACTTAAATGGAGCCAACTGGTAAGCTTATTGGAGCGGGTTAGTTCGAAGCACTTTAGTTAGATGTCGTTGTAAAATCATGGTTTTCTTCTTCTTCACTGAATCAGCCAATCAAAACCACGATACGCTAACTGCTAACTTCCTATTCCGTTTCCCCTGATTTTCTGTCACGACGCGACGTGTACACAACCATAACGAGTTGAAATTAATTTGAGTGTAGGAAAATACCTAAAGTACGCTTGCAGAAAGTTGTTCTAGTGTAAGGTGTTTCGCGAAATACTGTACTGCGTGATTCATATTGTGCTTAAAGCTGTTGATGGAAAATAAATACGTAGGTGTTTACATAAAAGCACTTAATAAAAATTAACTTAATAACAATTTGATATATACTTATATATTCGGCTGATTTTATATATTTGAAAACATTTTCCAGAAAGGCAACCACGCCACTTTTCTTATGCGCATGTCAACAAAACAAAACAGTGGGTCGTATAGGTAGATGATTTCTGCCTCCTCATCGTTCGATATTGATTTGATATCCAACTTTACCAACCACTTTTATATTCGTTTCATGCCAGAAACCATTGCGGTACAGCTAGTAAATGCTGGTTCAATACATTGATTTTCCTCCTCCTAGGACAGCCGATGCCTTGAGTTGTCCTAGACCAGCACGTGAAAGTCGGGGTAGGTTAGTAAAAAACTTAAACCATACACTATATAATTTAATCTTTTCAAATATATGCATTATACAATTTTATCTTTTCAAAGGTCTGAACTTATTGTAACGATTTTTAAACCTTGGCCAGATTCAAGCAGGCTGTATAGGCGCGTGCCATATAGGGGTAGTAAGTTAGGAGCCCAGATTACCATATAATACACAACATGTGACATAAAAATATGAATTCAAAATTGTTGAGATGATGACACAAAAGTGCCAATGGTATGTTAGATAAGCTTCTATAGCTACGTTGAATTACGTGAATTACGTTGAAAATGTGTCGTAGTCGTAGGCGAGGGTATGTATTAGATACATGATACATTAGATACATTTCAAAGTAATGTATCTAATGTATCTAATGTTCGCTGGCGCGTTGCAGCACTCGGAACGGAAAAGCTTTTTGAAGGGTTGTTTCTGGAGCCAGCTGCCATTGATTGTTGGGCTATTAATTAACAATCCTGTCTAAGGAACGTGCCTTAGTCAGTAACAAGGCTACAAGATCGCGCCACTACCATCACGATCATCACACTCATCCTTCACTCATATTCAGGGTAACGTCCTCCATGGGGTACCTGTCTTAATAAAGTGATTAAGTGATTAAGTGATTAAGTTAAAGTCACCTCTAACCCCGTTACTACATACTCGCTGGTTGAAAGTTGAAGCTCATAGCAGCTGACAACACCTAGGTAAACCGTACTGTATCTATGACACCCACCGTTTAAAGACTGATCAAAAGCACTTAATTTTCATCGTTCTTCACTTTGCTTGTGGCAAAAGTCAAAGTTTCTGCTTCAATAATCATCTCAAAACAAAGGTCGAAGTGCGATTTTGCAAATAACAAAAATTCGCCCCAGTTGTATTGTATTCGTATTCAGCAGTTGACCTTTTTTTATATCACACAAAATATTTTTTATACTAATGACAGCTCGAAGACTGACGATACTAAATTTATAAAACATTTTTTTATGAAAGTAAAATGTGAAATGTATTACACAGACATTGTAATCAAACTCCTCTTTTCTCTGTGTTATAACAACCATATAAGCGACATTCCAAACCTCCCCAATATACTTAATACACCATCTTGTCATCACTTACACTCACGTCCTAAAAAGTGCCAAGTGAAGAAGAAAACGACAAATCACACTCGCGGTGGAGTTTTAAAGTCAGCGTTATTATTTCAGAGAGGTGGAGAGAGATTTCAATCTGAAAAGAGCAAGGACGGGAAAGCTTTCAAAACGGAGTGTTATCCATTACGATGATGGGGGGGGGAGGGGTAGTAGAGATGTCGTACCATTAGCCCCCAGATTACCCATAATACCCCACTGAGGGTACAGTACGCACCCCCTCCCCTATGTGCCCTTTATTTCCATGAACAAATTATGGGTGGGTATAATATACATATTACCTATGTTTATCTTTTGTGGTACCTACTTATTATTGCTTGGCTTTCATTAATCACGATGAGGAGATTTGTCTACTTTGGTCTTCCCAAATTGTTACATAGAGAGACATTTTTCTCCTGTTACTATCCAATTATAAATTACGTAGCAAATTAAGGCTCTTTTTACGAAGATACAATCTCCTTCACTATCTTTGTGTTAAGGTCTGATACATTGTATTTATTTGATCAAATGCCACATGGTGTTCCCTTTTTCAAAATTAAACGGCAGTTTTTATTTCAACAGAAGTAGATTATTCACGTTAACAACGTGCGACTCTTGTATAAGGTTAAATGAGGCTATTTTTAAAAAAAAGTTAAAAAAAACTAATGCAAGGGCTGCCTTTTATTTTGATGCTACAAAAAATATAGGTCGATTTGTAGTTTAAACGACGGAAAGTAGCTTCCATGAACCTTCTTCTGGATGACGCGATTTCATTAGGTTTTATTGCACGATTTTATGATTTCTGATCATTATAATTTATTACTCATTCCACTGCGCCTCCGATGACATTAAACTTGCAATCTTGATCTAACAATTGAGCCATAAAATACCCATAATTATATCAAATGACTGCAAGTAAACATTTTATTTTTATTTTTCAAAGCGTATCATGTTGAAAGTAAGAACAAGGTGTTAAGCCATCTCCGTACTAAGGACATCAGCTAGAATTGGTAAACAAATACTTCCATTGAAAATAATCCATCAAGTTAACTCATGACGGTGATATTTTTTTTCGAGGAAGGCAAAGACTTAAAGAGCTTTAAAGCTTTACAACAATTTCCGTAAAAATATCATATTATATTTTCAGCTTAAGGTATACAAACATGGTTTAAACCTCTAACGATTACCCCCTTCACAGAAAAATACGAGATATAAACTAAAATACCTTCTTCGTCCAATCAGAATAGTTTATTGGTCAACAGTGTTGATAGCACGACAAGTCACTACACAGAACAAGTATACTTCCATATCTCCTTCCCTAACTTCCATCATATATTTTAGACACATCGTTTAAGCAGATACGTTACCATACGGATCATATATCTTACCAAAAACATAATTTTCACCGTTTAAATTTTCCTCACGTTTCCAGCAGCACTCGGGGACAAATCGGCCCGAGGAAGATCGACAAGTGTCCGCAATACGGACCATAATTAAATCGTAAACAGTTTTTAAAATCCACTCGAAAGTTGGTAGGTAACGAGGCGGTGGCATGTCTGAGCATCGATCTGGCTGGTGGAGGGGGGAGGGGTGGGAGTGCAGTAAGAGGGAGGGGGTACAGTAAGGGGGAGGGGGGCACTTGAGGTCCTGAGCTTGAGCAGGTCGACAATAGCCAAGGTGAATAGCCGAATTGGGTACCTGGTGTTGCACGATGTTACATCGAGAATTGAGCTGTTATAAGAATTCATTCACTGACGAATTAATTCCTCGTGTCTTTGGTCCCATTTAAAAACCTATCGTCCTGATGCGTTGTAAAAATGGTTTTGAGTTTTCAATTTTTCTGTAGAAACGCTAAAAGATGTATCATTAATTTCAAGTTCTTACTAGTTTATTAATGGTATCCGTCATCGTGGTCAGTATATAAGCATTTCCAATTAAGAAAACATTAAAAAGAATTAGATGACCAATTAATTGCCAACAAGATCTCCAAATATGATTCTTAAGATTTTTGATGAGCTGACGACCGGTAGTCAACCCTATATTTTTTACAAAACCATATTATTTCGGTAAGACGATTACACTCATGATGTAATTTCCTTACACCATGGATTACAATAAGCTCCCTCCAAAATGTTGGAAAAATTCTTACAAATTTTTTAAGTGTTTAAGATCGATGCTTTATACTTTTACTCTAAACAGTGGTACTACAAACTTTCATACAAAAAACATAACACTTTCAATAATTGTAAAAGAAAGTTTGCGTTACATTCAATAAATCTCTCTCGTTTTATCTAGTAAATATCATAAGTTTAGAAAGACTTTCCCGGAACATATTCCTGAAGTAGGTCTATTGGATATTATTGGATTATTTACCGGATATTAATGCAGTGATATTTGCGAAAGCAGTCGCATTTTCCTTTGAGTCGACATTTATATTTACACGGCTTTTTGTGCTTCAATACCCAGTCCTTCATCTGTGATAGTATGATCCTGACGAGAATTATTAATATTAAGCGTTTATTTTTCTATATTTATCATGAGGTTTAAAGATGCACTTTTCCGTTAAAAACTCAATTTCTAGTGGTCAAATATGTGTTTTTTACGTAAATATGTCAGAAAAACCTCAGTCATTCTGATGATAAAGTTTATGGGAGGAACCTAATTTATTTTCCACTTGAGTAGTAGTAATCTGGTGGTCGGAAATAGGTACCTGAGGCTCAGGCGTAAACTAGGGTCATTTCCTGACCAATATTGCTGCAGAAATCTGCCAAAGTGTATAGGAAGAAAGAAGTCCAGTATCTGGTAATAACTTCATTTTACGTGATGTATTTTTTACAGACATATATCCGATAGTATAATGAAGAGTTGAGAAGTTTCTGAGGAGGAATTGCTAGTGAGATAATAGGGACACGTTTTATAATGAATCACATCAAATAATATTAGTGAAAGTCATATGATTCAATGGATAATTTTACTATGATTATTTGTTCTGGTTCGTTTTCAAAAAGTCCCGGTATTTATTTAAATTTCATTTGTTATTATAGTGAAAAAACGTATTCTGCACTCTTCTCATTTGATTTATAATAATTCAAGGAAGCCTACAAAATTACGTAAAATCTATAACAGGTAATGTATTTAACTTACTCTAATTTAATACTGAGTACCTGGTGGACCGAGCCTTGCTCGGTGTAATTTCATATTAAACAGTTCATCCAGTTACTATAAAATATTTCAATGTCATATAATTAATTATTGATAAATAGAAACCTTTTTTATTGCTCCATGGACTCTTCATCCCACCTGCTGTATTTTCCCTTGATGGCTGTAGATTCCAAACAGCTGTTATGATTCCTTCATTTGTTTACACTTTCCTTGTTTATTTTCGTTGCTATCACGGCAACCCATAAGGCCAATGTTAAATTTTTACAACTTTAAAATTCGATTTATTACGTTATTAGATTTTCTCTGGCCAAGTTATCTGCATAAAAGACGTTTTTGAGTTATAAATTACTTATTTCCAGACTTTGAAGGAAATCCTCGGAGCCGTTTTAGAGATAATTGTGCAAGCAAACATACAAGCACGCACGGTCGGACGATAACATTGCTCATATAAGAGTATAGGATTTTTTGTTACTTAGCATTTAATTTTCTTTAAATTATAAACAGTACAACCACTCGACATACCGTAGCTAAAATATTTGTTTGTATATGATCGATTTCGGGTTAAATAAGTTATTTCGTAACATAGAAGGGAAGGTGGCAATTTTAATTATCTTTTTCCAGATAAAGAAAAACAATCTAAAACAACAAGACTACAACATTCAATGAAATAAACCATTTGGCAAATTCAATCAAAACATCTCGCAAATCAGATTATATAAGGGTTGTAATAAATTTAAAATAATTAATTAAGCCAACCAATGGCAAAACAGTATTATCGATTAAATTATAATATAAACGATCGCTAAACTGTTTAGTGGTCATTGATTAATTATTTATTATTATGTAATCATCCGGAGAAGGAACGACAAATTCGAGAGGGATTTAATTATTTCCGGGTGCCAACCCCCCACGGAGCCACCCTCAGAAGCAACACGACCCAAACTTTGGCGGTCCGGCGACGGGCAACCAACCGCACTTATAAACTTGGATCTTCCCATCGGGTAGGGCCTAATGATGAAGTGGGGAGCGGAAAGAGAAAATCTGGTGCACATAAGTGTATAATTTGACGGTGCCGGAAAAAAGACAGTTACAGGTTTATTACAATGTACCGTAAATAATTTATTGATTTTTGTGAAGCCTTTCATGTAAAAAAGGGAAAATGCTTTTGAAATCGGAAAGATGTGCGAAAGTTTTACTCGAACTAATTCCAAGCTATTGGTTACTTATTATTCGAAAAGTTTTTGCAAACTATGATTATTTGATAACTCAAACTATTTGTTTGGTTAAAACGTTTTAAATGTTCCAGTCAGAAACTAAAATCTTTGGTCAAGTAGCAAAAATTCAAAAGAAAAAAAGATTTTAAACCTATTTTCGAATTATAAGGGAACTTTTCCATATAAAATAGTATTAGGATAAACGATTTATGCAAATTAAAATAAACAAAACAAATATTATTAAAATATTATTCCAAAAATATCAAAATGCAATGCAATTGTAAATAGTATAAAATATAGACTATCAACAATAAATTCCTATAAAACAGGTGGTAACTAGGAGTTCATTGTTTCGGTAAGTAAAAATTCTTCATGCAGAGAATAACGTGAGTTCGGTTTGCAATAGAATTGACAGAATTTAAGAAAGAAAGGAAACCGCTGACAAAGGTGGTTCGACAGAAGACAAGAATACAATATACATAATTTCATGACAGAGCAAAGCTACTTTGTCCTTCTGAAGCAGCTTTGATCATTCAAGTCTCAAGCCACGACTTCGCAGAGTCAGCTATTTGTCTGACCATGTTTCGTACCAGAAAGCCTCAACAAGAAATAAAAATACAACATGGTACTGTGTGACATCAAAAAACGTCCAAAAACATTCAAAAAATAAAATTGGCCAATATTTTAAATTGTACAACGTAAGAGCCTGGTACTGTGAGTCGTAGTAGACAAGATTTATGTACAAAATCTAAAGGTGATATCTCAAGTGGTTTAAAAGTTATAGTACATACTTTTTTAAAGGGGGCGGTCTACCTTGACAGAAAAATCTGCGTCACAGAGCGAAATAACATTGTAAAGATAGGGCTAAAGCGCGCTGAAGTAAGCTTGCAGACGTTTCGTATCTGGGCGACAAAAGCTTTATTTTTTAAGATTTAATAAAAATAAGAGTGGGTTCACGTTCTTCAGAATATTTTATAGGCCTCTACAATTTTTATTTTTCTATAAAGCGTTTCTGTCGTTAGTTATGAGACTTTAAAATCTAACAAAAAACTACCTTTTTTTGAAAGATTTACACAATTCCTGTAAATAAACGGGGATAAAATCAAAAATTCTAAAATTATAGCGACCTACAAAAACATAACCTTTTTAAAATGACACCAAAATATTGGAAATCATATGAAAATCCAGCTATCAATGAATAAGATACAAAACCCTGTTTTAGCGCTCGGAACTTGAGGTAGACCGCCCCCTTAAATACATAGATCGATAGATGGAAAAGTAGGGATGCATGGGAGGCCGTAGCCCGTAGCCCATGATCTTACGTAGTGTTTTTGCTTGGTTAAAAAAATAATGCTTGATATAATGGTTGTGGGACAAACTGTAGACTTCTAACTAGTAATATTTAGTTTCAAAAAGTTTACAATTCTACAATAGGGAAAATTGAGTTGTTCATTATAAAATAGGTCTATGTTAAATAATCATATGTAGTGAGTTGCCTTTGGAACAATATTAATTTTTTTATTAGGTTTTACCTGTAGAAAAATATAGTTTAATGAATAGCACAGATTACAATAAACCAAAAAAATTGACAAATGCAATTTAATAAAACGGCAGCATTCATATTACAGTTTGTGTTATATCATAAAAACTGTAATTTCCTAACGTACTTTTTTCCCATCAATCAGCAAGTTTGAAAAACAATATGTCTCGTGTTGCCAACCTGTTTGACCAGAATCCAACATAGCTTCCTGATTAACCTAGGAAAAAATGCACAAAAAAGAAAAAGAGCCGTGTAAACAAAGTATATTACTTAGAAAACGTGAAAACAATGGCTTCCCGCCGACAAGAGATGAAGAGAGCACATGAAGGGGAAGGGGAGGGGGGTTACAAGGCAGCCACCAGGGGGGTTTAATTAAATCCGCCCTAAGAGAGTTTTTAATCCTCCACGGTCGAAGCGTGAAACATTGCCAAACTTAATCTCCCTCAGCGAGACTAGCCGCAAACTCCCTCGCAACTTTTATTTCAAAGAGCCGATAACACGAAAGTTACAACCTTAATAAAGCCGAACGTTGCGCAAAAACGTCGCACGATTTATGTTTGAAAATAGTATGAAAGAGGTATTTAGAGTATGGTTTTAGAAAGTTTTTCAATGTGAAACAAGATTTTTTACTATGTTTCAAAAGCAGTTTTTCTAAAAAAATTATATAAAAAGTGTCGATTATTAAGGTAGACTTGTAAAGGTTCTTCGCTTTGCTAAAATTCCAGAGGATTCGGGACCAAAATCGTTTCATAAAAAACTAGGTGGATATTCAACATGTTTCGAATCGTAAAGAGCTCGCCTTCAATCCAAAGCAGTTTTTCCATAAAAAAATAAAACTGTCGATTATTTAGGAAGGAGTTATTAAGATTATTCGCTTTGCTAAAATTCTTGAGGATTCGGGACCAAAATCGTTTCATAAAAAACTAGGTGGATATAAAACATGTTTCGGATCGTGAAGTGCTCGCCTTCAATTCCTGATCGCCGTCAGAATAATCCGATTCAAATTCAAAATAATTTTATTTCAACAAATATACATCTTGTTACAATCTAAGAGGCGAGGAAATAATACTAAAAAATATATAAGTAACAGAAGTTATTTTATATAATTTCACTTGGGAAATGTACCGACTTTGATATGGTAAAAGCCTGCTGGTACAAGTCGTAAAAAAATACCTGCCTGAAATTCCTGAAACTACCAACAAAGTGTAAAATGTGTCTGAAATAAGTCATCAGTCGTTTATATATTAGTGAAAACCTCATTTTCGATCTAAAACAATACATGAAATCTCCCCCCCCTTGTAACAACTCACGATGCAATTTTCTTCTCTACTCGTTTTCAAACCGCAGAAAATAAACCGCAAAACTAATTTAAAACCGACAAATTGTCTACGAAGGTACTAGCTCCTCTTGTTTTCAGGGTAAGAGAGGCTTTCAGACAAGACGGATAGTCGAGCAGGGAGCGCATTGTCACAACGTGATTAAATGATGTCCCTCAGGATCTTGCAACTTCAGCCGCGTCCCGCGAGGCCGTCCTTCATCTGCTAACCGCCAGCGAGGTCGACTGATCACTTTCACGAGGGGAGAAATTTAGGTATACTCCGAATCAAATAACTTGGGCCAGTCTATTCATAAGACTAATGTTAATTTTTGTATTGGGCGTTGGATTGTCTGGATCATGTTATTTGACTCGAACTATAAATGCCAATATGTGGGTACAAGTGTAGCGAGAAATACGAGAGAACAAAAGATAGTTTGATAAATTTTGTGACATTTGACATTTAGAACAAAAACCCAAATACCCCCCGTTGCAGCAGACCTGCATACTCAGCGAATTTCAAATGTCAAAAAAATACTTCCATCCAATGTAGTGAGATAATGACGTGTTTTCTTAATCTCCATAAGAATAACATGGGGAATGAGTATGCAGGTTTGCCGCCACAAAAATGGAAATTGCAGTGATTTTAGACTAAAATACATTAAATCTCATCTATATGAAGCCACAAACCAAGTTTTATTAAGATATGTTGAGAAATAAGCGAGATATAGAATTTTACTTATTCTCCATAAGGTTAACATTGGGACAACGTACTGTGTTTACCACTTTCAGTATCTCGGTAACCAATAGGCATAGAGCAATGGTTGAAAATATCAAATTGTTTGTTTTTTTGAGCTGAATTCAATGGTGCTAACCGAAATTGGATTATTTTTATTTTTCTATGTGAAAACCCCAAAAAACCCATTTTTGGAGGGGTTTATCCCCCTTTACCCCCCTTTCCAGTGGTCCGATCGGGCTGGTTTTCGAACTCATCCGAATAATTACTACTTTACACCCCTGTGCCAAATTTCATTCCGATCGGACCATTTTTGCGAGCGCTATCGTGCTTACAGACACATATATAAATATATATATATATATATATATATATATATATATATATATACAAATTTGAACGAATGGTGTTTTTTGCTTCTGGGGGCCCCAAAACGAAAAGTTAACATGGTCTCGGGCTTAGGTCTTACCATGAGACCTACGGTAATAGCTTCTTCCCTATAGGGGAAATTCGCTAAAACCGTAGGTCTAACTATAATTGCCATAAATTCCAAGGTAGGTTTTGGTATTGTTAGATACGTCATTACTTAAAGTATTTTCCCACGATAATCGCCAATACAGTACGTCCATTTCCTGCCAATCACATCCGATTAAACCTATGTTTTTGTAAAACATTCCCGGATGAAGATGTGACTTCCACCGAGAGTAGTCCGGTTAATTCGATCTCCTTTATAATTAACGACGGTTCCATTCCTGACAGGATCGAAACTGGGTCCAGTTGCGATTTGTCATTGGGCTATGAATTAATGATGTTATCTAACAAAAGGTCGCCGTTAGGTAGTAACAAGACCTGGGTTTGGACCGTTCCCGATCAAAACGTAAAAAATGCCACTGGCGTAGAAAGACAAAATAAAACAAATAAAAAAATCTCCAATTAAAAGTTGTCCGGATAAGAGGGAGACTGTACCCTAAAATCCGTTTGGATTAGGTTTACGACTAAACTTTAAAAAGCTTTAGTTTTAAAAAACGTGTCTAAAATATTTCTATGTCACGTAGTAGATGTTTTTGGATTCGCTATTTTTATAATATATTGCATGAGAATGAAGGGAGACAAAGACAACCTCAAAGATTTTAAGTACCATGACGACGGATCATACCATTACATTACATTACATTGCTTGAAATGGCGACCTACCCATCAAAACTCTTAGCCCCACCCAATACCCCCGCCATTGCTCAAGAAACTTAAGGGTTATCGGCGTTGAGATATATTTTGGGTAGGATGGAAAAGTTGTTTCTACTCATCTTGGATTTTGGTCACGCTGCATGTTACGAATCCTTACTGTGATGTTAATTCTTTAAAGTCAGTCTGCATCTCTTTTAGCGAATAAAAATACTAATATATTTATAAAGAGAAATTCTCAGGCGAAAAGAACTGACATAGCCTACTTTGTACATGTATTTCCTAACTGCATAGAGTCTGTAACCTTTTCCTTGCCCATGCGTAGAGTCTGTCTTGGTTTTGTAAATATTGTAATAATGTAACATGGTATCACTCACCATGTTTTAACAGTTTCAACAGATGTAAATTTTTATATTTGCTACCAGCATTATCAGCTTTTTCAGGAAATATGCCACGCACCAGTAGGGGTATTTTAAGGCGAATATGAATTAAAGATGAAAATAGGATGAATTATATGAAAGCTTGTGGTACTAACAAGTACCAGTTCAATCATTGTCCACGGTTCTAATTTCGAACTTATAATTTTCGAAGCATAATTTTGGAGAGCGGTGAATGATTACCCTAAGACTGACATTAGTGACTGCTGAGATTGACTTGGATATTGAAAAGATTGCGATTTGTAAAAAAAGAGGGAAAACCGTGAGAACCTGGGGAAGGGGCCATTATTGTTTCCAATGCATATTGATGAAGGGGCTTGGAGGGGATTTATCAACTGTTGACAGTTTGAACAAAACCGTTTGAAGCTTGCGGTCAACAAGGACTTAAACTCCATCGCAAACTTTGCGTAGGATAAATCAAACAGTTTAGGAAAGAGTCGATTTAAATTAGGCTTCAGGATTTTTAATCAATGTGTGGTAAATTTGAATTTAATGTTCGGTAGTTTTAAAAGTTTCTGTGCAAGTTTGTTAACAAGATCTAAATTATAAATGTAGTTCTTTAAAAAATAAAATAAAACAGCTGAATGAAAGAGGCTAGTCAACAGCTAAAATAGCGGTAAAAACAATACTGAATTACATTAACTACAAAAAAAGTGTTCTACATCAAAAGTGTTCAGGGTTGATTTGAAATTACGTTTGTACTAAAGAGGATGCTTGCTGTTTTTGGTCTAAGGTATATTACTGGGTCTACCGTACAAATTACTGGGCATTTTTGAAACAAACATCACAAACCAAAGTGAAGGCATTCATTGCGATATAACAGTAATGTACGTCTAACTAATGTACGCTACTAACATGTTATTTGTACCTGCTATGTACAGTTAGAGTGTTGCCTTTCGGGTACACGCAGTATGTAGAAAGTGAACTTTAGAGATCCGGGCCTAGTGAGTGGGAACCAACCATGTGGACTCGACTGTTCTAACTATTGTTTTGTTTTTATCACAGAGTTTTTCTAGATATTTTTCTTTTACATTTATAATTTGTCTTTAGACCTCTTTTTAGAACCTTATTAAAAAGGGCAATATGTTTTTTTTTCATAAGATCACGTTTTAGAAGCTTTTAGATTGTTCCTATAAAAAGACCAATAGGGTAGCACAACGGTGTTTATGAGTTAAAGGATTAAAAGTTAAAATATAAACGAATTTGGAACTATTATATTGAAGACAGAGGTCAAAACATGGTCAAAAACAGATTAAAGAAAACCTCCAAAACCCCACCTAAGATGAAATGGACATTAACGGGACCGAGAACCCGTAGCAAAATTTCGTCGTCTATGAGAAAAAATTCTAAGATTGAAATTTCTCTTGTGATCAGGTTATTTGCATCAGAACTCTTTTTAGTGTTTCATTTTAGGTTGGCTACGAAATGTCAAACTATTCTAATGAAACCGTCTAGCCCAGCACTCAAATTTAAAAAGTTGTAGGTAATGTAATTGGAAAATTATGTGTTAAGGGAATTATTATTCAGGTAAACTGTAATCACTGAGTAAAATCTTTAAATATCCTTTCCGGTTACATAATTTTACAGTGTGAAATTTTTAGACAAAAGTCAAAATATCCCACACGAATTCTTTTATCATTCAAATTTCAGAAGATTGAAATTTCCACTATGATTAGGTAATTTGCTTCCAAATTCTGGCTAAAATTTGGTTTTATAAACTAAATGCTAGTTTTTTTTTGACAATATTTTTTCTTATAATTTTATTGTCTGACAACTTATCTAAACAAATGTATTTGGAAAATCATATGTTAAGGGAATTATTAAGCACGTAAATTTTAATCATTGAGTCTAGTCAGTAAACATGTCTCAGCACATCAGAGACAATCACACATGCCTCTACCGACACGTGTCTTTACAGAAAAATAATTGTCAAAAATAATTAGACAAAAAACAACAGATACAACGCGAGTCTTTAATTATCATAGGAACAAAACTTAGAGGACTGAATCTGGAATGTAAAACAAACAGAAATAAGAACGCTTAACGGCAGAACAAGCGGGTACGCGGTGGCGGCCAGTCGAGTCGAAAGTTAAAGCAAGGTTTGAAACATTCATTTTCCGGCGTTTGAATATTTTGATCGATTCCCCTCCTTCTTCACCCTCCCCCCCTTAACCCCTCCCCCCTTTCCCTAATACTAGCGATTAACTGCGTCGACTTCTATAATATTGTTCCCTTCATCATTTCATCCCCCTGGCTCTTTCGCATCCTTCACATTAGCTTCATTGCAGATATTTTCCTCGAATATTGAATTATCTCGACGAAATTAGAATTCTTAAAACCTTCCTTAGGATTATTTGAGTTGTTTAGAGGGTATTAAACTTGTAAATTGATATTTTGTCTCTCTGATTTCTCAGAAATGCTTTGAATTTAGATTGGGATTTGTTTGAAATTAGTTTTTGGATTATTACTTGTAACGCAAAATGATGATTGGTTGCAAAGTCCTAAAATAATGCGATACTAAAATTAAAAGATAGTGACTTTGATTTAACTTTTCTTACAATTCATCGTAATAATTGAGGATAAAATTATCTTAGCATTCACGATTGATGTATCACATGTAGGCTTACCTTGCCTGCAGCGTATATTTATGAATTAAATAATATTCTCTCTTTGCACTAATTACGCTGCTGGTTAAGTCCATGTAGTAAATTGAACGCCAAACCTTAGGGCTAGTAAAACAATTTTAACCGTTTTATTTTTAACGTACAAATAAAATCGCAGACACTAATCTCGTCTTGGTTATACTTTTCAGTATATATTTTAGGACCGTTCAACACTATGTGTGTTTGAGTAAGATTTAAATTACAGCTTAAATCAGCCTGCACAGGTCTAATTGAACGTGTAATTACAGACTTAATCGACAGGGCGAAACCAATCTTCTGCTCTAAGGATTGTTACAACGAGGAACTCTAAAAAATTAAATAGCATCTTTACAAAAGTGGCTAGCACAACAATCGATAAAAAACCTGTTGAAAACGCTCTTATAGATAAGCCTTTGGCAACGGAGTCCATTCCTTAATAAAACCAAAACGTTACAACTCGTTTACCTTTAAAGATATCTCCCAAAGAGGATCTCGTTCTTGCTATTTTAAACAAGCAGCTGATTGTTTCATTTGTGTTAGGTTAGACCGGTTAGACTGACAACAATTAACAATCGATGCATCGAACGTATTGAACTATCGAATGGGAATGAGCGAGTTTCAGAAATCGATTAAACTGAAACAATACAAAAATTAATTACAATTGACAATCATACCGATAATCACTCTCGATGCAATAGATCGCTCACCATCGTCGCTGACGTTTGCAGTTAGAGTAAATTATAAACGAAAAGCTGACGTCCTCGACAGCAGCTGATTTTTTTTCTCCCTAGGGTGAAAAAGAGTTTCTTTAGGCCCGCAACACATGCAATGAAAATTACTGTTTTCGCAGCAGGATTACGAAAAATAATGTTGTGGATTAGGTGTTCTATTTATATGATAAAGTTACATGTCATACATCTAGACCTGTCAATGTTCGAATAGGAGAGCACAGTGGAATCTCAATTGTTTGATAACATCTAATGTCAACGAAAGTTTGAAAAAAACATGTACAAGCAACAAGTTTTAATATATTGTATTTTTTATAAAGACACTTGAGATAAAATATATAATGTGAGAGTGAAGTATAATTGAAGAGTGATGAGATATAAGACGGTAGGCTTTTTGAAGGAAACGAGTTGGAAGGGCTGTTCAAAATGTGCGAACCCGACAACGTTAATTGCTCCTTTAAACTTTTATTTATCTTTCTCTCGAAAAAACTGTGCTGATTTTTTCTACTTTTTAGTGTTTATCATGTTCAAGTAAAGCTTAGATTTTATTTTTGGAAATTTGAACCCGTCTTTCAATCTGCCTTGTTAATGTAAGCACCATCATGGTCTGTCTGCTGGGAGCTGGGACCATTCCTGTGTTTACTAACGAGATAAAATTGGTGACACCAACACCTGCAGTACAGAAAAATACAAACTAATTCACTCACATAAATCATAACCTTTGCAAATACAATTAACGAAGGCGCTTGGATCAAGGATCGGCCCTTCTCAACAATATCTTCAAGGCTTCAAGCATTGAGTATTAAGAAACAAAAAGATAGCCCAAGCAATGTTAAATTTTGAAGCAAAAACATGTGATCATTTGTTAAAAAATTAGCTCGTCATGGTAGCAATTTTTGGTATTAAAGAAATTGAAAATACATTTTTTTATCCTATCTTTTGCACTCCTAGGTTTTATAAATTTTAAAAATGAAATCCCTTTTATACCCCTATCCCATATTTTAGGCTTGTAGAAGCAAAAATGTCCCTTTCAGGGATAAAAATCCTTAACATAAAATCACAATCCTGTTGCAATCTACAGTGATGAGTGCAGAACTAATTACTCAAATTCTCAATTTCTCGCTTCTAATTAACCAAAAGCATGAGAATCCTTCTACGTTAAAGCATTGACTATAAATAATTAATAGACCTCCCATTCTTATGGCCCAGCTATAGCTAGTTTTGGGTGGTACAGAATTTAAATTTGACATATTTTGATTAATTACTAACAGAGGGTGCTTCTGTCAACCCCTTATTTTAGCTATTTATTTAAAATGTTGTGCTCTACAATTCAAAAATCAATAATTAATTGACAATTGTTTGTTTTCTGTGTCAAAAATGATACATTACCTCTAAATATATTACCTCTTTTAAAACCAAAATTAAAAGGTTCGTTAGTACACTCTGTTGGTGATTCACTATAACTAAGCGCTCTTTTAATCCTGGGTCACTCAAAACCTGGCAAACCTTTTATAATGCGGTGGAAGGTCTGCTTCATATTAGAAGTCAATGGTCAAAGTCAATGTTTCAAATTTCTTAAATGTTTTTACTCAAGGTCAACGAAAAGAACATCAAATTACCTCGCAAAACCCGCACAGCCACCCACCACTTTAACTTGTCGTCAGTTCCGATTTGTTGCGGCAACAACACGTACGTCTGATTAGCAGCTGGCCGTGACTGGCAGGTCGCTTATCACTACTGATTACTGATAACGACCCGGCGGGTTATGGACGGCCGGCAGCCACGGAAGCAGTATTTACTGAGCCGTGTTCCCGCCTCTTCCGTCCCTTACGATTTGCATTCGCCTTCATATTGCGAACGATATCAATCAAGAGTTTTTTTGGTGGATGGGGGTTTTTGGTTAAAAAATTGCAGTGTGGTAACAAAATATTTTTGTTTTGATAAAAGAAATTTTGTAATCCAGGGTGTTTTTTAAACGCAACCCAAAACTCTATTTTATCATTGAAGGATTATGCCCCCTAAGATTCCCGGATTTGTCCCCACTATGTAATTTCCTTTGGGAATACATAAAAGTAAGGCCTACGAAAACAATTCGTAGGATTTTCGGCACCTCAAAACAAACGTAACGAATTTAATACAAGTAATTAAAAGAGGCGCTTTGCAAAACGTGTTCAGGAATTTGATAGAGAAAGTATAACTTTGGATAAATGTCAATAATGGATTGTTTGAACACATAATGCAAGCTAATAGTAATAAAACTTAAATAATAAGTTGTATAAAATGTAAAAACTGGCCAAATAGTACTTATTTAATCTTTATACGTACATTATTCAATCTTAAAAATGGGTTGTATTAAAAAAAAACTGTACATTTGTACGTACCTGGTTTGTTTCTAGGGTGAACACAATTTTTTATATTTTAAACTATTCTAAATATTTAAATAATGTAAAATTCAATACATTAGAACATAACACCCCATGAAGTCAAAATTTAAGTTTTATATTAGGTAGATTAGTTTAATTGATTTAGATTTGATTTGTTAGCAACCAACTTAGCTAACATAATATTTACTATGATTTGATGTATACTAGAGATTGCCTACTGGTCGAAATTCAACCAGAAAATATTTGTGTTTAGTTTTACTAAATAATCAAAAAAAAATCATATGACTTTATTTGTTTACATTTCCTCGTTATTCCGTAACCAAAATGGCAACTCACAAAGCCCATGTAATTTTTTTATAATTTTAAATTAATTTTTCAACATTCCTCAAAAACCACACTAAAACTAATGGGATGTGCAGCTTATCTGCGGAAAATAACGTTTCTAATGGTGTGCTTAAATTTTTCCTACGTTGCATATAGGCTGATTAAAAGGATTACAAAAATATTCTTGCCTATTAATACATAAGATTTGTATTGTATGGTTTATTTTTGTATTTATTAGTTTTATTTTATTTTTGTAATAGAACAGCCTAATGTTCAAACAAACGCTCCCCATCTCCAGGTTCACGGCTTTATAGTCCAACTCAAACAACGAGGCCCACTCCGTCAATAAGTACAATACTAAAAGTAACATTAGTCTTATGGACGGGCTGTTCCTTGTTATTTGAACCGGTCTATAAAATAGTCCAAGTCAAATATCTTGGTCCAGGGCATCCGTAAGTCAAATGCTAAAATTATTATTAGTTTTATAAACGGGCAGGGCCGTGATCTTTGATTCGAAATATACTACGTCTGCGTTCACTCTGAAGTAAATCTTCTTGTTACATAAAAAAAACATATAAAACACCGACGCCGACACAAACACATAAATAATTCTCCACATGTAAAACCCCCTGTTTTTATGTGTTTCGTGTGGTCGTCTATGTTTTATGTGTTTTTTATGATTCAGAAAGAATGTAATGAATACTTGCTATGTCCAAACTGGGACGTAGTACTGGCTGTGTATTTTATCCGGGATAAGAATGAAGAATGAGTAATGAGGTAGCTGGTGAAAGCCTTGTTTCTGACGAAAACCTGGTGGTTAATTTTGTCAGGATTTTTAATTAATAGTGGGGATTTTTATTAATTCATTATTTATTTAATTAATAATTACAATAATCTATGGGTACAAACTCGAACCTTCACAAAACTTTCTCTAACACTTCCTCAGAATCAATCTAATGTCCTCAAAATCCGACTGTGAAGCCAAAAATTTGACCAACGCCATAAACCTGGAAGGAGAAAGAATAAAGGTACTAAGGTATAAAATCGCTAACCTAAGCCGTTTCTTTGTAAAGGATGTATCATTTGTTACTCGATACAAACGAACTTTGTTAATTAGGTGATTAAAAGTCAACCCTGGATTTGAGGTTACGCTAATCCAACGAAAATACTTTAAACATTGGTAATTTTCTTAAATAAAAAAATACTTTAGCAAAATGAATAAAACAGTGTCTTTGCTCATTAAAACAATACAGTAATTTATTTCTGTTATTGTATTTAATATAATTATTAATTTTATTAATATTTATTATTTAATATTTATTTATTTATTTATATAATTATTTATTTTTATATAATTGAGTTTATACTATATTGTGTTAATCATTGTCTAGAGTACTTAGAAAGATACTTGTGTTCTCAATGGCTGTATGCGAAATTTATTTTATTGAATTAAAATATTTAAATTGTAGGGCCTACACGAAACAAATGTCCCCCTTGTGGCAAATATAATATCTTCAACTCCCTCGTTGTTTTTCTTGAAGTGCACTTGTGGTGGGTGTACCATTTTTACGCCCAATATAAACCCCCAGTAACGTGACCAAAGTTGTTTCCCAGATATTTCCCTGGTATTCTGGAAGGTCACTTGAGATCGATCACTATTGGTTTGTTCCAGCCACTTTGTTCGACAGACTTTATACACCTTGTTTACCAACTGAAGTTTACTTAAAAATGTACGAAATATTCCCTTGTTTTAAGTTTTTAACAAATAAAATGAGTGTCAAATTTTAGTATTAGATGGCGATTAAACTTACTGACAAAAACCGTTTCCATTTTATATCTTTATGTTTTAGAGAGCATGTCCTCGATGAAATATGTTCCGTTACAGATTTACAGTGACGGGTTTAATGGGGATTTTCTGCGGAAGTAATGTTATCCGTCGAAAGAGTCCAACCTAACCTAGCCCAACTATTTCTTTAATTTTTAGTGTTGTCCTACAATCATGTACCCATTTCAATTTTAACTGTCGATATAGAAAATGTTCGATCTTGGGGGGAGATATCAAACAATTTGTTCACTTAAAAAATCTGTGAAATCTAAAATGTTTACTCTTATAAAATTGTTTTCCACTTAATTAAAGGTTCTGGATATGTATTCTGATCCAACCTGACTTACCTAAACAGAAACTTAAGTTATGATAGTGAATAAACGGAACTGCAAAAATAGTATATTTATATTACGTTACTAGCTCGGAAAATCTTACTGGCCGCGTAACCTACGATAATTTTCATCATACTATTCAGAAAAAGAAATTTTCAATCATAACGCACTCCTTGTATTAACCAGAAGGCTTCTAAATTCTTCAAACCTAACCTATAACTTATAATAAAAAAACATTTGCTACTAGCCTACATGTTACATGTAGTACTGCCACTACATTCCCCTAAAAAGTTAACGATAAACATACATTAAACGTCGGTTAGCTGCAAATCAGCTTATTGTTTACTTATGTTTCCTGTAATCTAAGTCCGGAAATCTTTCCGGAAAGTTTTTTCCTGGACTGGTATGGGTAACTTTCGAGCCATCAAAAAGGAACAGAAAACAGAGGTTTCTGTGTCAATATGACGAAAAAAGAGTGTTAATGAACTAAAAGAAAAGGTCCCCTTCTGAAATACGACATAGGCCCTATAGTCCAGCAGCTGAGGGAGGTTGAGCATGCATGAAAGGGTTAAGCAATGTTTTTTTTAGTACCGTAATATGGACCGATGTGATGAAAATTATGAATGTCGCCTATTTCCAACATGGTCGATAACGTGGGGGGAGGGGGGCAAACTTGACGGGGGACGCTATGCGTTAAATCACAGTTATCTCAAAAACGATAAAAGATAGAACACCGGTCAAAACGTCTTATTAATCACAAAAATATTGCCAACAATAATGGTTATTAGGTCCGAGGTCGTATCTTGAAAAATAAATCAGTTATAAAATAAAATTTTTAAAATGGGGTATTTTGGTCGGTTTTTTTTAATTGAAAGTAGGATTAATTTGTGAATGTCGCGAAAGAGTGTTACGCAACATTTTTATTGATTGTTGTAATATGGACTGAGTTGATCTAAATTACGAATGTCGCCTATTTCCCTACTAGGTGAAACAGGGTGGCAAGTGAGGGGGTGTCCACCAGTGTATAAATCTGCAGGGCCACGCGCACTACGGCAAACCGATATTTATGGCGCCTAGCCACGAACTCATTACCATTTACATGTGTTCCCTACCTTCGACAGGATAAGGACAATTCCAGGCACGCGAAAATATCGGTGAAAAGGCAAATAACTCCATAGTTATGGGCGTGGAGAGCTAGATGAGAATGTGCTGCATAGGGTTTATAAAGGAGCCTTTCAGGTATTTGCGTGATGTTTTAGTTTTTTACTTTCTCCCCCCTATACAATGAATATGGAGAAAGTATTGTTTTCGTCAAAATTTTCGAATTTGAGTTGTTAGTGGATATACTCATTTTAGTGCTCCCTGAATCCAAAAAAGTGGTTTTCGGCCTGGTGTCTGTCTGTCTGTGTGTGTGTGTGTGTGTGGATGTATGTGTGGATGTAAACAAAGCTAGAGACCACACTAGTGGTCCGATTTTCATGAAATTTGGCATGTAGGTATAAATCCGTGGTATCTCCAGGCGTATTTTTCATTTTTTTGAATTTTTGATTTTTAAGGGTATTTACCCCATAAAAACCCATAAAAATGACAAAAATCCAAATTTCTAAAAAACGGCTTTAACGATTTTGATAAAAATTTCACGGTTTTTAGTGCTTAAGATGACAAACAAAATGACACCACTCGCATCTCTGTAAAAATTCAGGTTCAGAAGTTATGGGGGTTTAAGTGTTAAACAATTCACATTTTCCAAATTTCACAAAATTTATAACTTTTAAAGAAAATAATTGCACCGTTAAATTAGGCTTAGAAATAAAAATAAATAATCTAATATTTTGAATTATCAGGCTACGTCAACTGGTTACGGAGATAATTGATATTTTAGTTTGGCGGTAAACGCAGTACGTTGTCCAATGTTATTCTTATGGGAAATATTTAAAAACCGATATCTCCGTTATTTACTAACCGATTTTGATAAAATCTGGTATATATTTGTGTGATAAGTAATTGTTATTTTTTTTATTTCACTATATATATGTTTTCTGGTTTTCAATGACTTGAAGAGAGAAAGTATGTGTCAGTTTCCTGATACCGTTTATTTAATTACTGTATGTGGTCTAAAATCTATAGTTTCCCGTTGGAGAAAAGTGAGGCTATGTGGATTCTGTTTAAAGGGGTATTAGGACATTTTCAAAAAGTAGGTAATGTTAAAAATTGCAAATTTTACAATTGATTAGTGCTTTAAACCTAATAACGTTCAAGCAATTACTTTATTTCGAATAATGTCTTTATAAAATCGTGTTGTTCAAGTGAGCTTTGAAAACAAAAATATACCGCTTTTCAAAAAAAAAAGAGTCAACATGAAATAGGATCTTGATAATTTATACTGCAATAGAATTTGACAGGTCAGTCTATTTTAACTAGCAATCTTTGATAAAAAAAGGTTCCATGGAAACCCCCTTTTGAACAGACTGGATACCAAGCATTCTTGGGTATACCTTAAAAAACATAAAAGTTTTTAAAAAACAAGCCATATCGTTCAGTTGTTATTAACAAAACATTCACAATGTCAATTCATTATGGATATTGTAAATTAACCCCTTGGAGTTATAATACGGTATTAGCAGGAAAGTTAACTCAAGATGAAAAAGGTATTATGTTTTCCTTGAAATTTTAATCAGCGTTTGATTAAGGAAAAGAAGGGAAATAAACCTCAAAAGGCTTAGAGGGTTACCGAGTTTGTTTCCAGGCAATTTCTGGATATTGGAATTCAATCCTCCAGATAATCTATTGAATACCATTAGCTCTTTTAATTGGACTTTTAAATCGTTTGAAGTATGGATGCAAAGAACTTTTATTAACATTCTATGGTCTGTTAACAAAAGAGATTGGTAGAAATATTTTATGTTAACTTGTGCTAGGTCCTATGATTATTTATAGAATAGATTTTAGTTACTATTACGACACAAAAAATGTAATGGCATATTTGGCACATAGGGCCGAAAGTGAGGTTTTGTAGGCTCAAGATCATGTTTCAAATTCGAGAATTTGAAACGATCGAGAGTTACAAAACCCATTCAGACGAGGTGCAAACGCTATTTTCCACCATATTACACAATGAAATTTACCCTATACAACATAAAAAATCTGATTATTTATTTGTCACATTTGAAAACAAAACTTTGAAGTTATTAGTGATGTTACGATTTAATTGCCAGGGTTTAAGCAAACACAGCTATGAAAATCATTTGGTCGCAACTATCCTGTCTTTGGAGCCTATTGAATGTCATATAATAATGTGATGTTCTCACGTTGTTTCAAGCAAATAAATAAACAAATAAAAAAGGATCAGCTGACTTTAGGCCCTCTGGCGGAAAAGAGATAGTTTCGGCCACCAAATAACGTTTTTAAATCAGTTTATGTACGTCATAGTGTAATGAAAAGGTTTCTCCTAACTGTGAAAGATATCCGAAAGGAATAAAATCAAAGACGATAATACGATTCGAAAAATTACAAAAATACTTGTTGCAAATATTTATAGACTATTTGTTATAAAACTTAACATCCAAAAACTAAAATTGTCCTCCACCCAATAAATAAGAATGCTCCATTAACAAGTTATAAACAAACAATACATGTCGTGAACAAGTCATGCGAGTGTGAGATCATGTGTGATATGCTATTCATTTCGTTTGAGAAAGAAATCACGTTACACTGCAGTGAAAATTTCTATCGACCTCTATAAAGCTGACGCATATGAGGGTTTTGATCAACCGGACATGTGATTTGATTGTCTGTTTAATCACGATCGTTTCTAGCTTCTAGCAGTGTGTTTGTGTGTGTTTAGTGTGTGTGTGTGTGTGTGTGTGTGTGTGTGTGTGTGTGTGTGTGTGTGTGTATGTGTGTGTGTGTGTGTGTGTGTGTGAGAATCGAGCTTCTGCTGCGCCATAATACAGCGCGTTATTTGCGTGAATCCATAGTTAAACCATAAACAACCCCTGTTATTACCAACCCCTGCCCAAACGTCCGGCAGGCTGAAAAAGACCTCAAGATTATCCTAATTCTGCCTATCTTCGTCGCTTTATCTTGCGGTTCTTTCAGATTTTTTGACGCGGTTATTTCTTCATCAAATGGGATATAAACTGTTAAAGTACTACGATTACATTCTAATTGGAAAACTTATGTGTAAAAACAATTTGTGAGTGTTATTTATTTCATAGAAAACAATTTATTTTGATCTGCATTTTCTGAGTCAATTTTAACTCGATTAGTCGCAAAAAGCTATAACAACCAAGTTTAGTTTCACATTTTAATGCACTACTTTTCGAGTGCCTAATGCAGGTATGTAACTCATAATTCCTATTATTATCTGTGCAATATAAACACATTGTCGAAACGATTTATTTCTAAACTAAAATATAATATATTTTAATTATAACTTATTTTTCATATTGTACCAATATTGGAATAAAACTTGTTATATCATTGTTGTCGTTGTGATTGTGCAAGGTTGCATGTTATTTTGATCACGGGGGTGAAAACTAGAATAGTATTTATTTTTAGACGAAGCGACGGAGGGTTAAATTTTAAATTATATGTTACTAACTGGGAATGACACAAATAATATACGGTACATTGTGATAAATAATGTTGTTTGATGCAGTTGCATAGCTTTGCTTATCCTTTTAAGATGAAGAGTAGATGAACTTAGAGACGCTCAAGCACTTTTTTTATGTTTTACGCCAATTCAATGGACATCACAATTCGACGAGAAATTATTTAAAAAATCCACACCACATTTCTGAGATATTAAATAAGCCACATTAATTTGAATATATCGCATATTATGACATATCGAACTCAAAAATGAATTTCACTATCGGAAATAAGTTTTAAGATACAATTTAAAAAGTCTTATTGAGAAAAGCCGTTGCAACTTGTATGGAACGAAACAAGAAAATCGTTTAACGTGATTAGAATTAAATAAAATTAATATTGGGACTGTATTTTCTTATTTTGGAACTGTTATGTACTTTTTCAATAACTAGGAACGACAATGAATAGCAATCATTAGCGATCATTATTATGTATTTTGTATACAGCGTGGGCCAAATGTGGGTATACAGCCACAATTGAAGAATTTCATCGATGACGCATTTGAGGAAATTCGTTCTAATCGAAATATTATGTCGCTCTGTGTGTGAAAGTGTTGAGAAAGAATTTCAGGAATGCGTACATTGGAAAGGTAATCAATTTGAGCACCTGCAAGATTAAATATATGATTGTATATGTGATTAAATAAATACAAGCGTGTATTTATATTAAATAATATATTTAAATTTTTATATTAAATAGTGTATTTATATTTAAATAATATAAGCGTGTATATGTGAATTAATCACATATACAATCACATATACAATATATGATAGTATATGTGATTAAATTAAATAAATAAATGCAAACATTTAGCCTTGTCAGTATACATCAACTTATATGTAATACAAGCTTGCTTGACCTCTTTATTCAGCTTGTTAAATGTAAAGGTACATTAACAGATAATAAACAAAGCACGCACGAACGGAGCGGGGAAATTCACAAAGAACAGAGAAAACGTGGAATTCAATTTTGCAAATAAGGCGCGAAGATTGAGCGAGTCTGCTCTGCATGTGTGTGACTGATTGTCTGCAATCCCCTCCCTTTTTTCCCCCCCCCACACACTCAATCCAAAAGCTAACCATTGAAGGCCTTGTCTAAATAGAGTCTTATGAAATATTAAAAGAACACCACACCTTTATTTTTGTAAAATTTAAACGTTCTAAAGAGGAGTTTTGGCTTTTTAATTTGATTTATTTTCCGTGTCATTTTCAGTGTCTTTTGTTGATTCAGGTTAGAAGGAAGGATGATTTAAATATCTAAACAACTATGCAGCCACTTGTTTATACTACACTTGTATATGAGCGTGTATGCGTGTATGCGTGTACACTTGTAATGTTTGTATGCGTGTATGCTTGCTTTCTTATGTCGTTTGCTTGCTTACTTGCTTGATTGCAGAATTATCGTAAAACCGGCTTCGAGGATTTCACTCAAGTAATTATAATAACTTTTTTTGCGACAAAAACATAATTCTTTGTTTGAAATTCATTGTTGGTGCTGGTGATTTTATATTTTGATTAGGATTTATATAAAATCACGAAACGTCGTGAAACTTGTTTTTTACTAATCAGTGATAGCAAATGTCCGCAAAAATCCTAATCAAAATATAAAAAACATAATCTTCACAGGTCACATTGACAGTTGAAATTGACGAAGTGAATTTTAAAGTAGTAACATTCTAACTAAAGACCTCAAGGTTGCCGCGTTGGAAACGAAATTTCTAAAAATGTAAAAGTAAATATAATATTATAGGAATGTATTATTAGAACTGACAAGTCATATGTTTGGTAATAGCAAGCCTTGGTCTACTAGGAACTGTAAATTTGCAAATAACTAGAGATCAAAGATCAACAAAGGTCGAAAATTCGATTAATTTTCAAGCAGAAAATAAGCATAACTAATTTTGAAAATCATCTTTGCAGACACAAATGCGTTTCTAAATACATTTCATATTGGATAAATTTTCCACGTCAAAACATAATGTAACTAAACGGAAACCAAAAGCAAAAGAAATTACTCAATCTTTGACTAACTTCTTTGCCTCACCTCTGGCGTTTATCTATGGCATGGCTAATATTTAAATTAGTAATTACTATTTTATTTATTAAGATTTCACGTTTATGATTTTAAAGACTAAACTCATAATTGCTTCAGAGAAAAGGAAAAATTCAGTCATCCAATTAGTTTTTACCATAACCCTTATTGCATTTCTCTCCCCTCCTCCCTCCATACAATCCTTCCCTCACTCTCTACTTCCCTTCCTACCTTCTTCCCTCCTTTCCTCCCTCATTGTCTTCTTTCTATCCCCCTCCCTCATTTCTTACCATTCTGACTTTTCCCCCTCTTTCCTCTCTTCCTATAATTTGATATTTTACCCATAAAACACAATTTAAAGGAGTCGTACTCCAGTTCCGCGTCACGCAACTGAATGGTACATTGAATAGTAGAGACTCAACTTAATGTATTCTTTTATTCCCTTTTTATCAGCAAATTTGTCATCTCTTCTTCTTATTTAAGCGACTAAACTTTTTTTCTCCCTAGCTGCCTATGTAAATTGGAACACTTATGAAATGATATCTTCAATCTTCTCCAAATAGTCCTGATTTTAACCAAATACTAGGTATATTTTCACTCCATGACCGAACAATAAGACATTTTCCAATAAGACATTTGGCTTGAAATTGTAGTTTGTTCTTAACTCTGTTAGGTCACTGGACATATACTAACTCGTGTGATTAATTAATTCCTTACATTTGCCAATTCAATTTCCTTATATTAAATTGAATTTACTTACAGTTTATATTCGACAAAGCCCCACAGAGAGCTTGTAACGTTTCTAGGAAGGAGCCCCGAAGGTGCAGTACTGACGGTAATTCGAGTGAGAGAACCATGTTATAGATCAGAGCTAATACCTTGAGTGATGACGATGGTGATAATAGAGCATTGACATCAGCCCTTCACTAATACGTCTGTAGTTCGACGCAGGCGAAGAATAAGATGACTTTATTAATAAAATTCTTCCAAAAGAACGTAGAATAAATATTGGGCGAACAAAGCTTATTTTATAAGAATGTTACAATTTTGTTAAAAATTGGGAACCGTAGGAAGGGAACATATGGAACAAGACCAAAACATGTCTTACTTTACCTGTAATGTTCACGTTTAAAACGGTGAGTTCCCAGAATAGTCCGTATTTTATGATAACTTTTTTTCACATAAAATGTTTATAACAGTGCAGTAAATTACAAAATTAATATATATGAAATATTTCCAGCTTTCAAAACATTTTACGAAGCTAAAACATTGCAAATATTTATGTAGATTTCATTTCATCTTTTTAATTATCTTAAAAAGTTATGCACAGATACAATACTTCATTCAGCTTAAATGTTTAAATGATTAAAAAACTGCTTTAAATTCTTGTTTTATAATACAAACTTTATGGATAATCCGTGACCTAAAGTACCAAAATTACAAAAAGTATTGAGCAAAGAGGTGTTTTATATGAAAATTACAATTTAAGAGCGGGCTTTTAAAACTTAATTGGAACACGGCTGAAAAACAAGGAGTTAGCCAATCAATACTTTATCTTTTTAAGTTTACCAAACTTTGATGAAGTTTCGAAGTTAATCTCAACTTAGAGTGATTCTCGGGAAGAAACAATTTGTTGTCTTCTAAAAAGTTTAAAAAAAAGACGAAATTGCAAATAAGTCTACTTTATTGAAGATTGAAGAATGAACAATCTCAGGCTAAATAGCCGCAAGGAAATATTAATTATAAGTAAATCACAGAGAACCGAATAGATTCTTGTAAGGAGTAATGAGAATTCTGAAATTCAACGAACAATTTTGTCGGAGAAATGCGAATTTATATTAACGTAAAGATATCAATTCCTTCATGAAAATCTTAATATTTTGTTTGAAATCCGCATTATTTACTATAGATATTAAATTTATAGATCGTGAAAACGTGCTTATGAATGTTTTAAGAACGAAAATTGATATTTTCAGTGTATTGTGGGTTGTTAATTAAGTATACCGTGGGTTCAATAAACAAACTTTTTTTAACAATAAGTAAAGGCTATTTATTTTGTCTACATTTTTTATGTATTATGAAGATATTTATTTTACCAAATGTTTTATTCTTTATAACTCCTGTTTAAAAATATTCATACACTATTTAATTCCTTCCCTTGGGCGAACTTAAACATTATCTTTAAATCGTTTACAATTTAAATATTCAAGGATATTTTTAAAAATCTGATGGAATTTTTTTAAATATCCTGAAGTGAATTGGGTGATTCTTTGCAAGGACCTCAAAAACACTAGCTTTTGTCCTGGGGTATGAAGCAGGTTTCAGGTTAGACGTTTTTTAATTATCATAACATCTAAACGCCAAGGTTAGAAAAAAATACATTTCTAACTTTAACTTCAAACACATAAATGTGGCCTTATTATCCAAGTCACTTATAACATCTACCCTACTCACCCGATACATAGTCGACAAATACACAAATCAATCGATATATCGACGACTTTTTCGATATGTCGATGGTTGTCGAAACTTGACAGTATCGACAACGTGGGAAGCGGCCCCGGGCTCCCGATCGTACGCTCATCGATTGTAAATTCGGCAGGAGGGGGGGGGGAGGGGGAGCACCACCCCGCCCAAAGTACAACACTTAGCTCGAATGTGCTCACTTCGACGTAACCGACATTCCACGGGGACGTCTTGCCAGCGAAGTTTGGTTTTCACTTTGTCCAACTATTATTGAACCGCCCCCGTCCCCCTGAGCTGGGGTCGCGGAGGAGTTGTCGACTCGAAGGGTGAATTTGGGTCCAGTTTTGTAGGTGGTTTGGTTGGGGGGTGAAAAGAAATGATTGAGATATGAATAGTAACGAATGAGCTAACTTAAATGTAAGTTTTCTTTAGTTCTACGATAAAAAAGAACGAATTGATTGTAAGAATTTAAAAGTTTAAGGGTACTATAAAAATTTGAAATAGAAAAAATATATCCACAAAAAACAAAATGAGAGGCTTGTAAAGAAATTTTTGGAACATTTTATTTTATGTAGGATCTTAAAAACTACTTTCTGCCCTCTTAGAACCCTAATAATAAATCGGAATCCAAAATGGTCTTTATTGATTCACATAGGAAAAATGCATGAATGGTTAAGAGGATAAACGCCTCGAATTTCACATTCAACCTCACTCAATATTTCCAAACAATAACATTAAACGCAAATAAGTATTCTCATGTGGTATTGTTTTGTACTTATTTAAAAAAATAACAATGAAAAGTCGTAGTGGTAAAAATACTGCTAAAAAGAAGAATAAACTAGCCAGATGATATCGCCTGTAATCGCCTCTACAAGTAGTTGCAATAACAATGGGCAATTTTAAACAACGAAAGTTGTAGGGAGGGTAACCTAGCCAAAGGATATCGGCTGTACAATAAAAATGGAAAATAAAAAAAATTAATTTGGAGGGATCAAAATACTGCTAAAAGAAGGATAAAATAATCGGATGATATCGGCTGTGCAAGAAGTTGCAATGACAATGGACAATTTAAAAAAAAAACGAGAGATGTAGGGATAAAAATACTACTAAAAGAGAGTAACCTAGCCGGAGGATATCGGCTGTACAAGTAGTTGCAAAAACAGTGGCGCCACACACGACCGATTATTGGAGCGAACGAGTAAACAAAATGATTAGAAGCGTCTCGCGGGTAAACAGTACAGTTTTTGCACCAGCGATGTGAACAGTTTGCTAAACGGTTGTGTTTTGGTTTAAAATTATCTATATATTTTATTTATCTATATTAAAGGAATTCATCAAGTGACAAATGATTTCCTTAAAACATTTATTGCGAAAATAAATGCTTTCCGAATTATTTTGTAACGATTTTCGTAAAACACAGAGGCAAATTATTTGAAAATAGGATATCACCCTGAATTCGCATATTAAATTCTTATTGTAAATCACAATTGCTTAAATGCTTAAACTGCAACATTATCGACATAATAATATTTCTAAATTACATTCCTTTTTTGGGGGTGGACTTAATACTCACCCATTTTTGGATCCACATGAATAAATCATATGCGCAGGCTCCGAAGCCACACTTAAAATATTAAATCAGCGTTTTGTGAGATCTGAGTTTTTTGAGTGTGATAAAATTAAATTATTTTCGAATTTTTGCTCTGAATTTATTAAATTAGGCAGAGCCCAAAAACCATTCATTAAGATTTATCTTGATTAGAAAAATATATCTTGATCTTTAGATTTATCTTGATTAAAGAAATAATTAGCAATCTAAATAATGCTTCCTCATGTGGTAGTCTTAATAGCTGCAAAGCATCAAAAATTAAAATTTCCCGTTTTTATACCTTAGGTATGTTTATATTTAGGAGTTTCCTCTGTACTATGAGAATCCGTCCTAAGGATATTCGGCGCTTCAATATCTCCCGTGCGAAGTTTCAAAATCATTTAAACCGTTAACCACCCAGCATTTCTTTATATTATGGCTTTTAAAGCTAGTTTTACAAATTATCTTTTCACCGAAACACACCCCTTGTAATTTATTTTCGGAGGAATCCGGAAAACTAGAGCAATTTAGTACATTGCAAAATACATTAAATATTTTTTACATTCGGATTTATTAATAAAATAATTATAAAAAGAGGATCATTCTTGTCTTTGAAAAAATGTTTAAAAATCTACTACCATCTGAAACGTTAAAAGGTTTTCCGACATTTATAAACTATCATGAACGAGCCATAGAGTAACTCGATACCCTCCGACGCCATTATATTTACTCCATGTACCCTCATTACTCTGTGTCTGACTGTTATTTTTGTCCCCTAATTGCTCATCATTCTCCAATTAGTGAGGTCGAAAAACACACCCGGTGTAGAACGGGTATTGTATTCTGTTTGTTAATTACAAACATGTATCGATACGGGGAAAACTTTATCAGGACAATTACGTCATTTAAAATATGGTGTGACATTTCTTTATTATAAATTTTTCTTTTTTATAGATAATGTATTACAGCATTTTTCTTTTAGTTACTATGTGGGTTTCCTCAAGAAAAAGTTCAGTTTTAAAATAAATATGAAAATACAACGCATTCATAAATCTTGATTTGCATTATTAAAAAGATTAAAGAAAATAAAACTACCACATATTCTAAACATTCTTGTTAATCCTTATAACAGTGGAAAATATACCTTATATGAAGTCGTAACTTATAAAATCATTAAACACAACCAAAGAAAATTAGACACTAGCCAATAAAATCCAATACTGGTACAAAAAGAATTTATAAATAAATTTATAAAAACGTTAATGTTTGAAACGAAATTTAAATAATAAATAACAATATTTTATTTTTAAAGGTTTAAATAGAAAAATTAAAATATAATATGCTTAAAACGTAATCACATATGTGAAGGTCAACATAACTAAGATTATTATCAACGTTCATCTAAAAATGTTAAATCCAAGCCGAGTAATTTAACAGAATAAAGTTAATCAACTCTGGTTGAAAAGATGTGTACAACAAAAGTTAATTTAAAATACATTAGGGCAGTTCTAAGGGACGGATAAAAATCATACTCATGTTATTTAACGTTTGCTTGAAAATGTTGTTTTATTTCTGAGATATAATGAACACTAGTATGATATTTTGATAAACCTCTAATCTGATTCACTGACTATACTTAAACATTTTATTTCGAGAGGTTATACCTTTTTTAAAGGTTATCCTTTTATTCAAAGTCACGTTCCAAATAAAAACAAATGCCGCAACTCGAATAGAAAGTGCACCGATTTCATTACCATATTTCCAATACTATCTGTGCTCAATACCCCCGGAATTTTCGTTCAGGAATACCTTCCAATTTAAGATAGATATATTTAGTTATGAACCATGCTATGGTAAATCATGTGGATGAAGAGTTAACGAGTTATCGCACATTTTACATATCTTGTCCCCACTATTGAATAATTTGATTCGGTGTACAATTTGGTGATTTGGTTTAGTGTTTTCATTTCATTTGCGAATTGTTGAAAATGTTGTATTTTTTGTTCAATTTTTTCTCACCCGGAAGATAATCGAACGCATCAACGACTAGAATGGATGAACCCACTTTTTGAGAACCTTAAAATCTAATAACGAATAAAATTAAAGCAATCCGATTTACTATGAAACTTTAATGCACAAAGACACATCAATAAAAGAAAAAAACACGACAGAAACTTGTTTGTCTAGAAGTTAATAAACCTTCAATTTAATTTAAGTTGAACCTTAAATCTCTAGGCTATTTATAACTTTAAGGGGAAAATGTATTGGGTGTGTTGTGAAGATTAATTTGTCTTTATTCATTGTTACAGTAGCACGAGTGAAGGTGGTGCGTATGAGGAGCATAGATAAGAAAATATATGTCTTTGAGAAGAAAAGTGAATTCGGAGACCCCTCCTTCACAGCCATCTGTGTACTGTAAATTCTTGAGCAGAATGAGAGTTATAACAGTGAAAATTAATTTTTAAGCATAAATTATTTTCTCGTTACGTCTTCTCTCCCAATCAGTATAGAAATATACAATCGCATGAAACAAACCAGTAAGGTTAATAAATGAACATAAGCTCATTTAAAAAGGTCTCAAAAATATATTTTGTTTCTTTTAGGTTTGCTATTCCTGTATATACAAAAAGTTACCACTAGAAAAAGTTCATTATACACAGTGTTGTTGTAACCGGTAACCGGTCAAAATTCAAGGAACGATAATGCTATGCGACAACAGCGCGTGAAAAATCGCCCACATACCGAGATCCTTTCGTGGAAGTCATAACGTAACTTCAAAAGTAGTCTTTCAGAAACGGTATAAAATGTCCGCGTCTCTCATTTTGATCCACGGTTCAGGGACATTTTGGACAGATCCCTTTTGATCCACTGGTCATCATGAAGATTTCAGAACCGCCTGAAACATCCCTTTCGACCCACGAGAGAGGGCTTGCCCTCTCTCTTCCCCGCTGTCTTTCCCTGACCTCCACGTTCTTACTTGAATGTTTCCATTCAATCGGAACATACAACTTTACTATTTTGCATAAACGAAACTATTAATTATTTAAGGAATGTAAAACTACATCATGTAGGTTAAGTTAAGTTAGGCGTCGGTTGTTTAATATTGTTTCGTAATCAATAACTTCTCTTAGGCAAAAATAGTTCAGTTGAACATTGCGTTGAATTGTAGTATTCAAGTAAGAATTTGGAAGTGAGGGAAAGAGAACTTTAAGGAGAGAGTGCAGGCCCCTCTGTCGTGGATCGAAAGCGACGTTTCGGGCAGTTCTGAAATCTACCTGTTGACCCACAGATCAAAAGAGATAATACGAAAATACTCCTGAATCGTGGATCGAAAAGGACACAGCCGAATGCCCTGTTTACAGCTTCTCGCTGAGGCATGTTTCCCTGCTGACGCCTGCTGAGGCAGCTCCGTGCTCGAGAGCGGGCGTGGACATCGATCTGCTGCTGATAGCCGAGCAGCAGTCCACTGGCTGACACAGTACAACAGAGGGGGTCTAGCTCCACGGTCCACGCTGAGGCATGTTTCCCTGCTGACGCCTGCTGAGGCAGCTCCGTGCTCGAGAGCGGGCGTGGACATCGATCTACTGCTGATAGCCGAGCAGCAGTCTACTGGCTGACACAGTACAACAGAGGGGGTCTAGCTCCACGGTCCACGCTGAGGCATGTTTCCCTGCTGACGCCTGCTGAGGCAGCTCCGTGCTCGAGAGCGGGCGTGGACATCGATCTGCTGATAGCCGAGCAGCAGTCTACTGGCCGACACAGTACAACAGAGGGGGTCTAGCTCCACGGTCCACGCTGAGGCATGTTTCCCTGCTGACGCCTGCTGAGGCAGCTCCGTGCTCGAGAGCGGGCGTGGACATCGATCTGCTGATAGCCGAGCAGCAGTCTACTGGCTGACACAGTACAACAGAGGGGGTCTAGCTCCACGGTCCACGCTGAGGCATGTTTCCCTGCTGACGCCTGCTGAGGCAGCTCCGTGCTCGAGAGCGGGCGTGGACATCGATCTGCTGATAGCCGAGCAGCAGTATACTGGCTGACACAGTACAAAAGAGGGGGTCTAGCTCCATGGTCCACGCTGAGGCATGTTTCCCTGCTGACGCCTGCTGAGGCAGCTCCGTGCTCGAGAGCGGGCGTGGACATCGATCTGCTGATAGCCGAGCAGCAGTCTACTGGCCGACACAGTACAACAGAGGGGGTCTACCTCCACGGTCCACGCTGAGGCATGTTTCCCTGCTGACGCCTGCTGAGGCAGCTCCGTGCTCGAGAGCGGGCGTGGACATCGATCTGCTGATAGCAGAACAGCAGTTCACTCACTGCTTCAGCATTGTGTGGCAACACAGTACAACAGAGGGGGTCTAGCTCCACGGTCCACGCTGAGGCATGTTTCCCTGCTGACGCCTGCTGAGGCAGCTCCGTGCTCGAGAGCGGGCGTGGACATCGATCTGCTGCTGATAGCAGACAACAGTCCACTCGCCGCCTCAGCATTGTGTGGCAGACACAATACAACAGAGGGGGAGGGCTTGAGGTGGTGAAACCGAGAGTGGGGAGATCGGTTGTGGAGTGGTTTGCGCCTTTGAACAATTAATTAGCTTAAGTCTAAGATTTTTTAGGGGGGAAAATTCCAAATAATACTATTAGGTTACAGAAAAATGTGTTCAAACATGTTTATGCTTGTTTTTTGGTTATGATGCACCGAAGAAGTTAGGAGTAGTTTCCAAAAAGGATTTAGATCAACATGATTACTGTGAGTGGTATTATGAAAGAGAAATCATACCGTAGATGGAAATGACAAACACAATAATTGGTTAACTAACTCTATTGTTAAAAAAAAATCGTTAATAAAGATGACGGTTGACGAAGCTAAATATCTTTCATCAGTCATGTTAGCTTCTGAATTGCTTGCATACAGTAATATTATAAGGTCTTACCTTAGCAATCCTAATATTGAAATCCAATATTAGGATTGCTGAGGTATAAGACCTTATAATATTAATTAAATATCTTTGAAAAATTGCATGGTTGGAAGTGAAAATAAATTATTGTGGAAAAATTTAAATTTCCTTTTGTGATTTCAAAAAATAATTAATAACGTATATTACGATTATGCAGCAATAAACTAATTTTAAACTTGTTCACAACACTATCAGACCAGACGGTGAAAATTGATGATTTTCATAGTGTACTTTGTTTATTTAAAAATAAATATATTGTAAATTTATTATTTTTATCAAATAATTCACCTCTTTAAGCAAGTTTAACACTGGAAATTTTAAACAATTGAACATTGAAATACGTTGGGGAAAATAATGAATCTAAATCCCTTTGGTTGAAAAATCTATAAGTTTTCTTCTTTCCCCAATATTAGAATGAAAAAAAACTTTTAAAAAACCTACACCGTTGAAACTCAACACAACCAAATGAATAACGATTTCGTGTTGACAAATACTTATTGTTCCATACCGTATTTTTTATCGAAACAAGTTATGTTTTTAATAAATTCCCGCGTAAACGTGCAATTAAACTTATCCCGACATTCCACCGTATTGAGTTGGCGTGCGCGACCCCGGCCAACAAATAAGTCTTTCAGTACAAACTTCATTAAATTTAACCCCGTCAAGTCTGCATGCGGTAGTGCGCACGCGTGCACAAACACAGTTGTTTATTTCATTACAAGAGTTGAAAGTGGGTCATAGCAAATTCTAGACAATATGTTTAAAGTGTGAGTTTATAGAGCACTTCGTACTTTTTGGTCTAGAATATTATGCAAACCACTTTACTCGTCTTTTAACGTACTTTTCGCTGCATTACCTATTGACGAACATGTCAAACTTTTTTAATCGGATTTCCTTTTTGGAAGGGCAACAAATGGCATAGGTAAATGCATGGTTATTAAATTAACGAAATAATGCACCAAAGTCTTACTCCCCAAACCCCAAATTCTGATTCAAATCCGCATGTGTTTGCAAACACACAAGCTTCAACTTATGTCTAATTAAATAAACAAAAACAAATTATTTGATCAGTTGCTGGAACAATAAAAAATATTTCTTGGTTTGTATTTGAAAAAAGAACAGTAAACATGAATTATCAATATTAAACATTGTTTTTCCTTAGTAAACAACGTAATGGTGAATTTTCGCGGTTAACATAAAACAAGACCGGACGATTTCTTAGTAGTGCAGCTAAAAATTCATTTTCTACTGTAAACGTCTTAGTTAGAAAGTAATTGCTTCCTTAATTAACGTAACATTTTCTCCCCTGACAGGCGGGGACGACCCTCGATTCAAAATAACCTTATCCAGCTCAATTAGGAGACTCCGTCTTGAAAAAGACAAGCCAGCCCGGGGGGCGCTCTTGCCCTTTCCACCCCCCCCCCCCCCCCAGAGGGGCCCCAGGGACGCTGGGCTTGATTCAATTTCACGACGAGGTTTCTTTGTAATCGGCCCATTGTCTAAATGCTCCAGAAGAATTCTTTACTCTAGAAAATCATTGTGTAGCAACATAAAAAGTTCTCTTTTAAGTTCTTTTTCTGTTACTGTAAAGTTGTCCAATAAACAAAGAGACTTCAACATGGAAACAACATTTAAAAGTTAAATTTAGTGCTACTATCACTATAATAGTATTATATCATATTATTAATAAAGGTCTCGCAGTTTAAGTTATAACATAGTACTACTAGGATGCCGACAGAATCTCTATTACCTACTGTGAAGCAAACATCAATGATTAGTTAGTGAAATGGGCTATCAGAAATAATACCTAATTCTTTTGTCAAGATAAATGAAATGGTCCTTACCATATACATATTTTTGGGTCAATTGACTAAAGTATGGAGATTAGTTCAGTTTCACGTTAGCAATACGCGTAATCCATACTGTCAAACTAAAACGTAGCAGTTGTCAATAAAGTGACGATATTTACAAACCGCAAACTAGTGATGTGGTGTGGGGGAGAAAGGATTGACCACCATTGTCAATAAAGGGAGAACACGTACATTTGAAAGAACAAACAAATAACGCAATTGTCAGGGTAGAGCAGTGATTGATACGGATAGTGGTGGTACTACCAGTTAAATAGCTTGTCAATAAAGAAGAAGATTACTTAAAATTAAACATCCGTTAATGAGTATGCCTGACTGAAGAGACGAAGGGCATTAGAGGCAGTGGTGACAAAAACAACTTTTGTTTTTCTAAAGGGAAACAAGATACTATTTTCTTTGTACATTATAGAATATAATATAATATAAATATATATATTTGTCAAATACAACTCACCTGTCATTGCACAGCCCAAACTACTTGGCCTAGAACCTTGAAACTTTGCATGAACGTTCTTTTCAGGGCATAGGCACCCACTAAAAAAGGATTTTTAAAAATTCCCTCAGGGCTACGCCTTATGATACATTAAAGTTTCAATGTTCAAGTATAGGGAAGCTCATGTAGTTGTCGCGGCAACCTTAACATTAAATCTGAAATCCAAGGAAGTTTTTCTTTTTTTCCACGAGTAAAACCGTGTTGATCAGCTAGTAGAATATAATTATATTTATTCGTTGTAGCAATTATTTTCGATGGTGCAAACTATTCATGCTAAAAGATTAATATTTACAAGATGGTCAAAAGATATATAATTTCTTATGGTTTCAGCTACAAAATAGTGCTGAATAAGTGGGGAAGACATTATTAGTGCAGTATAGAGGCAGTGGATTACTATTTATTCAATGTGAGTTTGTTTTTTTATTCAAAATTTACAAGCGATACAGCTGGAATTTCTAGTTTAGGAACACATATTTTTGTTTTCATTACAGTACTAGTTGAACTAAAACGAAAAAATCAAACTTTTCAATTCTATTAATGCATACACTTGACACTGTGAATATACCTTTAACATATATTACACTTCTCTCATGTTTGATAACAGTGTTTTCAAACATGAGGGATGACTGTTTGAAATTGATCAAACCGCAAATAAGCGCAGCCACGTAGGCTGCGGTCGGAGATCCGTCGGCGTCGGTTGCGGCGGCAACGAATATCGGCATCACTGACAGGGGGAATCCGACATGACACTAATAGCCAACTCTCGATTGAGTGGGAATATTCACAATCGATAAATCATATAATGAGCAGATTTTGGAGGGTGGGCGGATAAGAAGTCGTTACTGGGATGTAATTTAAATGTTCGCGAAAAATCTTTAGGGTATAGAACTAGGGATGAAATCATGCAGAAAGGGAGTTGATTTTAAGGCGGAATTATATCAGATATAGTTTAACAATGTTTATTGATCGAATAGATTGTTGCGTCACAGTAAAGAGAACCTAATCACACACAACTGTTGAGTGTGAATTTAACAATCATAGCTGCTCCAATAATATTGGGCGAACCACTACTATCTCACATCAGTAGTAACAACGTAATAATTTAATACTGTCATTTGCATTGATTAAGAGAAGGTAAGACATATAACAAGAGTAAAGATCAGTACGAAATAAAAAGAGCAGTATAGAATAGGAAGTTGGTTGAGGCACTGAAAAAAGGATTAGTTGAATCCTCCCTCAAACCGCCTATTCATGACACAATAATTACAGAAAGGGAAAATTTTAAATTATTTTTCGTTATGATACTACCATAACTCTATAAGTCTAGCTGAGTATAATTTCGGGGTGGGGGATTGTTCTGGGGCAAGTCTAAAGTCCTTGTATGTGAAGGAAGCACAGAACTAAACAAATCAACTTCCCTAAGAAATGAACACACTAAGTAGGTGGCAAACCTAGTAAGAGGGGATTTTGTAATCAAAAACATGCTTGCAACAAACTATAAAACTGAATATGTTCGCCATGGTCATACTGTAGGGTGTACCGTAGGAAATTAAAGCAAAATCTATATCATACTTGCAAGATTCTCTCATACCTGTACGCAAGGAATTAATCCCTTGACAGTATATTAAATTTTAGGTATACGTAGCCCAATGGAAAGTGATTGCAATAGGCTAATGTAAAGTAGCAGTTGAGAAACTAGTAATCATAACAGTCTGTGTTAAATTGTAGACAATATTCATGGACTATTTGTGGCACATACACCAATTTAACCTTAATTCTAATTAGAGCAGCTTAAGCGAGCTTGGGAGCCTCGTGTAGGCAGTACTACGAACTGTATCATTAGAGTTAATATTTTGATAAGGAGTTGTACACTAATGGGTATTAATAGACCCACTGATCTGGCAATTACGTAAGTAAATTTTTAACTGAACTCCAAATGAAACTATGGTTTTCTTACGATTACTTTGTATTTTTAACGGTAATATTAAAATAAAATGGATGAACGTCTGCCATAGATGAATTATCAAAAGCAAGAAAGTTTAAAATTTAAAATGGAGTTTAATGTAATGTGGTAATACTATTTAACACTTGACGTTAGTATTTAGGCGTGATGGTATAGTTATTACTTTGAAGACAGGGGTCATATCCCTATAAATATTAAAATATAAAAATGAAATATAACATTTTAAAAGTTAGATATAATTCTAGAAAATAAACTATTAAATGCACCATTTTAATAAAATACTGCGTTTTTTATTTTTATTTCTTTTCTGAGAAGCGACATACAATGAGAATTATCTAAATACGCTCATATTATCATATAGCGTAAGCATTATTCAGTTAAGAAATAATTATTAAATAATATAAATAAATCATTTTCAATAAAAGTCATAGGAACCTCTAGTAGGAATTAACACGATTTCAATAAACTGGTCATATAGTTTTAAGTGTATTGAAAGAATGCTTTCAAAGGATTTATATTGTGGAAATTGAATGTTACAAAGAATGAAATAGATACACATATGCATCTCGGCATCCACTTGCCAATTTGAGCTTAATGAACATATCCCTTAATTTTAAATGGCTAATTCTATCGAGATCGCAAATTGCTCCATCTGTTGTTTGAATCAAACGAAGCAACCGTTTGACGATAAATTACTCTCGTATTGGATTCAAGGGATTACAAAATTGCCATTAATCCTGTTAAAGCAAAGCTATAGAGTATCAGAGGCTATTTGTAGATCAGCGCTGTAACTCCTACACCCCGCCTACTTTAGCCAACACCCTGCAGAGCGCTCTGCGAACTGTGGGTGTAATTCCACAAAGCTAGATCGTACATGATGCTAGTGGATGATTTTAACTGGAAACTAACTAAAAGACGAGCTAGAGACCGAACTGATTGATCACTTAAAACTTTTAAATGCACATTAATTTAAACACGATACAGAACGTGCTACAGCCAAAGTCTGTCTACCACCGCCGGCGTGTCGTGATTGGTTATTATTGTAGTACAGGCCTGTTCGTTTTTAAAAATTTTTTAAATGTATCCGTGTCCGTGTAAATGTATGACAGTTTTTGTGTTTTGTGTTTTATAATTTATTGATGAAGCCAATTGGTGGATTATGAACTTCACTAACTCCCAGCTGAAGATGACACTATTGTGTCGAAACATGCCCTGAACAAGAAATGATAATTTGTTGAGCTGTCTGACGGATTTCAAGTAAGTAATTCAATCTTACTACAGCCAAAACTAAAAATAGTAGAAACTTGATCTGGGTATCAAATTAAAGTTTGGAATCACATGATGTGCACTATAGGTGTTGGGTTTCGTTATCTTTTAGGGTTTATGCACAGCCTCTCCTGAAAGGGACCCATGTCAAGGATTTTGGAAGTACTTGGGATTTTATTTATTTGAATCAAAACAAATGGTTTAATGTGAAAAAGTTACCTATGATTACTGACACAATGCAGCACAAACTAATGCAAGTAGAATTAATATCCCAAGCAAAGCTGGGATTACAAGCTATGACTAAGTTCACAGATAATCTAAATTAACTTCATAAAGCAAAGAGCTTGATTAATTGACATCTCGGAAATCGAACCCGCGACCTCTTTTGAAGAACTTTAATAAGTTATGAAATTACATTAGCAATTAGCTATGCTGGCCATAATGTTGTCAAATTATAAAAATTGTGCTCAATTTATTTTTTGAATAAAAAACCTCAACTGCCATGGGCCAATAATCCTGAGCGGCGTTCTAAAGAGAGCGAGGTACCGTAGCGGCAGTTGTCACAAAGGCCAGCCAGAGGTGACCGCTCATGATGGAACAGGAGTCGCCTGCCGCTGGGATCGAACCAGCGACGTTTGACACAAGAGGCGAGAGCTTTAGCTCTGAACTACCGCCGTTTTCCAAGTTTTCCCGTTGGTGCAAATAGAAAATAGGCTAACTTACCGTTCTGATTGTAACTTGAAATAATACCAAAATATTTTTGCTGTTTAAACTCATGGGATAAAATGTTTTTGAAAATTGACGGTAACACTGATATTGAACTATTGAACGGTAAACGGTAACGGTAACTATTGAATCTATTGCATCCAATTTGCCAATTCTATGGTCGGTATCCCAGCGGACCAGACGTAGAACGTTATCTATTAGTGTCATGTTTTCAATGTTTCCCATGCATCGCTTGTATATTTTTCCAATAACGCGAATTAACAATTTATATAATATTTTGGGAGTTTTCCACAAAACTTTGCATGTTTGAATATTTATGTAATCCCGTGGATTTGCGGGCTGTCAAACGAACCCAAATGCTGTGACGTCAAAACTTTAACAATGCATGACATGTTGTTCAATGCCCATTCCCTCTTCTGCGAATTTGTGGTTGCGAGCTTGTTAAAAATGTTGATGCTAACTAAGTGGTGATGTTATGCAAAGTTTCATGCGAGTTAATTAACTTTTTTAGTAGGATTCCGGAAAATCTTTAGCTTCTTGGGATTTTACGAGTAAATTTGTGTTGATTTGCAGCATTAAAGCATAAACATATTCTATGGATGGAGTTCCAGTAATTTTGCTGAAAATCTGTGTTACTCCAATTAGCTGTTTAGCTTGAAATTCCTATCCTCATGTTAAATCTAAAATATGAATTTTAAAGGGCGCCTCTTCCCTTCAGTTTTACTTTTATAAGTTTTATATACTACAAAATTTCACGCCGAGCTATTTCCAACGACACGTACATTATAAAAATCTGCTCAGAACTGTTGTTGGAGTCTTGATCACAGTAAAACTCCTAGCGTATTAAATACGTAATACGGAGGGATTTATTTTTAGTCGCCTGTAAGTAACTGGTCATGAACAATTTTCTATTTTATATTCTCATAGTCTATGCAACTCTCCACGCCCTTCTCTCTGTTTTGGGTGATGGGGTGATTCGACTCATCGTCTTTGAATCCTCGAACGCCAGATCGATACAAGTTAAATGAATCAGTTATTTTTATTGGATATTCATCTCAAATCTTCATTTCCACAAGCGATTGATTGAACAGTCCTTCGTAATAGCAGAGACAAAGGATTGAAAATTGTTCTCTTAAAGAACAAAATCGTCATCGGTGTGGATGTATTGAAAACTCTGCAATGTCGTATTTGAATATGGAATTTCAATTCTTAAGACCCAATTATAATTTATAAAAATAGCCGATATGTTAGTAGTATGTTGTTTTGATGTAATGTCAAGGCTGTATGACTGCTTTAATAATTTTATATCATTACTGTATATTGTTATAACAAGGCTGTAACATTATTTAATCAGGGTTCAATATTAATGTTGTATAATAAAATTGAAGTATCAATGTTGTATAAGGGATGTGTTACTGTTACATTATTACAATATAAGGTAGTATCACCGTTGTACAAGGCTGTTTTAATAATTGTACTATTGTAGTAAGGGCTATATCACTGTTGTATTATTGCTATTTCAAAGGTTGCATCAATGTTGTATCGAGGTTGTATAAATATTTAAATGGGGCTGAATTACTGTTTTATGCTGCATCAACGTTGTTTAAATGTTGAATCAATGTTGTACATGACTAATGTGGGATCAATGTTATAATAGGGCTGTATAATTTCTGTATTATTGCAGTATCAAAAGATGAATCAGTACTGTATCGTTGCACTAATGTTATATCAAGGTTATAACAGTGTTGTATCCATGTAGTATGAAGGTTATATGAATGTTGTATCAATGTTGTATCAAGCTTTCATCATTATTGTATTGAGGTTGTATAAATGTTGTATTGCTACTGTATTATCGCTGTATCAATGTGAGCCGTGTTAATGTTGCACTAATGTTAATGTTGCAAGGTTGTAACAGTGTTGTATCAGTGTTGTATGAAGCTTTTATCATTATTGTATTGAGGTTGTATAAATGTTGTATTACTATTGTATTATCGCTGTATCAATGTGAGCCGTGTTAATGTTGCACCAATGTTAATGTTGCAAGGTTGTAACAGTGTTGTATCAGTGTTGTATGAAGCTTTTATCATTATTGTATTGAGGTTGTATGAATGTTGTATTACTATTGTATTATCGCTGTATCAATGTGAGCCGTGTTAATGTTGCACCAATGTTAATGTTGCAAGGTTGTAACAGTGTTGTATCAGTGTTGTATGAAGCTTTTTTCATTATTGTATTGAGGTTGTATAATGTTGTATTACTTCTGTATTATCGCTGTATCAATGTGAGCCGTGTTAATGTTGCACTAATGTTAATGTTGCAAGGTTGTAACAGTGTTGTATCAGTGTTGTATGAAGCTTTTATCATTATTGTATTGAGGTTGTATAATGTTGTATTGCTACTGTATTATCGCTGTATCAGTGTGAGCCGTGCCAGGGAGTTGGGGTTCGGCCTGTGGCAATATGGATTACTGGGCGTCCACCTTTGGTGACCTACACTCGCTACAACTTCGCAACAAACAAATAACCCTCTACAAACTAATTATACTATACAATACACTCAATTTTGTATGTTAATCCTCGTATGTTGATGTATATGTGTGTGTGTAATTACGTAAGCAGCCGGACAAATCGTTTTATGGATAAATTGTTCTATATTTTCAGCTTAAATTTTAGATTCTACGGGTATCGTTTCAATGAATGATAAGATTTTAAAAATAAATCAGTAAAATATTAGTAAGTATATTTGTTATCACACACAGTGGCAATTTGCAGATAAATAGCTGATAGGTTTTATAACTATTTCGATGATTTGATACAAACATTAATTTTAGTATTTGCATTCATTTCTGTAACCATTCATATATGAACCTTTGACCTAATTTACCCATTACTTGGATGGAAGATCTTGGATCACAAAATTAATTACTTCAACAACTGTCAAAACTTTTTCAAGACGATGAATAAACGAAAATGTGTAATAATTTTAGTAATTATCAAACACTCTCTGGTAATTCCACGTGGGAAGTTTACCACGGTAAGGTTCGATTTTCCGGATGACTTTGACCCTTCAAAGAGTGAATACACGAGTTCCAATCGCAAGGTCATACCAACAAAAAATCTAAAAAAAACTTTTCATCCTATTTTTTTACTACAACCAATACAATCAATGTCCAATAAATATTCTATACCCCGCAAACCCTTGTCGCGACAACAACATGCATTATTCAAACCCACTCTCCCCCGACCCTGGACCCTGGACCCTCTTACCTTCTCGAACCCGTATCCATCGCACGGCGCGCCTCTCGAGTCGTCCTGAGCCTCAAGTCCCCCCCGCGAGCCCGACCCCTCACACACTCTCGTCCACAGACCTCGGCGCGGTTGTCATCACACGAACGCGAACCTGTCACTCCTCTTACTCTTACAAACCCCGACACGTACGGGCGTTTCGAAAAAGCATCTGGGGACACAAAAACAAACAGTAGTCGAGTATGACTGCAGCGACGGCAAGGTGGGGCGCCCGGGCTGTGGGGCTGTAGGGTGTAGCTGGCCGGCGCACGCGCGCCAACCTCTGTTTATATATTGATCAAAACAGCGCCTCTGGCCTCCCCCGACAACCCCGACCCGTTTTTCTCTTTTTCGAAGCAAACACAATAAAAATATATAACTATTTATGACACGGGGTCGAGAGGAGGCCTAAGCTGCGAGAGAAAGGGGGTTTTTGGATTTTAAGGGACTGGGTAACGGGGTATTTCCGTGGAGATATTAAGGGTGTAAAGTATCTTGGTTGGGTTTTGGTGTTGGTGTAATTCGTTAGTTCGTCACGGGCGAGGCTTTAGGTGTACGAGTCAAATAATTAGTGTGATAACTACCTAAGACTGGAGATAAAAATCAGAACAGAACCTCCAACCTCCACCGACAACCCCGACCCGTTTTTCTCTTTGTCGAAGCAAACACAATAAAAGTGTATAACTACTTATGATACGGGGTCAAAAGGAGGCATAAATGGGCGAGAGAAGAGGGTTTTTGGATTTTGACGAAATGGGTAAGGGAGTAGGAGTGGAGATATTAGGGGTGTAAAGTATCTTGGTTGGGTTTGGGTGTTGGTGTGATTCGTTAGTTCGATAAGGGCGAGGCGTTAGATGTACGAGTCAAATAATTAGTGTGATAACCACCTAAGACTGCAGATAAAAAATCAAAACAGAACCTCCAACCTCCTCCGACAACCCCGACCCGTTTTTCTCTTCGTCGAAGCAAACAGAATAAAAATATATAACTTTTTTCTTTTTTTCTTTTTTTTATAAAAGAGGGTGGCGGCCTCTTTTTACCTTGCATTTGCCCCCCCCACATGGGCCTCAGGCCTGTGCGTGGAAGTTATCAAGCAAACCCAAGGAGTGAGCCGGTACAGTACCAGGATGAACAGTACTGTTAAAAAGTATGCGGCATCAACGGGACTCGATCCTGCGACGCTGCCGCCACAGAACCGGGGCCGAGTGCGCTACCAACTGCGCCACCGACTCACTAAACTAACTATTTATGACATGGGGTTGAGTGAGGTCTGAACGGGCGAGAGGGTTTTTGGATTTTAGGGAGTGGGTGAAGGGGTAGGAGTGGGTGATTTCGTGGAGATATTAAGGGTGTAAAGTATCTTGGTTGGGTTTGGGTGTTGGTATAATTCGTTATTTCGTCAGGGGCGAGGCGTTAAACGTACGAATCAAATAACTAGTGTGATAACTACCTAAGACTGCAGATAAAAAATTAAAACAGAACCTTCAACCTCCTCCGACAACCCCAACCCGTTTTTCTTTATGTCGAAGCAAACACAATAAAAAAATAAAACTATTTATGGTAGGGGAGCCTATTCGGTCCAGACAGGAAGGGGGTTTGAGGAGAGATTGGTGGGAGTGTGTACCGTTGTTGGTGTGTGTTTTCGTGGGAAATGTTAAGGGTATAAAGTATTTTGGTTGGTTTGGGCGTACGTGGAATTCATTATTTCATCACAGGTGAGGTGTTGGGTGGTCGAGAATCAAACAACCCCGACCCGTTTTTTTCTCTTTTCAATGCGAGCACAATAAAAATATACAACTATAACAGGGTCACCTAAACGGGCAAAGTAAGGTTTTTGAGGAAGGTGTTTGTCGGTAGTGTTCAAAGGGGGTAGGAAGTGTGTGTGGGAATGGTAAGGGTGTAAAGTATTTTGGTCGGTTTGGGTATTAGTGAAATTTGTTAATTCATCACGGGCGGGATGTTGAATAGTCGAATCGAACTTACAGTGATAAATATTTATTTTTCCAACGAACTGTCAAAGCTGCACCTCTCAACTCTGGCCCGTTTTCCTCTTTGGCAAAGTTAATGCATTAAAGATATGTAACTGTTTATGACACCGGAACCTAAACGGGTAAACGATCAGGCAACGGTTTTTGAGGAAGCTAAAAATGAAGTAAGACTTGTAAAGGGTGTAAAGTATTTCGTTTGGGTTTGCGTATCAGTGAAATTTATTTCTTCATCACGGGCGAGGTGTTGGATAGTCTAAAATCAAGCAAAGACAATAAAATAGATAATTATTTAAGACACCGGAGACTAACTCTCCTAAGAAGGGTTTTGAGGTGTGTAGCAGTGTGTATTTATGTGGTTAAAATTAGGAGGGGTAAAGTATTTTGGTTGAGTTTGTGTATTAGTGAAATCCGTTATTTCATCATGGGGGGGGATAGTCGAATCAGTAAGATAAATATCGTTTATGACGATATGTTTATGTTTCGAATTAATTATTTTCTGTTATCTATATCACTGTAGCATTGGATTTTTCACGTTACTGTATGGTTCATACTGCGATTATGGCACCAAATTAAACATAAATTACCACAATAGACATAAAATTACGATTTGCAAACAAAAAACCCGATTTAAAAATTACAATTTGCATAAAATTAAGAATTATTTATTTTACGGTAGTTAATTATTTATTTTACGGTAGTTACTAAACTCCGTTCCAAACATGAACAAACAACATGTTTTATGGAAAGTAACGTACAAATATAGAAATAAGTACCAAGAAAAAGAGAGAGCACTGTGTGAATGTGACGGCGCTCAGCTGTCAATTTAGGTACAGCTCTGTGTTGCGGGTATTGCCGATCAAACGCCGGACAGGCGCACGCTGCAATTTATAATTTTGATGCCCCTCAGACTCAATATCTAAAATATATGTCTTTTAAAATTTCTGTTTATGTTTTTATCTTCAATAGTGTATTCTGTAATCTGTCGTTCTGTGGTGATATTAAATATAAATTTTAGAAATAAAAATCACTCGTTTAACAGTACTAAGCAGAATCGTCCATTAGGCTTATTTTATTTTTATCATGACTTTGCAGTTTAGTAAAACAAGCAGTCTATAGTTCTCTGGATATGTTGATATCTCGGATTTTATAAAGATTGCATACTTAAATAATTATGACATTTTTCTTGATTGACGATTCAGCGAGTTTTGAGTAAACTAGGGCTAACTAGGGAAATAAATTGACAGATAATTGAAATTTTAAAACTATTTTGTTACTTTAGAAATTTTTGATGGATCATATTTTAGGTAGCAAACTTAGCTTCTTTTCAAATTTCATAATTATATATATAAGTCTGGTTTTTCTTAAGTGTTTGAAAGTGTTCCAATCTGATATAGGCTGCAAAAAGTAAGAAGGGACACCGGCTCATAATTTATTTAGAACAGGGCAATTGCAATCACCAAAATTAAAAAAGTAATCAATATCACTCACATTAGCTAATTAACAAAACTAATCTTCTACTAATCTTATAAATATAAAATAAAGAAGTACATTTTCTAATCATTCTCGCTATATGCAATTATCCTCTGAAACTAGGTGAGCTGCATTAATATCCACTTAGACTCGAGTATTATGCTGCTATATTCCATTTAAACGTCCTTCAGACGAACGTTAAGGCCACAAAGCTCACAAATCATGGCGGAGTTCCGTTCTTATTAACCTCCTTCTCCTAATCTTGTGAGAAAGTAAGAGCGAAACTAATACCCTTACTTGCCCTAAGCAAATTAACGGGACTGCCAGTCAAATTGGTCGAAGTATAAACGTTCTTAGTGCACATTTCTTCTTGAGTGCACATTTTTAAAGGTAAATAAAAGTAACGTTTCATAAGCAGGTTGACATAGCTTTTAACGTGCTCTATACCTGTGATACCATTTTAGTTAACCTAGTCCTTTAGTGACGTATCTTGCATACGTCACAAGATATCTCAAACTGTTGACAAATCATAACCGATTCTGAAAGGATTCAATATGGGTAATATTTTATAAATATTTAAAAATTTTGATTATGGTATGATCATGCGGAAAATATAATCATGCAGTGAATTAACTAAGAGTAATTAAAGTACTGTACCCTGTTTTTAGAAAAAAACTAATCAAATGTCAAAAGCTAAATTTCATGACTACAGGGAGTAAATACAAGAATGAATACATCACGTTTTTCACACCGTGCTTAAGCCTAAAACAAAGTGTAATTATAATGATAATTTATTCTAACTTATCGTTTCACTCAATTGTTTACTTAACAATTTTTACCAACTGTAAAGGGGACGGATGTTATTAATTTTTAATTAGGCTCTTTTTAGCGCGGGAAATCTTCACTTCCTTGCGTTATTATCTAGAAACCTTTGAAACTACATTTGGAATTCTCGTAAAATGTTACCACGGGCCGTGGGATTTTGAGCCCCCAGAGGGAAGGATTACCATTTCTTGAGCGGTCCACCCCTTCCCCGATCCATCCCTACCAACCCTGCAAATGTCTTGAGCTCCCTTACATCAAGAACCAAACTAAGCCAACTTGAACTGCTGGTTGAGTCGCCATCTCGAACTGGTACTAGTTAAATGGTATGTTCCTGTAATGAAGTTTAGTTATTTTAACGCTATAAAAACGATTTATTTCAATTATGCAAAAAAAAATGTTTTTTCAATGCTGAACAGCTCATTAACAACAAACGTATGTTATTTGGTCGAAGAAAGTTACATCATTGCTAAAAGAAAGAAGTCACAAATCCTTTACACTTTTGTGACATAGTTATAATATTTTCTTTATCACACTAATATCATTGTGAGTCTGTTTATATGTACTTTGTTTTGATGTCCTACCAAGCCTCAAATATTAAACCAATAACTCGGTATTTTGTTGGTAGACAGCTAACAAACCCAAGTAGCTAATACTCGCTGGTAAATAAACAAATCATTAATTTATTCATTCCTTGAAAATACACATGAGTTAACAAGCAACGAGCCTATATGATATTGTTCATTTAATAAAATCAAATAGCTCAGAAATACTTTGTGTGAATTGAAAGTTCAAAATTAATGTTACAGAATAATTTAAATGAATAAACCAAATACAAATAAAAGCAGGTGAATTGTTAATGCAAAAACTAATGTATTACAGTGGTTCAAAATGCTAATGCAATTGCACAACATTGCAGCTCTGTAAAGAACAGGTACGACATTTAATATCCAATAAACAATAGTGTCAGTGGAATCTTTATGATCAACACACAGACAATAATACATTTTATTAATGCATCAGCTATTGATCATCTGCTTGATTACATCTGCAATAAGAGGAAACTAATGATATAATTAGGTAAATGGGAGTTTTGTTCGAGAGGCGATTGAGGAAAATGTAATTTTAATCCATTTAAAGTATTAAGAGGAATCCAGAGCGAATAACATTGATTGAACTCAATTAGAAAAATCTGTTAAAGCTTAGGTGAGAATCCCTGCCTGGCCCCTACGAACTAGAAAGACTTCGATGTAATTTATTCGAACCGGTTTTACTTCTTTGTGACGCACTATATAATAACAAAAACTTAAAAAAATATTGTCATCCTACAATTCTTTATACCATTAAAAAGAATTTATAAGATTAGTTTATCCGTTAACAGGTTTAACGATTTATACTTTCCTGAAAGTTGGCGAAACCAAAGATTGATTTTATTTCCACATTGTTAAAGTTGTTCTGATAATTAAATCTGGAAAAATACAACCACCAAAGTCGTTATTAATAGAGTTATCGGTCTCTTCGTGTTTCCCGTATTTTAATGGCTTCAGTTGGAAACTTGGCCGGAGGGAGTCCAAATAAGTTAACAGAAATATTTTCATTCCGTCGATAATAATACTCTTTCCAGACGGTTAAACTATTTAAAATTTAATTTAAGGCTTTTGTTAGTGGTTACAAAATAATTATGGACCCCATTAGAATAGATAAAGCTGTAACCAGACACTGTCTTATTTTTTGTTTTTGTTTTTCCTATAAAATGTAGATGGAATGAAATAGTACTGAAATCATATGTATTTATTTTACTTACAGACTGATTGTTATAATGTTGGGACCAGTGAGCACATACCTGAAACAAAACAAAGAAGATATTCATCACAAGTAAAATGTTACATCCTCAAAACATTCTATTCTTTGAAAACGCTTGGGCGAGTGAAGATTTAATTATGAAACAGCAGAGTGAGTTTTTAGGTCAGTCATATGCATGATATTTTATCATCTAAGCTGCAGGATGAAACAACTTTATCTCCTTTTATTGAAATAATAAGACAGATCTTTGTTCGTAGACAGACTATTACTAGCATAGACGACTGAACCTATTAACCATTAACCATTAGATTAGAGCCATTAACGATTAGTTGATTGACTAACGTCTTACTTGACTTTTTTTACCTTTTTATTACGTAAATTTTCGAAAACCTTCATGGTCTAGATATTTCTTTCGATATGAAACGAAATCCTTAAGATGCCATTAATTACAGTTTTGGCAGTTTAAAGTTATACTGAAAATCTCATTGTAGTTTAATTATTTCATTCCCAGTGCTAGAGACTGGAAGCACAAACAAACCTATAGGACCTACAGGTCCTACAGGATCTGGTAAATGTAGTGCAAACGATCTTGCTTATATAAATTATAGATAATGGGACAAAGTGTATAGAGTAAAATATTTAAGATCGTATAGGGTACGATCTTTATCGAAAACAACCCCTAACCGCTATAATTTTGTCATGTTAAGCCCCCCAACAGTTGTTGTGTATTTCATTTCTAATGGGATAATTTTACTGAAAACAGGCAAAAAACCATAAAGAATTGCTTCTGGAATTTAAGCTATATATGTAATTAAAGGCCACAAATATCACATTTGTTTGAAATTTTATTGTTTTATTTGAGGAAGAAGCTCATGGGAAATTTATGTCAAAAACTACTAATACAGTTGATTGTGAATTCATATAATTTACAGTTACAGTTTATATATAGCCTGTATAGTTTATGTATAGCAAACAATTAATTCAAAAATTTGCTTTCATTGTTTTCTCATTAGATCAGTAGAAACATATATTATTGTTAATTGTTACTTTTCCCTAGTTTAATCTCCAATCCCTAATCGTAACACTTGTTCAACATTATGTTATTTTAACTTGCTTGGTTTGATAAATTTGATTTTTGTCAGTCATGCTCTCCCTTGCTTGATTTTGCATATTAATTTGTGTCCGTGAGATTTATGCTTGTTTCCGACTTTTTTGTACTTTTTGCATCTTGTCAGAATATTTATATGTCTGTTAACTAGTTGATGATAATTTATATTTACACTGTGATGATTAGCCTATTATTCTATTGTTCCATTGTTAGATAAAGTATTACTGTAGGTCTGTTATAAGTTTTTTGTTCCAGCTAAACATTATTATTCTGTTCTGTGGAATTCAGTTTTGGCTCTAATGTCATTGTTTTTGTGCAAGTGCTTGAAAGATAACTTTAGTCATGTAAATTATTTTTCTTTTAATTTTGTATGTCATAATTTATTTTTTGCATGTATTCAGTTTTTTGTTAATCGTGCTTTGCATTCTGTTAGTTTGGCACTTTCAGTAACTTTTCTTGCTGCATGTTTATTTAGCTGTAGTTATTACTACCAACAATGTATTAGTTGCTACATACAGCTAGAACTCCGTTGTTATATTTGTAATTAGTAAATTCTTTGCTGCTACAGAACTTGGTAATATTTATATTATAGCTGTGATTTTCGAATGTATGAATGTAAATTGGTGTATCCGTTAAATGAATAAATAAATATACAAATAAATGTTAGCACCATAGAAGAATTAGCCACCATTTTTCATTGGAAAATGATTAATTATTTCGGCTAATGATTTAGCCGATACTTGTCAGTAACACAGGTAATTTTACAATCACGTATTCATTAATATCTCCCTCAAATAAGCCTTGGTTCCTAACATCGTCGCTAACAGCGATTTGTAATTTATTTAAGGTAGAATGTCCATAATCGTCAAATGCATGGCTCAGAAATTAAGGAGCCAGACTTGTTGAAAATTCTCAAACTAACACACCTCTAAGATCGTGAATAGTTAAAGTTTAGTTTTTAATTAGGGGCTGATAGTTATCGTCTGTGGGGTGGAAAACAGATTTATAACATGAGCGTCTTGTTCCAAAGATATTACAGTATTACAGGTACTCGATTACATTAACTTTATCAGTTTAGTCACAATGACTAATGTGTAAAAGGTAAAAAACATGTACTTAATAAAAACAAACTTACATTATAGCTCCCATAAAGGTCAGGAAGTAGCCTAGAATTATTTTAAGTTTTAAAGTGGACAAAAGGGTTCTTTAAATTCCTACATAACTAGTTCCATGTAAGAAGCTACGTAACAAAATCCAGAGTGTTATCAGAATATTTAAAATCTAGTATCCACCTACACGGTATCGTCCGAGTAAAATAAGAGCGGAATTCTAAGACGCCACTCAAACGCACCCTCACTCAAACAACACTCAAACAACATTTAAACAATGGATCGACTGTTGTTGTATTCAATGGTGTCACAGGCTGTTTCTGTCAATCGAAATCAAAACAAAGAGTTTTAAAGGTTATGTTTATTTCTATTGTTTACTATGAAGTTATTGTATGGCTCTCAACTTCTCATTTTTCTGATTTATTTGTTATTTTTACTCCTTTTTATATTCCTGAACATTATTTATTTGATTACCTGATTTTAAATAGCCGTATAGTTATTATTTATCATGGAAATATTGGATGACGATTTACTTGAATGTATAGAGCATTTCAACGATGATCTTTTGTAGATTGCTGTACCGAGGAAGGAATATTAGGATCAGTTTCTTTTGTTTAATGAAAGTGCATTTTTGAGACATTATAGATTCCAGAAAGACACAGTGAGGAATCACATTGTCCTACTTGATATACAGGGATGATGACGACTCGTTCATAGGACTTCCTATTCCTTGGGAAATTAAAGTGACTACATTTAGGCCATATCGTATTGCCGTTGCGTCGCGTCCGTCTAGTATGCGGGTGGATGTTTAAAAAAGTCGCTAACCCTGTTATCAAATAGAAAAAGTCACACTGACGTAACCGACGTGGCGTCGCGTCCGTCTCGTCTGCCGACGCGACGTCCGCTCATAGTTGGTTGAAGCTGAAGCAACTCTTGAGGCCATGTCAAACTGCCTTAACTTCGCGTCCGTCCGTCCATCCACGTCCGCCGCGACAGTCTCAAACCCCGTCACACTGTCAGACGCGCGTCTGTAGACCACGCCACTTTTCCTACTAGGAAGGAGTAAGCTTAATACCTGGGGAGGCCAGGCCCCAGGCCGACGTCGGCGAACGTGACGGACGCGACGCTACGCCAGATACGTCAGTGTGACTTGTCCTAACAACATGGTTAGCGACTTTTAAAACGTCCATCCGTATATTAGACGGACGCGACGCCACGACAGTGTGGCATGGCCTTTACCAAATGTCCGCGGACGCGGACGGTGGCTCGCGCATGCGCATATACTACCTTCCCTGGTACTGAGCTTGCTCCTTCCTAGAGATATGTGGCGTGGCCTATGGACGAGCGTCTGGCAGTGTGACAGGGTTTGAGACCGTCGTTGCGGACATGGATGGACGTGAATAAGTGAACGGACGCGACGCCACGGCGCACAGCGAGCGCAGGCCGGGCAACCAAATGATATCGGGAAGTGATTTTTTTAAATTCATACGGAAAATTAAAAGTAAAAATCATTGCCCATCATAAATTGCAATTACTGTAAATGTAGGTTATTTAACTTCTAGCAGAATGATTGCAATCACGGATTGTTGGCTTTTGATCATAAGTTTGACTGTACGACCAAGGCCCGCCGCACATTTTAGCGAGGCGATGCGCAGCATGGTAAAAATATGTGGAGGTGCCAGCTCACCTAATGTTTGAACTATTGTAGGCTCACATTCAAATATCAATCTCCCATTTCAGTGGGCCGTTTCCAAGGAGGTAGGCTACTTATTTTATTTAACATCAACCATTTGTAATTTAAGCAAATACCTCGATCAAAGTTATGTTGAAAACATTTTCCCCCTTCACTGCTAACAAATCCACCAAAATGTCAGAGGGTGTCATCAGGTACTCACTGGCATCCCCAGAAATCTGCCCATGATGCGCAGGCAAGGTACAGGCCGGAGGGAGCGAGGTCTTGGTAAAACAGACTGTTGTCACCCGTCACGGCATGACACTTCTCTAAACCAGAATACTCTGATACATAATATCACACGGTACGGACTCAGTCAGGAAAGGACAGAGCATGGTAGTCAAATATAGTCGTGGCGGCGCAATGTACGATTATCGTTAGCGTGTTGCAGCAAACAAATATTATCGTAACTGAATCTGCTTTTTAGACAGGCGCCGAACCTCAAAACGGTCAAATCGCCCCTGAGATAAAACATTTATTTGATTTTCCTTCCTTTCTATCTTTTAACTCACTTTCTTTTGTTTATTTACACATATATTTCAAGCGATATGTCTACAACTTGCTATTTATCTAAAAGCCTTTGCATCACAACTTTTATTTGGTTGCAATTTGAAATCAGCTGTGATACCATTCCCCGAACAACACTGAACATTGAATGAACAACGGATCGTGTTGTTTGAGTGTTGTTTGAGTGAGGGCTCGCTTGAGTGAGGTCTTAGAATTCCGCCCTAACTTCGCCTAGTTCGCCCTTGAGACTAATATTTATTTTAGCATTGGGCTTAGGGATGGCTTGTGATAAGTTATTTGGCTCGAACTGAAATTATCTGATATCATCTGAGTGTTGTTCGAGACTAAAGACACAACTGGATGAAAGCAACGTATCCTTATCGTTTGATTTGATCGAGATATCATGGGGAATGAATTAAAACAACTTTTTCTAATTGATGTTGACGATTTTTTTATTTATCTAAACTTTAAGACAAAGCATACTCATAAACCTCCACTTAACATAATATTGCTGGGTTTTCCTAATTTCTATATTGTTTCAACTGAGTTCCTGTCAAACATTTTAATCTGCATAAGTCTAAATAATGAAAAAAATAGTCGTTGCAAATAAACACAATAGAAGCGAAGAGAAAGGTTGTTGTGGAGTTGAGGCTAGGAAGCTGGGCAGGGGGACAACTTGGTGATAAACAACCTGTCAAAGAGTTGGTGGAAAGTTAGGGTTCTGTGAGTTGTATCAAGTCAGACGTCCACTAATTACATTAACAAGTTCATTTTTTTAGTATGAGGGATACCCTTAATAGACTGAGGTTTTTTAACTGCAGCCAATCATATTTAAGTATATAGTCAAAGTAGGGACAAATCGAAACTTTTTTAATGTAAAGGCCATTGGAACAGATGAAGAAATTAAAATACTGTTATATTTACTAGTTTATTGAATTATTTTCCATGCTCCAGGCTAGTTAACTTACTCTGTTAAAATAATTGGATTGTTAAATTACAGAAGAAATATAAGTTTACTTGGTTTTGATAAAATATATACAGCGAGCCAGTCCAAAAAATGTTCACTGAACCTAAATATCCTAAAGGCTTATCGGGGAAGCTCAAGCATGCAAAAATACATATAATAAAGTATGAATAAATAAAAAATAAAGAGGGGAATCTGTGAAGAATTAGATTGTTGTTACTACAAAAAGTGTGAATTCAATATTGCTTTATTTACTGGTTGAAGTAAATTAATATTCCCCGAAAAGATGCAAATATTGCTTTGTTTTATGAACCTTCTATATCATTTGTTAAAATAAAACCATTAAAGTTCAAACGGAAATCCATTGAGGTTAATTAAATTCATGGAATTTACAACAGCCCTTTGATCAGCGTGAATCCTTATCAATGAAAAGGTGGGGCACCAAAGGGTAATTTTCTTTTTACAAGGAACTTCATAGGCGGCATTGTAAAAAAATTCGCTTATTGTATTATTTCATGAACATTCTACAAAATTTTCAAGAAACGCTCTAACTTTTACGAGTTTTCCCCGCATTCAAGGCATTTGTTTCCCTTTTTCAACAAGAAGGAAGGATGGGTGCCTAGGGAGCCCTTATTCCTCTATTTACCTTCCTCACTTAACTACCCGTGGTCTTCTGCATTTCTACCGCTGGCGCTGGTCCAAGCCTATGAAGCAGAGGCATTTTTATTGTTACATTGTTACACAAAGTGCACCTGTATGAAATTTGTATGCACAAACGAAGGTACAAACAATTAACGGACCTTTAGTAAAACGAACCTTTGAGGATAAGTAAAATTTATATGACCTCACACGGCGAACTTGAAACTGCCGTGAGGCAGTTTATTCAATTTTCTTTTGGAACTTGCAGACATCAAGCGATATATATAGTTTTAACTCAGCATCATTTCTCAGCTGACATTTACCTCAGGGTATTTACCAAAAACCTTTCAGGACTTCGAGATATGGTTACTTACATAAAAATTAAAAAAAAGGTCCTGTAAACATGAGCCCTAAAATGCTTGGTCATCCGTCTGTCGGTATGTATGTGTTTTAACACGTCTTTTCATAACTTTGGAACCACTAAAGAGATCAACTTCAAAGTTGGTGCGTATATGTTGACTAATAGGACCTATTTTGCTGCGGAGTATGAAGTATGTACTTTGTGCCATTTAAAACTTCATATATTAAAAACCGTAAATTTCACAGGAATTTTACAGTAGACAAAAAGTTGCGCAGTTTTATTTTCTAAAAAAAAAAACATAAAAAGATTATTAAGATCGAACTAAAATTAAGAAGTGAATTGTAGTTCGATCTTAATAATCTTTGTTTGGTTTTTTAGGAAATTAAAAAGTTGCGCAACTTTTTGTCATTTGTACAGTTTTTATAAAATTTACTGTATGGAGGAAGATATTTTATAGCTAACAAAATCCATAAATTAAGAAATGTTTTGGAGGGATCCATTATTTTAAACATTGGAAATGACAAAAGTACCGGAAATAGATGCTTCAAAATAAGTTAAATGTAGCCTAATAAACCTCTCACAATATTAACACTTAACAAAGTATTATAAATGCTTCAAACTCTATTAATTAGTGTTAAGCAATAGAAAGCAAAACCAGCCAACAAAGTAAATTCTGGAAGAAAAAAAATTACGCAAGGCTGTTCATACTGATACCTCTCTATAAATACTCGTGAAACCCACACTCTTTCAAATCCTGTTTTAACAATTTTTCCAGGAAGAGAGCCAGTTTTAAATGTTTTACTTAGAAAATGCTCCGAGGTAAAATAACCCAACCGTTATGTTATGCGGAGAGGGAAAATTAAATCATGACATCTTTAACAAGGAATCGGATTAACCAAATTATGTGGCCTTTTATATTTAAAAATGTTTTATATGAAACACAATATCCTACTGAATCATTATTCCTGAAACTGTTTGAAAGCCAAAAAGTAATCTTTTGTAAATCTGTTTTGTATTTTTGTGAATCTTTTGGTGTATTCAAACCACAATTTCAGTTAGACATGGACGAAACTGTAACTGCAGGAAACAATACTAAACAGTTAAATTTCGTAATAATCTGCGAATAATTTAGCATCCTAGTTGTTTATTTTTGTACCTAAGATAAATATCTGACGTTTGAACCAATTATTCAAAACAGCTATTGACATATGTTGAAAATTATATGTTAAAATGCATACATAGGTTATTAAATATTAGACCCTGAAACGATAATTTAATTTACGGAAAAAATAAATTTTTAATCCTTACCATCCAGCATTCAATAGAATAAATAGAAGAACAATCCACATGGGCTATAACATCCTAGTACTGTATATAGGATTTTGAACTAACACTTTTATGTTTACAGGCACTAGCCACTTATTTACAAACCCTTATATGAAACCCCCTTAAACTTTTATTAACTAGTGTCTCATAAAACATATAGTAATTTTATTGCGTGTTCAAATAACTCTTCATTTATAATATGTTTTCACTAAAAATTGTTAATTCGAATATTTTTATTAGAATTAGTAGGCATGTAGGAAGTTAAGTTAAATAACAAGTATTTCATAGATTTTAATTATAGAAAGAGTTTTATTTACTTTTAATTATGAATATGCATGTTTTCAAGCAATGAATACACGAATGAAATAAAAACGCGTTGGGAAATAATCAAGTATTTTGTAGGAAAATGTGTTGCTTTTATCTAAACTAATAACAAAACATAATCCGAAATGAAAACCACAGTTTCGCCAAAAGAAGTACGGAAAAATCAAGTCAACATTGTTGGTCAGTCAGATTGTTGCATATAGCATGAATTCAGGGACTTTGAGGATTTACAACCAAAGGTACGGTGGGGCTGAATTGTAACACAGAGGTATGTGGGGGGGGGGGGGTTAGGGTCGGTCAGAAAACTGCCCAACTGTAGAAACAAACCTCCCTAGATCTTCCTGTGTAAACAAGTAAACGTCATCATGTTTACATGTTTATATGATATCGTACTTTGATCGATATGTCACTTTAGTTTTAAGAAAGAAAATAGCTATAGTTTTATGAAAACTGTTGATCTATGATAACTGATCAACTAAGGCCCTAAATTGAAAACATGCATGAAAGAATCCTGGTATTTTAATTTTAATACAGTATAATTTTGTTTCTATTGAAACAAATACATATCTAATTGTAAGTATAAATATAAATAAAAGTAATAAGCTGAGGGTATTGATGGTTTTTAATTTCAAACCAATAACATTACAACAACATCTAACCATATCATTAAACCAAACGAAAAACAGCCGTTATTCGTTCTCTTCAACGTCCTCTTCAACGAACTCTTAACGTTGCTCTTTATATTACTAGGACTAAGAAATCAGCAGTAAATATTTAATGCACCTAACTCAAACATTGTTAGCCTAATGTTGTATTTATAATTTTTTTTTACTGAAAGCGTGGTTTGCAATAGTTACGTTTTGATGTAAACAAGAAAAATGTAAACATGGTGAATTGCGTTAGAACCAACTTTTAGTAGGAATTTCAACGATAGGCTATAAAGCTTATTTTTACAGTATGATAAAAATAAATCATTGTCTATCGCACAGGGCGAAGGGTCTTTTTGGAAATTATTGTGCACCAAAAATTACCACTTTTGCTCCTAGTGATGAAAAATACTGTATTTTGGAAATTGAATCAGATACAGTTAATACATTGTGTTTAAGAAATGAGCACAAAATTGTATTTTCAAGTTCAATAGGTAAGATAAAATGGAAAAATCCATCCCGAAATCAAAAGATATCTCGGAAGAGGAAACCAGCCTATCAAAGTTATTCTCAAGGTGAACGACTATTTCATTGAAGTGTTTTGATGATGTATAAATCGAAAATCTGCTTAATAAACGGAGATGTGTTGCTTGCAGATAAAGCTAACGATTGGCGTCTTGGACTTCGATTCAAGAGTTGGCGGATTTGATTCCCGGGATGCCCACACGTATTTGAGGGGTTTTAAACCACTTTCTCTTAAAAGCGTTTAAAGGAACTCTGAAGAATGTTGATTCAACTGTCCTAAAGTTAACACAACTGTCCTAAATTTGAAAGAAATCGAATTTAATTTATGGATATGCATGTTTTAATTTACTTTTTGATAGCAGTCAACGTTATCTTTAAAGGTAGGGAAAATGTTTTCAATTTATTCGTTCAAGGGTGAACATCTGAGTGTAGTGGTTACCATCAGAATAACGGAGTAAGAGGTAACCAAATTGGCAATATTATAAATGGACCGGTGTAGATCGATGAAATCCTTTCCTCAGAGCGAAACATTGCGGAAAAGGGTTACTCCACTGTGTCAACAGCCTCCGCGGCCGCCCGGCGTGAAGAGAGTGTTTTATACAGGGTGTCTGGAAATTATGGTATAATATTTATTATGGAAATATGATAGTAGGGGTAAAAATAAGAAAAAAAGTTGATATAAATTAGGGTCTTAAAGTGTGACCTATATCTATAGAAACTTTCTTTCCGTCTGTGTGATTTTCACATATTTAATCATATCTCAAAAACCTCTTAACGTATAAACTTTAAACTTGGTACGTGCATAACCACTATTAAGAACAATTTTTGTGAGAAGTACCAAATTTCTACTTTACACCATTTCAAAATGGCGTCTGTTTTTCATTTTCAAAGCTAAATATTTTAAAAACAGCAAATTTTAGTAAAAATATACTCGATAAAAAATGTGCTAAATTTAATCCGATTAACGCTGGTATTAAGATGATCGGACTACTAATAATGGAGAAATTTCAACTTTTCTGAATAAAAACATGGTTCTTTAGAACATTCTGTCTGAAATTTGCATGTATTTATTCGAAAAAAAATGTAAAAATCTCAAACTTACACACAGACGGAAAACAAAGCACTTTAGGACCTATGTTTACATGAACCTTTTTTCTTATTTTTAATTCTACTATTGTATACTAAAATATTTTACCTATTTCCGGACGCCCTGTATACTGTTTAGCAACAGTTCTCTAAGGTGTGTAGCTCCCGGGATTAAATTATGCCTCATGCATGAATCATAACACTTTAAATCACACGAGGCGATACCTTTGCGATAATTTCGTGATGACTGTGTAAAGTTTATTATTTATTTTTGCAGTAGTAGATTATGTTGGTCTCCTTTGCGTTGAGTTCAATAATTGTTCATTTTGTGATATGATGTAGAATATTCTTTTATGTTTACGCTTAAAGAATGATTTTAATGTGTTGTACATGTTTAATATGTATGTTAGGTCCAAACGGCACTGTCGTCTGCGTCAAAGCTGATTCACGTGTGAATGTAATGACTATTTTAATTTGGATAATGTTCTGTTTTGGAAAATGTGATATTAAGTACAGGAATTCTTTCTTAAAATGTTTTCACCACGCTACGAAGAAATCATTTTACATACTTCAAATGGAGACCGAAAATTTATCTTTTCGGTCAGAGGGCCAAAAGGTCGAAAGTCAGCTGATCGTTAATTTGCTTCAAATAAAGTTCTGAAGTTACGTTACTACCCTGAGGTTTAAATAACAAGCTAGTGGCAATGATATCATTTTTATTGCTGACGTTACTTAGGATTCAAGAAAAAGAAGTCACATCGATCATAATCTCAAAACTTCGTTTTCAAGTGTGTAGAATAAATATTCAAATTTTAAATTTTATTTCATAGCGTAGTGTGGTGAAAGTAGTATTCACAACTCGGCCAAAAGGGTTTTGCAGCTCTCTATCGTTTTTCAAATCCTCGACTTCGTCTCGAATTAGAATCCCTTATCTCGAGCCAGCAAAACCTCATTTCGACCCTAGGGGCGAAATATAGTGATAAATTTAAATTATCAATATTGGCCACTAATAAGTGCATGTTAAATTATAATAAATGCTAACTAAATCATTATTGAATGTGTAAAATTACTAACGAAAAATGTCCAAGAAACGTTGTTATTAGGTCAGCTTAGAGGTTTTCGAACGCTATAAAGTAAAATAGGCATAAAAAATTAAATAATTGCCTTGAGTAAGACAATAGGACGTTAAGAAATATATAATGTAACAATTAACAAAATGTAAAATGAAAATAGAGTAGCCTTTAACTTTAATGAAAAAAATAACCTTAAAGTATTAAAAAGATCACTATCGGTTATGCACTCATAATAAGTCAAGAACTTAAATGGATAAAATAAAGTGAATGATATTGATGGATTACTGCAATGATCACAATTACATTTTGAGCAATCCATCACAAGTGGTGGCATGGGGTTTGTCTTTCCCGGGAAATTAGTTGGTTGGAAAAAACCAGTTAGCTAAAATAGGTGTCTCTTTTTAATTGTTTTTTCGCCGTCTATTGATGCGTAAGATATTAAATAATTAGAAGAAGTTATAATTTCAAAAATAAAAAATATATTAACAGCAACCAGGTTAAATTAAATTTTTAGGAAGCCGAAGAAGTACGGTGAAATAGGGATTTTAAAGGTATCCTGTAATTCTTAATAATCGTTGTCCTAAATTTTTTAAAGTCAAACATTTACGCAATCAATAAACAGTTTGAATTTAATCGGTGAAGTAGAAACTTAGATACTAGACTACGACCTTCAAAGAAATCAAAATAACTACAAATCGCTGAACTAATTGAACTGATTGTGGCTTCGATGCCCGGTGCTCCTAAAAATATTTAAGAGGTTTAACCCACTTTCCCATGATATTGTATCTTGATTAGCATGAAATGCGTTTTTCACCACACTACGACGTAATCACCTGTTTTACTAACGCAATTTCGTGGCCAAAACCAGCTCTAGTCCGCCTGAGGCCTGACACCTTCGGCCCTAGGGCCGAAAGTCAACTTATCATTTATTTGCTTGAAAACATCACATAACTAAACGGCATTCAATAGGTTTCCAAAGACAGGAATAGTTGCGATCATATGATTTTAATAGCTGTCTTTGTTTAAACCATGACAAAAAAGTTGTATCATCGTTCATATCTTCAAAGTTTTGTTTTCAAGCGTGTCAAATAAATAATCAGATAATTAATGTTATAAAGGGTGAACTTCATTGTGTAGAGTGGGTAAAAGTAGCGTTCACACCTACCCGCGCTCGTCTCATTTAAACGCTCGCTTAACGCGCTCGACTTCGTCTCGAATTTAAAACAAATCTCAAACCTGCAAAACCTCATTTTTGGCCCTGGATGGGATATATACTATTTTATTTACAAGGCGTGCATGAAAAACGTCTCAAAATACCTAAAGTACATTAACACTATTTCCGTATTTACATAGAAGAATGACTACTCTTCCCACGTTTCTAGTTCCCACATTTTCCACCTTCTGTGTATAATTAGGGACCGTCTAGTATGCAAGTACATAATATGTAGCACTATATTTTAAATGTTTAAATAATTTTTAAATTTAAATTCATAAGGCGTACAGCAAAAAATCACTCCAACATTTCAACCCGTTAGGCAACAAACAATCGATTTAGATTGAGTTTATTTATAAACCATAGAATCTAGATTGAGTTACCGTATGAATAGTATCATTAAAAGGCCGCAATAACAATAGCGACACTAATAGAAGTTTGAAGTTGTTGTTTGGGTGATCGGTCAGATTGCATAATTTCAAAGGAAACAGTGTCACGGCATAATATAATTATTGCTAAACTTGTTTTGGTCAGCCGAACATAATTTGCTTCCATAGGATACGCCTTTTTACTGATACATTAGGCCTACTTCCGTAATACTCCTGCTTATGAAAAAGCTACTACTTTTTACTACTTTTATACTACTTCTCCTGCTATTACTTTTTGTTGAAATAGCTATAAAAAACGCTTAAATATGTATCGGGCAACAAACATTAGAAACAATATTTGGCTAAGAGGAAAATTGATTTATGCATAAAAATTTGAAATAAATTGATTAGTTAATAATCGGACGCTTTTTATATTATTAATAGTATTTAAATTACCAATAGTATTTTTTAACAATGATCCTCTTAATGAATCAGCCAACATTTTGCTCTGGTCGTTTTTATTTTCTAAGGAACTGGTTCTTGCACCCGTTCTTCAAAACCATATTTGCGACAGGGCGACATAAACTTCTGTTTGGTTGTGGGGGAAGATAAAAATATACCCTCTCCCAAAAAAACTTAACAAAATTATGATTGAAATCTTAATGTTTTTACAAAGGTATATCATGAACCCGGCCTACGTTGAGTGAATCATATGCCTATCCACTTTCTAAACCTCCCCTCGGACTTCGCCCCGAGCCACTTTTATGCCTATATTTTGTTTTGTTTTAATGTGTGTTTTATTTTATTTTTATAACAAATATTATTGATTTTACAATTGTTTATCTAGCCGAGCGAAGAGCACTGACATACAATTGCAGAAGCTATATTTTCTGAAGTTGACTTAAACTTAAAAGATATTTAACGTCCATCCAAATAAAACAAGTTATGTAATAAAAATGAAAAACACATGTCACTTTTAATAAATGAAACCAAACCTGCAGCGTAGTATTTCATAGAGGTGACCAATGGACTATTATACCATATCGCTAATGATGTAGTTTTTAAGTATTTACTCACTTGTTTCAATGATCAGCTGTTCAATGTCAAATTTTCTTCTTCTTCCCTATACCTCAATGTTTTGAGCAATCTGCAATTAGCTGTTATTGCGAAGATAATAGCTGAGTCACATTATAAGAAGAGTTAGTGTATATCTTTTTTTCTGGGTAAACCCAAAAGCTATTCCACTGACTGTACTGAAATTTTACACACATATAGATCGTGAACCCGACCAGCACATAGGCCTATTCACAATGTGTAAATCCCTTGGGCTTCGCACCTTTCGCTAATTATGCTTGTTTTGTACTAATCTTGGGATTTCGGTAGTTGGCATTTAGTTTCCGATGGAACTCTTTTTAATTTTCCATTTTATGTCAGAGCGAAAAACGAATTCAAAAGCTAGTGAAGTGTACATTTAACATGAGTGTAAGCACACACATTTACGATTTATAAAATTATCGAACCAGATGCTAGTTGTGATGACAGTTCACCATCAGATTATCGCCAATCAGTGTGCGATGCTGTTTGCTGCCAATTATTCTGTTGACTCTTGTTTGTTTATAACCGAGGCTCTCGAATGGAAACGGCCAATTGTTGTTTCTGACAGGGACAATGACATAGCTAGTTGGCTGTGATACGTATTCACTCACGTAATAAAATTATGTTATTTGAAATGGAATTCTCCTACAGCGGCTACAGATAATACTGATTGTTGAACTAAACCAATGGTTTCAAAGCTTTAGCCCAGTTGCATCGCTATACCGGACACTAACTTAAAACATATAATTAATGCTGAAATTAATAATATCGTGTTTTGTCAGCATTGTTTAAGAAATCCGTAATACATTTTCTCCTTGATCAGTTCAATTACATTTAATGACATGTGGAACTTTAAGTAGCAAAACAAACCTTGTTTAAAGTGACCTGGCCAACGTGGGCATACATTTTGAGTATAACACAAACCAAATTCAGGCTATTGCGGGACAACATGTTTAGTTCAGCCTGTTTAGACCACCCTTCACTCTACACTAAAAATGCATTTAAAATCGAATTTTAATTAACCAAACGCTTTTCATATTAAAACTCTGTTAAAAGTTCGCTAGGATCAAATCTGACTTCTTCAAAAGTGCAAATTCATATGAGGATGCATACTTGGGGTGTACACAGTCTGTTTTTAACATCTTTATTATTTGGATCCTCAAGAGGGAGCTGGGTTGGACTCTTTCCTCTCTTTTTTGGCATTCCTCTGTTGAACTCTCAGAGCCGATGGCCGTTGCAGCAGGTTGCAATTGGTTGCAGTTAGATGCAGTTGGTTGGAGTTAGCTGCAGTTGGTTGCAGTTAGCTGCAGTTGGTTGCGATTTTTTGCAGTTGGTTGCAGTTGAGCCACTGGTTGAGGGTTGGGAGTTTAATTCTACAAATATTTCACGCCAGTCCCATATACCAGATTTTAGTTGGACTCGTCAGAGAATGGAGAGAACCTCTGGCCTTTTTTTTAGTTCTTTAAGGGTCTAGCACAACCAAATAAAATAAAAATTTTCCTATAAAACTTTCTACGTATTATCCCTTTTAAATAATAATGCAACCCAGCCCAACACAAACTTATTACATAATACACACTATATTCGAACAAAACCATTTTGGTTTGGTTTTTAAAACAATAAAATATTAGTGAGTCGGTGCACAGTTGGTAGCGCACTCAGTCTCGGTTCTGTGGCGGCAGCGTCGTATGTTCGAGTCCCGTTGATGTTGCATATTTTTAACAGTACTGTTCACCCTTGTACTGTACCGGCTCACTCCTTGCTTTGCTTGTCCGCGCAAAGATCAACAGTCTACATGGGTGAGGTAAAGGTGAAAAGAGACCCCCAACCTCTTGAAAACATAAACTTAAAAATTAAATATTAAAACTAATTTTTAATGTTAAATTATAGGATTAAGATCAAATTTTAACTGACAAACCTCTACTACTTAAGTGCAATGCCATGTGCACTGAGCTACTTCAGCTTGCTACAAAAGACGTAAATTACCTCCTTTAGATTAAATTGTTTACTCATTTTTGCATTATTTGTGTTCCCTCCATATGCTGAGGAGCCCTTTCAGATGTTTTCGACCCACTCGTAAAGCCACAAGGGCTTCGAGTTCAAAGCAGATAATTTGATTAAGTATATTTCATTTATGTACTAAGCAACTCAAACAATGCATTGATCTGGGTGAAACTACAGTCGCTAAACGCACCGTTAAAACCCCTCAAAGAAGACTAGAAATTACTGAAATGGCTATGACCTTTTAGATTATTGCTATGCCTGGTAAAAGTATTATACCGAGACGAGAAGATGTGAGCGTGAGCACAGCTGTGCTTGTTAGTATATTTTAAAGGAAAGTTATTATTAAATCCGTTCCTGGACATAAATAGGTCCTTGAGTAAATAAGGAGGAAACTAAATAAGGAAAAGTATTTTTAAGAAACGAAAGAAAGAGCCCATGTCGCAGTTAGAGGTCAATTAGGTAGGATATAGATATCTGTTGTAATTTAAGGTCAACTGAATAAGCCACTTCTTCGTAGAAAACTCTTTTCCTCTCAACTCCCCCTCCGTTGCCCTAACAACCAGGAAACCTAGTATGAGAAATTTATTGGGTTAGGTCAGTGGTTTTCTAGATGATGTAAGTACTCTTAAAGCATAAACAAAATAATCTTTGCTAGAATTACCAAATGGGCAAGGTAGTTGTAGGTAGTTTCCTACAAAGCAATATAAATATGCTGTGTAAATATTAAGAATTGGCAAATAAAGTCTTCCAATGGTAAACATTTTGGTACTACGTATATAATTTTATTTTCATTGCGATTGTTTTATAATATATTTGTTATATTTAGGCCCACCAGTGTATTTTAACAGTACTGCATTCTGGTACTAAATCCTTTTCTAGGAAGACGTCTAGAGATAAGTGGTGTGTGTTGAAGGCAAGAGCAAAGTTGAAGAGATGCCGCCAACCTCTTTTTTTAAAAATTATATAATTTTCCTCTTATTATAAAAATATGAATTCATATTGAATCTCTGTTTAAAACAAAAAAGGTCTATACATTTTGACCGAAATATGCTATGGAACTGGCAAAATTTAATACAAGTATAAACACATACGGTACATTAATCCTATTATTCAGCATATTGCAAAATAAAACTTTTTTTCTTTAAGCAGTCTAAAGGAAACACTTAACCTGCAATTTTTTCCAATTTTAATATTTAGACAGTGAATGGATAAAATTATAATTAGGAAAGGATTAAGGGATTTGATAGCTTAACGTGGTTTAGAAGATTAAATAACTTGACGTTTTCTGATTATTTCATCCCTACAAGGAATTATAAATCATATTAAAACCATTACGCTTGTGTTTGGTTAGAGGGTATAATTTAAGTGTAGAATACTTTTCTCAGATTTTTCTAACCTTTTACAAAATTTTATTTATTTATTTGCATAATCATTTTTTAAATGGTGAATGCTATGAAAATGCTGTGCATTATTTTTTAACAGAACTGAGTCACTGTGAAAAGTTTCGAATGTTAAGCTTCTGAGTTGGTAATTACAGAGCTTGTTGCAAACTAACAACGCCTGTCCGTCTGTCTATCTGTTGATGGTTTGTCATATTTACATTCACTAATTACGCTATTAACATAGTACTGATGACAATCACACATCATGGAATACACAATATATGCGATTCGGTATCTATGGCTGTATATTATTTCCGAGAAAAAACAATGTACAGTAATCGAAAATTTGACTTAATTACTGTAGGATACATTTTTTTAGGCATAAATATCTTAAAATACCGGTGTCATATTATGTAGCAGTGTTATGTCTTTAATTTCAACGATAACGGAATAAAGGGTTCACCACCAGATTTGCTGTCGCAGTTTTAACTATAGTTTCAGCTATGTGCGTATATGTGGGTGGGAGATATTTGGGAAATAATGGTTTGTAGTATGTACATAGATTTGAAAAAAATTTAGAAGGAAAGGAATAAGATAAATTTTGAAAAAAATGTAGAAGGAAAGGAACAAGACAAATTCCGATATTATGAAATGCCTCTCTAAAGCTGCTAGGGCAAAGTATTGTTTAACTTGTAAACTTTCATGGTTTTAAAATGTTATTTCTATAAGTTCAGACCGCTCCTCACATGACTACAAAAAGGCCATATTATGCGGTTTAAGTCCTTGGTTGGCCCCTTAGAGAGGCACGTTCTCCAGTGTGCATAAATCAAAATTTAATTTTGCAAATTTCCCTCAACTTATGAAATTCAAAAAAATTTTAAGTCATATGACAAACCTAGTCCCACAATGACATTACTTCTTTGTCCTTTGATCTTAATTAAAACTGTAAATTCAAAAACTATTTCCAATAATGCAAATATTTAAAATTCAACTATTGTCATTTTATACTACAAGAATACATGATTTAAACCTCGTAACTATAACTCTCACACATTGTGGAAACTTTCTCCGGTTCATTCGCCTAAAACGTGTGTCTCATGTACAAATTACGAGGTCAGTATCATTACACATTCAGATCACGTGACCAGCCCGCCTGCCACTGGGTCGTTTGGGGGAATTGTTAGGTGCTAACTGAACTACGCGCTGCGCCATTGGATCCCCCTCGACCTGTCTACTCTTCAAGATTTTAAATTCTGGCTTAAGAGTCTGCAGTACTTGCTGGCGCTTTTTAGGGGATTGTCTCATAAGAATATTGTTAATCTTAAACGCTCAAAGATTAAGAACTTGATTTTAATTTAAAGGTATTACAAACATCTATCAATCGTACGTTTAAACCTTTAAGCAAATGATTATATATTTTTTATAGTTAACAATAAATGTGAGTAAAATTAACAATTTCGCTAATCAATAACCTGTTAAAACTATAAATTAGTATATTTTAAAACATTTTCCTCACAGTTTACTGCTAAATATATGTAATAAAACATATTAAAGAATCATATTCATACAATGAAGGAAATAGAGTAATTTGAGCTCAAAGCAATGTAAATTTCAAGGAAATTAGCGTTGTTCTTTTGGGACTAAAACCCAAGATGGCGGGAGGTACTGTAGATTCCAAAAACGAAACGAAATAGTTCGATCTATTGGGACCTTAAATGCATAGATTATATCAATGACCTGTCAATTATTGCATTGTGGTCGCTGTAACTTAAGAAGAATACAAGACAACATAGTAGTATTGTTTATAAAAAATTAAACATGTTTTAAATTTTTTTTTTTATAGTTTGGTGGATTTTTTTTATTTTTAAAGATAATAATATTTAAAATGTAGTAGTAGTTGTATTAAACCTTTCTTATTGCCTTGGTGCGACTACCAAACTTGGTATGAACCACTGGGTCATTCAGGCTGTGGGGTATGGATTAGGTTCCATACGGAAACTCAATCGCAGCATATACTTTTGGTAGAATGCTCAAAAATCAAATCTCAAGATATCACAAGGGCCGACGAGAAAGAAATCATTAAACAATTTACATTCTGTAGCTAAAACCCAAAAAGTGTTTGACTAAATAAGTATTATACACTCAGAGATTTGTTTGAAGCGCTCATGCACCAAGAGAACTTTATAGTTTTTGTGAATACTCTTTTAGTTTCTGTGAATACTCTGTTATTTGTGCTAAACTGATATTTTCCTTTCAGGAAAAGAGCAATTACTATGGATGAGCCACCCATTCAATGAGATCTATGGTGTTTGGTCTCATGGAAAGACCTAAGTCTGAGACCATGATAACTTTTAGTTTTGGGCCCAACTGTAAGTATAAATGGAAAATAATATTTGTTAAGATGGTGGCTCTAAAAATGGTCCTATCCGAATGAAATTTGGTACAGATACGGGGGGACGAGTTCAAAAACCAGCCCGATAAGATCCCATGAAGAGGGGGGAGGGGTAAAGAGAAATAACCCCCAAAAATTATTTTTAGTTTTTCACATTGAAAAATTAAAGTAGTACCTTTTTGTTTGCACTATTAAATTCAGCTAAAAAAACAGATAAGTACTTTGCAACATCGATCTATGTCCATTGCTAACCGTGATATTGAAAGCGTTACTCAGTATATTGTCCTTAAGAGAAAAAAGTAATATTATAAATCTTGCTTATTTCTCAACATATGTCAATAAGACTTCGTTTGCGGTTTCATTTATTTGAGATATTTGGTTTGATAGCTTAAACCCCTGATTTCTTACATTTTTATTTTTGAGGTGGCAGCAAACCTGCTTTCTCCATTACTCGAAAGTGGTAAACACTATACTTTACTCGAACAATTACGCCAAAAGGCCAAAAATGCACAGTCACTTTGCAGAGGATACGACAAACTGTATTTTTAATTTAGTTGTACTCCTCTTTGATAACATTTTCGTTATAAATATATCAATATCCAACCAATTTATGTACGGTCAATACGGTATGTAAATATTTACCGATATGTAAATACAATCAATAAAAGTCAATATGTCAATTACGGCCACATTCATTTTGCATTGCACACAATTTACGAAGGTTTTCGGCGGTGACCCCAATCGCAGTTGCCTCTCTGGGAAGTTCATTTATAATACAGGGTTTACACCTCCAGCGGGAATATTCGATCAATCAATCAGCTGCGCATGAGGCGGTTCCTTAAGGAGTGAATGGAAAACTTATATTTAAGGCGAACAAAATTTTTAGTAATAATTTTTATGTTTAAATTCCTATCTGTTGTTATAATAATGGAGGTTTGACCATTAATACGTAATTATTTATTAATTTATTTCCCTTATACGAATCAATTTGTATCGGTTTTGTCATCAATATCGATGATTCATATGGGTTATTTATATTCTGTATGTTAATTGTTGGTAAGAAACAGGGAATACTAAACTGACTTTTAAACTCATTGAAAAACTGTGAGAAAAAAAGGATCGCGTAAATTTTTCACATTTTTTAGAATTCACGTTTGTTCGTGATCCTAAACTCAATAGACATAAAAGATTCCATAAATTCAGCTCTAATAGAAATTTATTACTATACGAGTAATGTTACTAGATTAAGAGATGAAATAAAATACTTTAATAGGAGATGTTTAGCAAGCAAATTCGTTGTAAGAAAACAAGTACAAGATTATCAATTTGTGTCTGCTACTGCAACTAGTCTGCAATAAATCAAATAAAATAAAAATTTTTTTTTTGAGACATAGCAATACTGTACAATCGTGTCAGTGTAAAATTATGATACTAAAATAAAAATTCTCTTGTAGTAAAATATAAGATTATTATGGATTAGAATTAGAAGATAAATTAAACAATAATCGAACCTCCATAGTACAATAGCAAAGATATACTGTATACTGTGAAAAATAGCAGACGATTTTATACATATTCTTCTTTAAATAAAATTTCTGTTAAAACGGGGACCATGGTCATTCTTGGGTTAATAAATAACACAAAACAAAAGAAGACTTAAACTTCAAAATCCAACATTCCTAAGCGTTGATGAGTTTGAAAAACTGATCAAGACGTTTCTCACCCTTGCAGAAACTGCAATAAAAAAATGAGAACTGTAACTTTTTTGTTGTCAGCATATCCTTCCGGTAAGTCTATTCCCATATTTCTTATCATATTCTCGTATAATAAGGACATACAGTGTGTTCAGTTCCTTATGCATACCATTGTGATTGCAAAAATAATACTTTTTTAAAACAAACAGTTTAGTACTTTGCATCATCACTCTATGTCCATTGCTAACCGTGATATTGGAAGCGTTACTCAGTATATTGTCCTTAGGAGAAATAAGTAATATTATAAATCTTGCATATTATATTATGTCTTATTGACATTTGAATATAGATAACATTTCGCAAATAAAATATCGAGCTACACGTAAAATGGGTGGTTTTAGTTTTTTGGAACGATTCTAGGGGAATATATTTAACTTATAACCACAATTTCTTTGGCTCAAAATTACTCACTACTTTGCTTACATTATCTCTTACATAGTAGGCCTAGTTAACGAAATCCCAATGGCATGCATTCGTTGCAAGAATGCTTTACATGTACAACATAGTAATAGCGCAAAATGTTATCATTAAATTTACTGAAATACCAGCATATACAAATTAAAAGGTTTATCTTCGCAAAAGGACATCGGCGAGTGCTCATAACGTGTCTCTAAATGAAACAACGAGGGCCAAAATAATGAGCGTTGCGCTGGAGTGCTGTCAATGGCGCAGTAGTTGAATCCATCACATGAAATGTCAAGTGCCATTGACTAGCATTCCCTGGGGCTTCACTACACACGGCACTAATGAAGTAAAAACGAAACTATCTGAAATAAACAGGCATACAAATGCTTAACGATGTGATATTATGCACCGTTTGCGCGAGTTTTTCGTTCTGCTTGGTTCTTGAAACCAGTGTTTCACTAAAAATGTTAAGGATAGACCGAGTCAATTAACATGGCACACCATACATGAGTCCAATGCTAAAATTAGCATTAGTCCTATTTGGATTTGCCTTGTTATTTGAATTGGCAAATAAGTTTCATATACAAATAAAATATACTAAATAATATCTCATAACTTCCCTTATGATAGAGGTTTTTTTTTGTTTTGTTTTAATATCCCTTATTACCTAGTTTGTATTTTGAAGAGTAGCCAATACAAAATAACTTAATGACTCTTTTTAATGTTTTTGTCTGTTTCAGCAATTGATTTTTTATAAATTTTTCAGGTCTAATTTAGCTTTTCCCACTAATTTCGATTCTTTTCTTGACGACCAACTAATTTGCAGAATGCTCATATATTCCTAGAAGAAGTTTCTCTTTTTATTTACCTTAATATTGTAAAATAGCCATACGTAGCATTATTTATGGGTTTAAGCAACATGTTGTTACTAGTTGTCAAAATAAAGATGAGGCCTAAGGTTAGATAATTCCATCACCACTAATTTTTATAATTCGTCACGAATATTTGGTATAAAATATAATTTATTGGCAAATTTATTTATATTTCGAGGCAAATTATATTTTATTTGCTTTTGAGTTTTGAATTCAGCCATATAACTTGTTATTTATCACTGTATTATAAAACTTAATTCGATTTTCTCTGCATATTTAGCTATAAATATATCTATGTATGTATTTATTGCTATTGTCTCTGGTTAAGTTGGTTTTAAAATGTTCACACTAACAAAAGTTTTTATTTTGTATATTTTCTTGATTACTTTTACAGAAACTGGCTTAAAACCTAAGATTTTCCGTAATGTATAACGCACTAAGAAAGACTGGCAGGTGATCTAATCCTTAGCGCGACATCCGCAGGTTCTAGTCTATTTACGAGTAACACGAGAGAAATAATTGGGTAAATTTCAATTTATACAATACTAAACCACTCCAAAATGATTACGCTAAAACAACTAAAGTAAGTGCCAAGTACTTGAAAGACATCTAAAAAGAATATCAGGGTTGCCAAATTACCCGTATTTATTAAATTATGAATGGCCGAAATTGCTGGCAGTAAAAGGAACGTGCCTGATAACAGACTTCCTCTAATAACGCAACTTAAAGTAATGGCGCCCCCCCCCCCTTATTGCCTTCGTTTTGGGGCCTCGTATGACTCCCTTATTGCTTCTTGTTTTGTTTTGTCCGGCACAAAATTTACTTTTGTATGAAAAAATAACTGCTAATTAGAAGCTGAATGCATCCAAAGGCCAGAGGCGGAACAAATTTTTTCGACCCCCCCGCAAACTTATTTTCAAGGCCCCCAATGATTTATTTTAGGAGCAGTTTAGTAAGTTAAATCTGGCTACATTAAATATATTTAAAATATCACAAATATTAACTTCCAAATGTATATATTACTGTAAATACTTAATTTATATATATATATATATATATATATATATATATATATATATATATATATATAATATGTGCGAGTCAGGAATTGTATTATATTATTACATTAATTACAATAGTTTATCACAAAAAAAGATTCAATTTTATAGGCTCCGTAACTGTGCTGAATTCCACTAGAATCATAATATTTTCATAACAAAATATTAAGGATCATTAAATGATAAAAAATTAATTAGTAGTTTATATCAAGCATTTACAAACAAATTCCTTAAACTTTATAAATTTCATTTCCAGTCAATATATTCTCACCATTTAATCAAAAATCGTCCTATAACACAAACAAGGTGTTAGCAGACATTGATATATTACACGATATTATAACGTAATCACTAAATTGGTTTATAAATTAACTCTTGAAATATAAACTGTCGAGTCAAAGAGGACTCCATCTACAGCACCCGAGGGAAGAAGGCTGGGATATAACAAATGAGGCGATGAAATTGAGAAGAGGAGAGAAGGATCGGATGTTTCCAGCCAGGACCTTCCTTTAAATAAGAATAGAACTCAACATTCATCGCTTCACGGTTGGCTTTCACGCTGTCGATATTATATTTCCGTGTTACATCGATGCCACGAACACACAGGGGAGCTGCTTACAGTTAATTCGTTTTGGATCTTTTCCGTTATACGTATACCACCATTCCAAATTTAACCTTCTAGCTTGATTTGTGACCGAGCATCATAAACTATATCAAATAATAGTTATTAATCGTTTTTAAGTGGAAATTCCTTGTAAGAATATTTTATCTGCGGTTTCGTTACCTTATCTACCGTTATCTTTGTTTACACGCGATTAGCCAGCGTCTGGCCGTTAGTGGTCCCAGTTGCAGTTGGTTAGGTTAGGTTAGGTAAGGTTAGGTTATGTTAGGTTAGGTTAGTTTAGGTTAGGTTACCTAGCCTAACCTATCCTAGCCTAACTTACCAAAATCAAGCTTGAAAAACAAACCCGAAACAGTGGTATACGTATAACGGAAAAGAGCCTAGTCTTCATTTACATAACTACTTTATAGTCTTTCTATTTAGGGAATAAATTATAGCATGCTATAGTCTATAACATTCTAAAAACTATCGGCATGTTGATAAAAATGTTTTGATTACGATTGAATACAAATACACTTAAACCTGATTAATTGCGGAATGAATATTTAATTTAAACTCCGAATATCTTATTTTAAATTAAATAAAAACAGGACATATTGCATATTGCTCCTTTTTAAAAAGATAGAATTATAATTTAAATAAATATTTTATGTTACATGCATAGTTATAAAAAATGGCGAACTTATATTTACAAGAAAACCCACATGTTCAACTCTGTTGTTTTCTCATTGGGCGCCTGGTATGACAAAGTTAGACATACAGGAAAGGAAATGATGCTACTATTATTTTTATACAGAAATTTAACGGTAGTTCCATGATTAATTCCATTGGTGGATTTCAATCAAGCGGATAATGCATTAATTCATTACAGGATAAGGAGCTGAACTCTGCCCAAAAAAGCCTTTTTGATTATTACGATTATTTCCACCTCCTTTTGATTTTGAACACGATGATCTAGTCGTCTTTTTTACTTAGTACCGTAAACTGCGATGATACGTACAACTTTCCAACTAATACACCTATACTAGTAAGTTATACTACACGTTTTAATTTTAACTACAAGTAAAAATATGCCAATAAATTGAACAGAAGAGAATAACATTATATTGTTTCTTGAGAGTCAAGAAACATTGATTCATTGAAAAAATAATGAAAATTATAAAAAAGCATACTTCACCACTACTTCGTTACTACAACGCATGGGTCATTGTAAACGTGTTTTCTTTTACACAGGTAAGCAAATGACAAAATAAACTTCTTAACATGTATCTAAAATATTAATTTATATTCATCATTATGTGTTATGATGTAATAAATTTTGCCACTAGATTGAAAAGTGATAAAGTATTTGTTTCTTTCTTGCAAGTTCAGTTTTTCCTCTAGAACTTTTTTATACTTAAAAAAGGCTCATCGACTAAATATTGTACAGCAAACATTTTTACCCTCTATGGATGAAAAAAACGGTTTCATACAAATTTGTGGTATAAAACGCCAGTTTTCACATTTTTTACTCCAAGGAGGAAAAGGACTATTTTATTGTCGTATTTCCTGGAGCAGCTCAATTAGTCTTATACGTCAACGATGGATTTATCCCCACGTGAATAATTCTTTGATCAAAATTCGTCTAAAAGAGTCTAATTGGGTATTAAGGGGGATCATCGCTCCGATATCTCGACCGGCTTAAGCGCAAATTGCTCCTAAAATAACTACGATCAAACGGTTTTGACGTACTGGGTAGTAAAAGTGACTAAATTTTATGACTGAATGTATCTCTTTTACTTATAAGTAAATTTTTCGGCGCGTATTTATTACAGCTTAAAATGTATTTATATTTAAAATATATTGTTTTATGAAAAAAATATATTATAAATATATAACTTAATTTTTTTAGGTGTTAGGACTAAAATGAATTTTTACCAGACCTCCAAAATCCAGAAAAAGTGTTTTGGTTTTCTTACCATTCAGCATCATTAGTGCCAAAAGCATTGCCCTGAAGTCAACGCTGCAAGACTAAGATTATCAACCGTACATTAACCCTTTAGGATTTTGCTTGGGAGTGAAGATTACAATCTTCAGACCAAGATATACATTAAAAACTCTTTCAAACATCGATTTATTTTAAAGGCAAACTTTTTAAAATCTCTTCCGCGTATAGAAAATTAATGACGTATTTCTACCCACAACGAAAAAACTGGCATAAGTTGATCTAAATTTACACCGAGCTTGTCTTAATATAACATTTGTAATAAGGTAAACGGTAATGTATCGTCCAAGTCGTCCATAAACAGTCTGATTCGATAAAACACACATTTCTCTCAAGATCAGCATCTTAGTTATTGCGATGCCATTTGATCAAGGAAAAGCAGAATGTTTCACTAAAACAGTAACTGTTAAGCTCGATTTGAAGATTACATAACACCTAAAATTAGGTCATAGTATATTAATAATTATGTGAAAACTAAATTTAACCAAATCGAGTTTGCTAACACAAATAATAATGTTATTATCATCAAAAAACGTGTATGCGTATGGCTATATAAATCTTAAGTAATATAGGAGCAAATAATTTTTCCACATTTTGTTCATTGAGCGATAAAGAGACCAGTTGTTAAGAGGTAATATTTAATTCTACTAGGCTAACTTTCTCGAACTAAATAAAGAGATCACATGGAACCATATTTGTAGTTCAACTTATTCTTGGGAATGTATCATAAATGATTAACGGAGGAAGGTTGTTCTGGGGTTGCATCGCTTTAAGAGACGGATTTGTGATATTTTTCAGCACATTGGGCCCACATGTTGTAACTTAAAGCCATTGCAATAATGTAATTGGCACAGGAATAGTAAAAAAACTGTTTACTTTGTTAACAGGATAATTACAACAATATAGTATATTTAGATTTAATTTTCTATATACATTTCACTATGCTCATATAATAATTACTTCTGTAATTATTACCGTTTCAACTGCTCTCCAAACATTTAATAAGACAGTAGCGGCTCCCGAAATCGTAACTGACCTTCATTTACGAAAGCTCGTTGCTCAAAAATATAAGGGAGTCCTTTAATTAGCAATGCTCGTCCACCACAATAGGATTAACATTTTTTACAACCTTCAAAATCGGTCCTCAACTGCATTTTTTTAAGTTTCTCTTCTCTTCACCAAGCTCGGTCCCCAAATTGAAAATTTGTACCTTTAACAAGCAATCGTCAGTCACATTGACTTTATTCTATCAAGTTGTAACAGTTAAAGAACTACTAATTTTAAAATAGTAAGAAGAGGTTACCCAACTGAACTTTAAACCGACTCAACTTTAAATACAGCCATCAAAACGTTAACGCCACTAAATTCCTTTACATCTTGAATCAATGTTTTACATGTTAACTTAAAATAACCATAACCTATTTAGGGAAAACTTCTTTAATAAACTTCGGTTACAGACGAAATCCCGCGTTTTATAACGAGCGGGCAATCGACTTCATGTTCGGGACTACTCGGGTGTTTTCGTTTTTCGTCTTCGCGAGGACACGTATGTCACCAGCGAACGTTAAGTGTTCTTTAGTTCCAAAAGTGAGAACTAATACGTCAAATTAATAAACTTTGGAATAATAATTATGATGGCAGTTTTACAACATTTTAATCAAAGAAGGGATTTTATCGGTTACAGAGAAGTTGAAGGGGTAAAAGCAGCTCTGCCATCAACTACCGACACCCCCCTCGTCGTCGGTTCATTTATTACATCGACTCTGCATTTCCTCTGGGAAACTAAACCGATTGATTGATCGCTTCTTGAGTCTATGTCGAATAATTCTAGAAATTTAACTGCTACGATCTTTAGCACTAGCGTGATGAAGAAGTTATTGTTTCAATTTAAATATAAAGTTTAGCTTACAGTCGTAATGCATTTTTAAATGTAAAACGAAGTGTGGTATAAAACGATTAGTTAAGGAAAATTTAATAACGTAATGAGAAATTAACATTAATATTTTATGACGCACTGATATTTTAAATTTTATTGTTTAATTTTATAGGTATTTTAAATTTATTGAGAACACACGTTTGAAATCAGAAATAACTTTAATATAACCAGGATTTAGTTTGCATTTTCACAAAAACTTATTTTTTAACAACTCAAACTGAAAATCAAAATATGTCATATTTAGATATATTGAACAAATCTATTTTTATTTTTAAACTTCATATTTTTAATGCAGTGATGTAAATATTAAAACATACTACCCCATAACAATACAAACATAAATAATACACCCGAAGAGTATGATCGAATGGAATTCCTCAACAGAAAACATTCGTCTAAAAATTCCCTTCATATTTCTGTTTAAAAATGTATAACAAATGTCCAAACAAAATCAATGAGCAACATCAGGTCAAACATTTCAAGAAAATGGCTCTTGAGTATTTATTTTGCGGCTGCTTCTACAGCCTCTCTGAGTTCCTGGACCACAGTGCCCAGGTCCTGTAGAAAAATGCATATGAAGTCAAAAGATATTCTGATAATTTTCCCAAATGGTGGCTATTTTATTTTACATGTTCTTTCATTGTTTTTTTTTTGTATTACGTTCAATGAATCGTGATATAGTATATGTCAAGTCTACTGCCCACGCATATACTGCATGTAAGGGCGTCTTCAGATGATGTGAATACATAAATAATTAAATAAATAAATAGGCTACATTCTCAGATTTAAAGTAATATAATATATATCTTCATTGGCACTCGTTATTGCTTATGAAGTTACAAGAGTGTAAGCAATTTCTTTAAACTAACAATATATACAGCCTAGAAAGTCACTAACTCTTTTTTTAAAGAGATCAAAATATAATTTATGTTTTTGAATTCAAAACTACTTTGTCATAGGCTAGAATCTCAGAGAATCTGTAACCACAGTCATCACATCTAACAATCTGTAAACCTGACTCATAACATTAGGTTGGTTGGATGGACACACAGGCTGGGAAGGGAGGGAGGAGTTGGGGGTTTAAACAAGTAGAAACTAAACATGTTTGTTGCAATATTGGCTAAACTTGTCTTGTGTTTGTGGGTTCACTCATCCCACTGTTTAACGTGATTGCTTTATTGCCACATCAGCTGCTATAACTTGGTACGAAAGATACTAAAAAATGGAGTGTATTTTTAATAAGAACATGCGTTCTTTGAACAATATGTGAAAACTATTAAATTAAAAGTAAATACCGTGTCTTAAAAAATCTGATCAATTTAAAAACCTAGAAAACCTTTTTAGGCAAACGTAGGTAAATTTGCAAGTGACAATGTGATATCTGATCTGATAAACTTTATTGGAATGCTTATTTTTAAGTATCTGCTGATTCACTGTCGTTTCTCAATATTTGGCTGTTCCTTACACTGCACCCTGCACCCTCTTCTTAACTTACCGCCTGACTGACTGTTCACTGTATTAACTTAACTATATCTGCTACAGATGCCTAACGCTTTTCATTCACTTACTTGTCAAATCGCCCTCGCTTCATTTCTTACTGTTCGCCTCTAAAAAATACTTCGTACTCTAAAATACAATATATTATTCATTTATATTTTCATTTAAGTACCGTTAAATTATTCAGTAGGGAGGTTTTGCCATCCACGGTAAAACAATACGATAAACGTCAAACGACATTTTTTAACATTGAGCTAAATGTATAAAATCAGCTGATTTAACAGTTTAACGTTTATCGTGTTGTTTTACCGTAGACTGCAAAAACTTTTCAACTAAAACTCTAATGACGCTTCCAACGTAACTTGTGGTTATTTTAGGATTAAATAGGTTAGGTTATATTACGATTTTTTTTATTTTTATTTTTATCTTTCGCCTCGTACAATAAAATAAATTAACGTCCGTCTGTTACTGTCCCTCTTTTTTATAATATGTATTTATAACTTAGCAATTATTATTCATGTTTAACGTAAATTCTTTCTAATATATTTTTAAGAGTGCACTAATTTCCTCATGAAGAACTCATCACCCACGCACAAGCCAGTGTGGCTTATGTGGGGACTAATTTCGGTTGTATTGTTCTATGTAAATGCTGTAATGAATTTTCGCAAAATAAACTTGATTTTACTTTGACTTTGACTATTAAACTTGAAAATTTAACTTACAAAGAATCGCGCAAGACAGCCTGATAAGCCGGCATTATTGGTCCCAAGACCTTTAACTTGCGGTTTTTTTACTTTTAAACTTTGTTATCATAAATAACACATATTCTTAAATTTAGTCCAACAGACTCAAAAAACATAGTAACACGTCCTGGATTCTGGGCCTGCCATGTCCAATTCTTTATTTATTGTAGGTTACGTTTTTAATTTTTACACTCTGGAGCAACGACATTAACCAAGGGATAAATTTTTTGAGTTATTTATTTTTTTGTGCTTCCAAAGTAGTTTTTCATTTGTTGAATTTAAATTCATTTTCTACTAGAATAAACGGTATATTTATAGCTGTTTGGTATAATTTTGGGATAAATACTAGACGCAATAGTAACGCGTATTCAGAAAATCATTCCATTAGAATTTTTCAACGTTTTAATACGTATATTATATTTTTATGTGTTTCAATACTGAAGGAAGTATACGCTTGTGGCAGTGAGTAGATAATCTTTCAAGATTATCTTCCTCTATCGTTTAAAAGTATTTTTTTTCGTATATTTTTGGATGTGTAATACTTTTTTTGGCGAGAAATATGTGTTATAGGTATGCTTCACCACAATTTTTTTTATAATTGAGTACCAAAGCAAAATACTGAAATTATATTTAAATATAAACTTGATATATGACATATCATAATTACAGCTTCAAGTATCCAGTTAATCACACTGGCTGAGAGAGGTTAGAAAAAAAAATTGCTATTTATTATAGTATATGACTGGAGCTTTTAAGATGTAAATCGTAAACTACTTTCTTTTAACATCACTTCTAACTGTTCTAACATATATTATCTATTCTCTACAATTGTAATGCGATAGGTCTTATCCTTTTCATTGAAGACCCAACCTAATTATTAATGAGCTGTTACCGTAAAGTAAAATATACAGTATAACTTCCAGAAGAGCCAATCATAAATGGGGTCAGGTCATTACTCTCCAAGACTGTTTTATCAGCGGAAGTTTCTTATCTGCGGTTAAGGCACCTCCATGTAACAACTGGCAATTTCTGACCACTTATACACTATACTATCTCTGGGAACGAGTTAAATGTTTTCCAGGATACACAAGATTAATGAATTACCGAGGTGCATTCGAGGGGAAAATCATTATTTGGCTAAAGATTATAAGTAGTGGATGTTAGATTGTATGACATGGTTAAAAAATTCATTAAAATTTTTTTTATTAGTAATTAAAAGTATAATCATAATCTATCGTATTATTAGGGAAACCCAAAATTTGACAGTATTTTTATATATAGAAAGTAGTCTATTGCCACACAGTTGTATGCATGCGAGCATAGTAACATTAATATGATATTTCGTTCATACTTACAACCGCACATTGAAAATTTAACAGCGATTAGTAGCTAATCTCATAAAAACAGACCGTGTTTCGCAATTGGATTGACTTCTTAAGAGTTTATGAAATATATTCACTTTAGTTCATATATGAATTGTTGTAATGATTGAACTTTGGAAATTATCTAGACACCGGGACCTACTTATTGACCCCTTCAACTTGTCTTACCTCTGTTTAAAATTCGTTCAAAAAACACATAAAACGCATGATTTCCAACTTTGCACACTACAGAACAATCATCCCACACCATCGAATATTTACTGAAATCTCGCCCACCAATTCTTTGCTGAAGCGAAACAATTCAACAAAGATTGAGATTAAACAAAACAAAAATATATAATCTATTTTGGATTGTTATTTAATTTGTACACCCATACCCACGTTGGGCACGAGTTGTCAATATGACGCAATATCTTGTTTCTTCGCCGAGCTTCGCTAAGCAGCTCACGTGGCTAGGATATTGCGCGATATATTTGTCAATATCTTTCTCGCCGCCAGACCTAGATGGCTTTGCTTCCTTTTATTTACAGCTTGTCTATTTATTAGAATGTATTTATTAAGGAAACGTTGTTTTGTTAAAGTTATTACTTGCTCATTACATAGCGGTTTATTAAATTCTTGATTAACGTCATGTTCTTCGATCAAATTAAGGAAATAGAGAGTTTATACAGTGTTATAGAGTTTTTACAGAACATTTAGGTAAACAATTACATTTTTTTGTTACATTTTACAAAATTAACTAAGTATTAAATCTAAAAGTAAACTTTAAATACGTATAACTCCACTTTCTTTATTTTCATTATTTTTCGAGGTATTTTAACTGTCTGAGAGCGTTGGTATGTAACCATATCGTATGTATCCAATCATCATGGAAAACACCAGAATAAACCTCAGACAAGTCTCAACAAATCTATTTAAATAAAAAATCAAAACATCTTAAGTAGCGCAACTTGTCAATGGTTTTCCCTTATTACAAAAAAATACACCCAAGTGTGGGTCTTTAAAATAAAATATTAAAAATAATCCCTTAACTTTGTATTCTGGATATAAATAAAGAGAATAGAGAAAAAACGTATTAGTAGTCGTCACAAAAGTAACAACTCTGCACAATTTAATGAAACGAAGTGTGATCTTTAAGAAATTAAAACCAGCAGAAAATAACTCCATTTTATTTGTTTCCATCATTTTTCGTGGTTTTTTAACTGTCTGAGAGCGTTGGTATGTAACCATATCATATATATCCAAACATCATGGAAAACACCAGAATAAACCTCAGACAAGTCTCAACAAATCTATTTAAATAAAAAAAATCAATACATCGTAAGTAGCGCAACTTGTCAATGGTCTTCCCTTATTAAAAAAAAATACACCAAAGTGTGGGTCTTTAAAAGAAAATATAAAAAATAATCCCTTAAATTTGTATTCTGGATATAAATAAAGAGAATAGAGAAAAAACGTATTAGTATTCGTCACAACAATAACAACACTGCACAATTTAATGAAACGTACTGTGATCTTTAAGAAATTAAACCAGCAGACAGGATGTACCAAAACGAACTCGGGTCAAATTTACAACAATCTTTTGATACAACGGTGAACTTACGTCAGGTTTATAAAGTAGTAACACCGTCCGTTTACCATCCACAACCCCTTGGAGACTGCCTCAATTACGAGCGACCGTAACGCTGCATATCAGTCGCTGACCAGGCATAATTGAGAATTTGCCTTCTAGTCGGAGATTTTAATAATAATGTAATACTATAAATACATCTTATCAACTATTTTGAATGAAAAGCATAGCGGTACTTTGGTATTATAAGGAGGCCACCCTCATACAGCACGCTGCGGCGGTTATGTTAGGTTAGGTTATCTTCAATACGTTAGTAAAACTTTCCTCATTTCGTTACAAATCGAACGATACCAGATGAGTCATACCTTCGTCCGCCAAAAACCCTCCAACAGGCCTATGTCGGGCTGTTGACCTGCGTGTGTGCATCACTTGCGTACAGGATTTGACGGGCAAAAGTATGACTCATCCAGTATCGTTTATTTGTAACGAAACGAGGGAAGTCCTACTAACATATTTACGATAACCTAACCTTACATAACCGCCGCAGCACGCTGTATGAGGGTGGCGATCGGGTGTTGTCGCTAGCGGCGACGACGCTTTACCTCGCCGACATTGCGAGGTAAAGCGAACGTAATTGCTATATAATTGTGTTCTTTATTGCTACATAATTGTGTTCTCTCCAATTATGTAGTTATTTTTGGTATTCAGTTAAAAAAAAATCTAAAAATAGTGGCCTCCGTATAATACCAAACTACCAGAATAGCTTAAACCATTTTGCCTTCATTTACAAGTGGAAGCACTTGTAAAATGAGTAAATATGATTGAAACAAACTAGTATCTTCGAGAATTTCTAACATCCCAATAACATTATCGCAAGCCCCATTAACTTTGATTCAATAACCAATACAAAGCAAAGCGTTTAAGAGAGTCTAGCAAAAACAAATCTTTAAAACTAATTATGGAGAGAGGAATAAAAAATAACAAGATCTCAGTGAACAACAGAATCCAAGCCTGGCCAAGGGTGGGCTGAATACTGATAAGCCGCGCGACACTTCTGGCGACGTAAATATCCGAAATGTCGCTGAAAAGGTTTGACTTGCTTTGTAAGGTTTCGGTCTCATCCTCGTTTCAATGCAACGAATTAAAATAATCTGTTTTTTTTTGTGTTATCAAAGGATACATACGTAAAACACGTAAGATTGTATTGTTTTTATTTCATTTTTTATGTTTCCTTCTTTGTTTTGTTTACATCTTTCAATAAAGTAAAATTACATAAAGAAAAATAAAACATACATAACGATTTCCTTAATAATACGAAAAAATTTCTTTTCTATTCCTGAAACGCAATTTTGTATTTCGACGTAAGTAGAAACTAACGTATTTTTCAGTTTATTTGTTTGATTTTTATACTTCACGTGAAACTAGTTGGATTTAATACTAAATTTGTAGTTTCCATTTACTAGCTACCGGTTCATTGAAAATTGTTATGAAGAAATCTTGAAAGAAATTTATGTAAGGCAAAACATAACTTGCACTTGCAGAGAACTAAATTTGTTAAAAAAATTATGTTTCAAAGTATAACGGAAACACTATATTAATTTATATAGCAACAAAATTGTATAAATTTAGCATTTTATTGCAAGAAAAATTACCTAAAAATACTTAAATTTACAAACATTTTAAAACACATTTTTCGTTCCTAAAGAAAATTGCAAATGTCAGATTTAATAAATAAATAAAAGTGTTTAATGCTGATGGATAGCGCTACCGTTCGTCATTGTAATTTCGGTGATCAATCACTAAATATTCGACACTGCATTCACAATCAATCGTTAAATGAACTGAGTCGAGGTTAATGTAAATATGGAAAATGGTCCGTGACTGCACTTAAATTTAATGGTTATGCGGCCATCATGGTTAGCAATCACTAGTATTAAAGAAGCGTTATTTTATAAATACGTTTTCCTCAGCTCTTGGGCAGCATAGAAAAACTCTAAGCGCACTGTTAGAAAAGTATTTTTTGCAAATAAAAAAGCCTAATAGCACTTAAAATATATTTACTAAATTACATTTTCTTTTAAAAGTAAGTTATTGTCTTTAGCTCCGTACCTGAACAGAAAGAGAGTTCTGTGCTGAACTGAAAACAAATATAGTCTCTGATTTTTTGACGAACTGTGCTAGCTTAAAGATGGTGAGGACCAGTTGTCATTTTTTACCCTCTACTACTTTATTGTGCCATGTTGAGAAATTGATTTTCTTTATACCATACTTATGTTTTACGTGGAACTTGTTAACAATAACATAATAGAACTGTAAACGTTAACCTCCAAAAACCAGAACACAGGCATTTTCGGTTTTTGGAGGTTAATTTGTACTAACATTGTTTGGCCTCACTATACCAAATCACTCTGGTGAAAATAGATTTTATTAATAGAGGTAACTGTCTTTCAAAAAATCGTAATATCTCTAAATGTGTCATAACTACTTACCCTATAACACGACTCAGAGTTACGAAACGTTAGAATTGCGTTCGAAATCGTTATCAGTGATTAATAACGGGGTAAGTCTGTTCAAACAAGCGTGAATGGACGATTAGGCGTGTAGAGCATGCGAAACATAGGAACCCCATCAGAGGCTGACAGGGAGAGGTACACGCCGTTATGTGCGGTTAGCATCTGTATGTGCATGTATGTATGAGTTACCGTGTGGTGGTGTGCCGTGGCTAGAATTTACTCTATATAAAATGTTATTTATGAATTCGAAGTTATAATATTCTAAAAGTCACTCTGGGAAAAACGTCTACAAATACGTGTAGTAAGGATATTCTGGAAATGTAGAAGAGTGTAAGTTACTACAGTTAAAACTTAAATGACATAAATCTTATGTTCTGTTTAAAAGGTTTTTGAGTAAACTTTAAGCATACCGGTACTATATTGCTCACAGGAACTGTGAGTAAGTGCCATACAAGCTTTTTCTTGGGGGAATCCTTTTATCTAAAAGAAAATAAAAGAAAAACATTTAAAGGCTGCTTAATGTTTTTTTTTTTTCAAAAATATAAATTTTGCTACTTGTTTTAACTTTTTGTGCTCAATTAAGTAAACTAGAGATCGCTTAGTGTTCGAATAAAACCACAAACCACTCTCTTAGGTTTCGGTTTCTCTCCGCGCTGAAGAAACCATGTGTCTCTATTTGTTTTTTCCTTCTTATTTTCTAACCTACCGAGGGAACCCGTAAAGTCCATGGCAGTGTTAATTTTAATTTAAATTTTCTACATTCCAGTTAAGTACTTGATGTAAATAAAAAACGTCTTACAACATTTAAAAATATGTTTACGTATATTTTTTATAAACATACACGACAGTAAATATAAACAAAGGTGGAAAATTAATTGCAGTCGATTTAAATTGTTCACACCAATCATCATCAGGCCCAATGAGAGAATGGCAAATTCACAAGTGCCTATTAGCTGCCGGAAATTCCGTCGGGAACAGGTTCTTGAACACTAACTAGAGTAAAAGTTCATTTCTTCGTTTTTCAATTTGTCGCCGTCTTCATATTATTAAAATATATTACATTAATTAACACTTAAAGAATGCTTTTACTTTACACTTTTTTAGTTTTGATATTTTTTTAGAACAAAGAAAAATCAAAAATAAAACTAATAATTTTAAAAGTAAATATTTTATATCAGTTTGGTAAACAAAAAAAATACTTTTATACGTTTTGAAACCAGCCAAATACAGTAACGAGACGAGGCAAAACAAAACAGGTGGCAAATTGGCTTGCAAACTAAAAAGCAAGCGATATCAGCTAAACGGATAAAATAAACAAGAGTGGCATGAGGGAAGACATTGGCTGTAATCAGATTAGCCAGACAGGTCATTGGTGTTATACTGAGGGGGGGGAGGGGTTGACCACCCCCCTAGCCACTGGGTAGTGAGAACGTTAAGTTAAACACTGGGAAATACGTGGCGCGTCATACGAGGTACGTTCGGAAAGTAAGTTCCATTTAGGAGTAAAAAAATTCTCGATGCATTTAAAGAGTATACCTTAAAGTACATTTCTACATAGTGCCCACAATATTTAGGCACTTTCATATCTAGGGAGAAGTTTTCAATTCGCACTGAAAAGAACTCTGCCGCCTGTGCACGCAGCCACCCGCTGACGCCATCTTTAAGTTTATCGTCATTCACAAACCGACAAAGGTTACAATGGTGTACAGAAGAGTTCGTGAAATTTGTGGGAAACACTCAGAGAAATCACTAATTTTGAATTTCCTTTTTTCCCAAACTGTATCGTTGATTTTGGCAGTAACGACAGATGGTTGGCCACTCCTCTCCTCATCGTGGACATTAGTGCGACCATCTTTACTGTTCGGGAAAAAAGGAAATTGAGAATTACTGATCTCTTTGAGTGTTTCCCACAAATTTCACGAAATCTTCTCTACACCATTGTAACCTTTGTCGGTTTGTGAATGACGATGAAATTAAAGATGACGTCAGCGGGTGGCTACGTGCACAGGCGGCAGAATTCTTTTCAGCACAAATTGTAAAGCTTCTCCGTAGATATGACAAGTGCCTAAATATTGTGGGGACAATGTAGAAAAGTAGTTTGAGGTACGCTCTTTACGATGTATATAATAATAATGTTGGAAATGCATTGAGAACATTTTTACTCCCAAACGGAACTTACTTTCTGAACGTACCTCGTATATTTATGAGAACTTCGAGCAGAGAAATACAGATTCATCTAACTTCTGGACATTGAAAGGGTGTCTAAACTGTTGAAAAAACAATTCATCTGTTGACCAACCTAATTAAAATTATTGTGGACTGAACATTTTAAAAACAGGAACGGGATTGGAGATCGGTCCAAACCTAATATGTTTTTTTTTATAACTAATGCAAAGCCCAAAGGAGGTAAGCAAATCAGACAGAAAACAGTTCTTATTATTTAAACTTCTATTATCAACTTTTATTTTATTTTTCGTTTTTGTTGATTTTCATATAAAAAAACTCTAAAGTTAATATTAGTTTTATCGTATTGAAATTCCATTCCAAAGAAACTGAAGCCTACGAAAACACTGTTCAAAAAAGTATTAATATTTTAAAATAATAAACAAAAATAAACTTGTATAATTTTTGGCCTCCTAGTCCAGAATTCAAAAGAAAGTACTTCCGAGATGCTCAGAAAGTCATCTGCAGCTTTTTGACAGGTCTTACACTTAAACTTAAGTCTAAACTTGACTTAAACACACTGCACGTTGGTAAAATTAAACATATCCGCCCCTCTATTTAACATTCTGAACCCTAAAGAGGAATACATCGGCACTGTTGTTTTAGTTTAGTTTCCCAACCCAGCACGTCAGCCCGGCTAATCCAGTTGGTCTGTCTCTCTACACGCCACTATTGTTCTACTTCATCTGGAAATCTAATTTATCAAAACATCCCACGCATCCTACAGCCTCGCTTTTTGTCTCTCTGCTCTATAACGCGACTGTGTGCTTTGTAAAACTGTTTAAAAAACAAATGACATAAATTTATTCTCAGATTTACCATACAACATTTTAAGAAGCGTATGATAAGCTTTATTCAAAAGTAAAAATATTCTGAAAATGTTTCAATGAGAGCTAAAATCACATGTAATTTAATATGCATTATATATTTTACTATTAAACATATTTAAATGTTTTAAAGTACAATGTGAAAACGTTTACTAACCCAAAAAAAAAAAATTTCAAAGCCATGAATAATATAGATTGATAAACGTTAACTCCGGTGTGCCATTACATGGGTTCAATACAATATTTCCTATAAATAATAATCACCCAATTACAAGTATTAAAGGACACCCCCAAAAAATTATAATTATTAGGTCATTACTATTTGGAAGTTTAAGGTCAGAGGGGTTTCCATTGCGATCAATTAGCAAACCAATCGAATAATTAGAAAATATAAATCAATTAACCGTATAACCCTTACTTTTATTTAATTTTTCTACTTTTTACAACTAGCCTAAGAGGTTATTTTGTAACAGTTAAGTTTTTTTCAGCAGAAAACTTTAAAATGGGTAAAAATATAGAATTTCGCATTAAACTTTTTAAAATTATTATTGAACCGTACTTTTGTCGTCAAAGGACCACAAAAAAATTATCTTTTTTGTTAAAAGTCAGATTTACGACAGCAATTTACACAAAATAAAGCTAATGCATAAATATACAACCAAAAGTTCATAAATAAAATGGTGGAATCATAAAAAGTTGACATCATGTTCATTTCCAACTTGTTTTGACAAGTTTGAACTGTCTGTCGCTGTATGAGGTTGACATATATTAAACTTTCTAAATGAAAAACATAGTTTCGGGTTACTAAAAAATACGTTTATTTGTACTTACTTTCCTGCTAGTTAAGTAATTATATCTACGAATCCTATTATATTAGTTTCATTAGATCATTAAAGTACCTGACATTCCTTTGTTTACTTCGGTAGACAAAATTTATAAAAAACAGAAAGTGTTATTTCTTTGGAACGAAAGAAACTCAGCTTTATATGAAAGTCGTCGTACATGAAGAACAGTTTTAATTCTAAGCACCTACATCAGTTAAAATATCCATCCAGTAATTATAATTATTGCACATTGGGGTCCCAGTATAATTTACACTTAAGACATGAAAAATAGCTATTTTTGGGTAAGATAGTGTTTTACGTTGAAAGCGAATGCATGGCAAACGCTACCGAGCCCCTATACAGACCTTGTGACGAAAAGTGAACGATACTTTTCTTAACAATCCAAATACCCACACAAAGCTTTTTTTAACAAATCATCTATTGTTTCATAGTTTTTCTTTCTACCATGAGAAAAAACAACACGTTTTTACAATAAATTTTAATTTCATCATTGCAGAGGAAATATTTTGATTGGAAACTGTTACTGATATAATATAACTGATAAAATATAACTGATTGAGATTGTTGCTTGTTTTAATATAAGGAAATCGATGATTTCCGTAGATTTAAGCTGCATAATAATGGACTATTTTCGAATACATATTAATGAAACCTACGTATTTCAAGTTTTTATGATAAGACACCAATCGCATATTCTTAAGTAACAATGAGTTTTAATGCTCACTATACTTATTATATGATTTTGCTAGCATCGTTTCTGCTCGAGATGAACTTATACTTTTTTTGCCTAGTAGAAAAATCAAATTAATAGTTCTAAATGCTGTCATCTGCGTATGTAAATCAATAAAAGAGTTCAAACGTTCAATTTATAGCGGCCATTCTCGTTCGTATGTATGTCTTATTTAGAAAAATATTTCACTGTACATGATGCAATGTGTTAAACAGCTACTAATGGCTAAAAGGAATTAAACTTCATCGAGTTAAGTTAAACCAAATATAAAAAATTCAAATGACAAAACGATCAAGCAACAACAACCACTTTTAAGGTAAAATTTTATTTTTATTTACAGCTAAAAATTAACTTTTATTACGATAGTAATTATTACGGGAAGTCATTTTCATTACGCAACACAAGTCGTTTAATTGGTACAATAAAATTAAAAAGTCTACAGAGTACCATAGCCACCATCACAGACCGCTGTAGCAATACTCCGCTCGCGCTGCGGCGTAAATAATAAATGTAATCCGGCTGATTAAAAGGTCTGTGGCTTTGTAATAATCGGACTTTGTAATAATCAGACTTTGTAATAATCAGAGGTCGGCATTATTGAGAGCGGCGAGCCGCCGTTTGTAAACACCAGTATGCAACATGGTGTTTCCACGAGAAATTGTGTAGATTGTGTTTAAGTTTTTTAACATATGTTTGACTTTTTGAAAGAACGGTAAAATTATTAGCGATTTATGAATAATTTAGGAGTGGGTTAAATTATATTCTTTCAAAGATTTGTATTAATATTTTGTACATAATAAATGGTATTCTTTATCAACAGTTTTATTTAATGTACAGTGATACCATAAAAATTGTAATGTGACTAATTTTCACTGAACAACTTGTTCTTTCTTCATTTTTGGAAAATTAATAGGGTCATTGAGTTAATATTTTTGTCTGCAAAAAGTATCCTCTTGAAAAAATATCCCTTTTCAGATCCATTTATAGAAAAATTAAATAACTAATACCTTAACTAATACGATAAAAACTAGTATATATAGACGCCTGACTGCTTAATTTTACATAACGCTGGATGTGCTATTTGTTTTTTTATGTTATCATATTTTCCTAAACTATTGAAATAGGGTATTCTCAGGATTCTTTATTCAGAATAAAGGCTATTTCATTTACCTCAATGAATATTTTAAACACTGCCAAAAAGTGGACTAATATATTGTTATTAGTTAGACTTTTTCACAGTGAGCTTATGAATTCCCTATGAAGCCTTACATTTAATTTATGACACGGATCCTCCCTTTCGGTTTTATTTAAGAGATTACTCAATGGAATTTAACAGAAATGAAAACAGTTCGTAGTAAAACAACAAGTAAAGCTGGAATCACGCTCATGTATTAGAATTCCGCTTTTAATTCCTTTCAACAAGTAATGTGTAACTGGAAAGTATGTAACATCATAATTACAAGGGTTTTTCCTGCGATTTAACTTTTACTAGCATTCATTGTTATTAAATTTTATTACATTTTTTTTGTGGGTCGGAGAAGCCCGTGCCCAAAGACATATTAGCATATTAACCAATTATATATTTCCGAGGGAATAAACTTCTTATCCGATATTTAAAAAAAAGTAATTTATTGGGCTTGTTGCTAGCCTAACGGTTAACAGTCTTGGACTTCAGCTCAAGAGGTCGCAGGTTCAATTCCCGGCATGCCCACACAAATTTGAGGGGTTTGGACTGCTTTCCCTTAAAAGCGGTTGAGTATCTCTTCTGTAAAAATGCCATTGGCTTACACACAACCAAAAAAATCCTACATAAAATCAGTTTCAGTCTTATTTAGGCTTATAATCCTCTTCAAGAAGTAAAATGTAGCTGGAAAAATTATTTATGTATTAAAATTGTAAAATACATAAATAAAGGTAAGGGTTATGGTATTGGTCGTTCTCGCTTGAGTACCGCGCGACGCGTAGCATTAATTTATTTATTAGTTATAAGGAGCAATCTATTAACAATTACGAAATTTCATAATTCCACTAAATATTTTCTTTGCCACACCTTAATTAACTACATATTTCCATTGGGATAAACCTCACACAGTTTATTCTTTAAAAAAATTAAATTATTGCAATTTTGAATAATAAAAAAAACAGTTTCAGTTCCATTTAGAATGAAAGGCTAACAATCAATTATTTAAATTGTTCATCCCGTGATGGCTCGGCCGCTGCGGCGAATAACTAATGCAATTATACAACAAGGGCGGCCCCTGCAATGAGAGGATGGTCGTGCACTTCGCAACTGCTCGCACATGTTCGCTAAACATTAATAAGTTCTTGGAAAAAGGAAAAACATGTTCACCAAACATTCATTAGGGCGTGAACATCGAACAAAAAATTGTCGTCTCCGAATAAAAAAAATTTTCGCTGTTACAATCTCGACAAACGAAGACCGTCCAATATGTATAGCTTTAACTTGGCTATTAGGGATCCAAAAAACCTGCTGCAGCTCATATATAGGGCGTTCATTAACAACGTTGCCATAAAACGGGATATGATTGTTTAGCTCTACTTTGGGGAAAATTAATTCGAAGGTATGCCCTCGAAAACACATTTAACGAGATATTCAAAGATTTATATTTTTAATAATCGTTTTATGTCAGTTTTTTAAAACTGATTCTTTGAAAGTTCATTACGCATTTCACGTAGCTACTTTTCAACTCAGTGAGAACCTTGTATATCAGATAATAATAAATAAACAATCAAATCTAAATTATTAATAAATTACTAATCAATGATTAGCTAATATCGTAGGCAAATAGGGTTAACTAAACACTAAAGATAAGATCACTGCATTTTTTTGCATAAAAATTGTCTCTTTATTTTGGGTCTAAAGAATCGTTGACCCTTTAATCGCAGCCCAAATAATTTTACAATATTACCTGGTGGACCGAACCTTGTTCGGTTTTATTGCATGTTTACCAGTTCATTCAATTACTATAAAAAATTTCGATGTCATGACTTTTATAAATACACTTTTTTATTGACCAATGCAATCTTTATCCCACACGCTGAATTTGTCCTAGTCGGATGTAGTTTGTAAACAGTTGTAATGATTATTTGAGTACAATTTTGTTTAGTTATTTCATTGCCAGCTTGGTACCTCATAAGACGCTATATTAGCTTTCTTCGACTTTTAAACTCAATTTATTAAGTTAATCGATTTTCTCTGGCCAAGTAACCTGAATAAAACTTGCTTTTTTGGTTCACAAATCAGTTGTTTCCAGACTTTCAAGGAAATCTCGGAGTCGTTTTCGAGATAACTGTACAAGCAAACAGGAAAACAAACAGTGATCATGTAAGAGTACAGGATTATAACTAACCTGTGCCAATTCAACAATTTCCTATCCAAGCAACAATAAGCAAAAAAAATTGTTGGGTTGTACTGCAATACACTGTGCGGAACTTGTTTTTGGTTCACAAATCATTTGTTTCCAGACTTTCAAAAGATCTCGGAGCTATTTCTGAGAAAACTGTGCTAGCAGGCAAACAAACATCGCTCAAAGAAGAGTACAGGATTATGAGAAATTAATGCCGAATTAAAAATTTCCAATCCAAAGCAACAATAAGGGTTGTAATACACTGTGCGGATTACACCACCGGGCCGCACGGCGAGGCAAGCTTGCAGGCGAGACGATTAATCACCGATTTCGGCAGAAAATATTTTCCTCCGCCGTAACACCGGATGTATGACGTCACATTTATCGCGCCGAGTAAACAAGACCGTTTTATAACATTTCTCAGGTTTTCACCGTCCGGTGTTGCGTTTTTTAACGAAAATTGAATCTAGTGATGCATGAAGGCATTGAAGGGATGATGTGAATGTATGATTGTAAGTGATGAACAGTTTCCATCAAGATTTTTAGCATTGGTTGTTAATAAATTGACAACATAGGTAATATTAAATAATATGTTCATTTGAAATGCTCTATGTATTGTTAGTTTTATATAGGGTCGCTGATATTAATACATTCTGCCAATAAATAGACAGTAATACATCAGATAAATTAATGATGATCATGGGAGGGAAACAATTAATGGCTAAATAGCTGTATTTGATACATATTGGTTAATTTATAAAAAAATTAAAAAAGTCTAAGTGCCAAACATCTGATTTGTCTTATATAAGTGCACTAATATTAAGAATAACCAAAATCCCACATTTTTTTATTCAGGTTCATTGCATCAATTAAGTTAGTTATTGCATAATTTTTTAACTGTATTATTCTGTTATTTGACGAAGAAGATATTTTTTCCTGAATAATTAAAGAATTTGGTATTTTCAACGTTTCCCTTGATAAATAAATAAATAAGTTTATCAGTGTGAAACCTGAGGTGCAGAATATAAAGAAGTGAAAGACCAATCACTCATCAGTCTATCAACTGACAGGCTGCGTAAAGTCGCGAGCGGAGTAAAGCTTGACTTTACACTTTTAAAACGAAGACAGGCTTCTCGAAATTTAAAAGGGGACTCCAGTCACGAAATATTTCTCGTTCCTACGTGCTTCTCCCATAAGGTTAATGTTAACTTTCAAGTTCCGTCCAGCATCAATCGCTCATTCAAAATCCTTGATCTATGGCACATTAGAAAGAGCACAAAATTATCTAGTGATAGAGTGAGCAGAATTTTGAGATCACTCTTATAAAAAATTAAATAAAATTTTGAAAATCGCAATTTTTGTGATTTGTTGACAACCAAACTAACGGTAATATCAAAATTGTGCTCAATCATGACGCTTCTCCTTCTAATCAGCCATGGATCAACGATTTTGGATGAACGGTTGAGGCTGGACAGAACTTGAAATTTAAAATTGGTTTTATGGGAGAAGCAGGTAGTCGCGCGGGACTGGAGCCCCCTCTTAAAGCGATGTCACAGACAAATAAAACTTGCTCACTACCTTAGTTTAGTTGAATACTTACGATCGGTAGAAAACCCTTCTTTTAATTTAACACACCTGAAACAAATAGATTATTTTAGTCAACAGATAAACTGTATTAAATAACGAAACAATTTAAAACAAATATCTACATAAAAAATATATATATTATTCAAAAATTCCTTATGGACAGGAAAATTAAATAATTAGCGCTTAAAAACAAATCCAAACTGAGGCATTTTATATATATTTATATAAAACCTCGTATAGTACAATATTAGAAAAATATATGAAGGTAGGTATGATATAAGCCCTTAAAGTCAGATGATTGTATGATTAACACCTACATTCATATTTATGATTTTCAACTTGACTTCCCTGGTTCTTTACTATACGGCAATCATCTAAACATCTGTAAGCAATCATCACTGTGAATAAAACTATTACTAGCTTATTTAAGGGATTACCAAGTAAATGGGCTTCCAGTGAATAAACGCGATTTGAATCTATTCGTCAGGTGCAAGGCCAAAAATTAGCTCTTAAATGTTGTTCACGTTGGTTCAAGTATAAGTTTATTGAACATAGCATTTACCAGTGAGAAAATACTACAGTTAACATTCACATTGCTCGATGTCGAAGTGTGTAAGACATCGTCTCGCTTAAAACATTAATGTTACTTAAAGTTTGCAGCTGTTTTATAGTATACTTCATGCTACAAATGCTACCCAACGTTCACTAGTAATGTATAAGCTTCACAATGACCGTAATTTTTCATGAGACCCAATTAAATTGTAATAACAAAATAGAAACCAAGATTCCAATATCTTTTCCAAAATGTTTTAATCTCTATATACTTACACATTATAAACTTTTTACTTGAGAACATTATGATTAAATGAAAATTCCACCACACAAGAAGCGGCCTCAGACAAAGGTTGTGTGTACTATGGCGGTCGTTCAAGCCAGAAGCACGTTCTCTGTATAAAGGGTTAGGGCCCATTTGACAAGAACACGTAATAGCAATAGCACTTTCATTGTCGAACGTCTCGTTTAGAATATCATTATCTCAAACTAATGACCCAGTCATGTCTTAGTTTTTAATTAACCACTCCGTTGCGTTTATTTTTTATGTATACAACTTTTGTAGTGTACTGTTCGAAAAACTTTAATATAAAACACCGAGGAGGTTTTATAAGACACGTTTTAAAACGACTGAAAAGATCGATTGCAATTAATTTCACAAGTTATGATCAAAGCAAGTTACACTCGCTTTGATCGCACAAGTTATTGATTTATGATGTCATCATGAAAGGTGAATTTAAATTTGAAGCGAAAGAACGAGTACTCAAATCATAACGACCGACTGTTTCCGTACCAGGATCTTCAATGAAATGACTTATCCACCATTGACCATAGATTGATTTATCTATCATTGAATTTATCATATTTTAAATGAAACCGGATACAACCACAAAATATTAAAACAACTTGTGGCACTATATATCGTTACTGGATATATGTAGTAACGATATATAAAACTATGTAAAAAATATTGACCTTAAAACCCTGATTATGTACAAGTGCGAGTTGTAACAGTAATTTGTAGTTCTATGAACAGACTATTTCTGATTTCTCGCTGCTCTGAAATCAAGAGGTAAAGATGAAAGAAAAACAGACTTTCTCCCAACATTTGAAGAAGTGAAGGGGTCCATTATGGCAATTTTGATGTAGAACACGAATGAAATGAATCTGGATCATATAAAAAACAAGACTAAAACAAACAGGAAATAAACAAGGGAATCGTCGCTGCTGCAGCTGAGTCCAGAATACTGATAAGACAAACTACGCGGCGTTATCTCTACAGTCCTACTCTGGAATATGAGTTACGTTTATTTATACGAGTGTAAGGTCTAGATAAAAATAACACGGTCAACTGCTTATATATTGTTTTAGTAGGTTTATACAATAAAAAGTTTTAGTGCTGTCTTATCGTCTCTAAAGCCGTTACTTTGAATAACTATTATCAAAACATGAGGCTAAATTGTTATGAAGAGTATTTTTTTTCTTGACTGGATTACGTCGTTGATCTTTCAAAATGTGTTTTCGTGTAAAAAAATTCCTATAGTAGCTACCAAAAAAATATATATTCTGAACAAAATAAAAAAAATAAAAATGCTAAAAGAATACCTACTTGAAAGGTCATTTTATTCTTTAGAGTATGATGATATCAAATAGCCAGTTGAGAAATGCACAATATTATACTGTGCATATAATGTTATTGCTTAATTAATCCCAATCTTTATGTATTTTGTATTAAGTTTTCTGCACTGTGACGTTGACTCTATTCAATATAATAATGCATTTTAATGATAAAGAATACTTGATTGATTTATTGATTATTTTAATTTTTGCGATGAAATAAATTATAATAGTAAGTAGGGTTTGTAATTCTTTGTTTTGATTTATTCTCAGTAGAGGTTGTTTTAGGTTTGTATGTAGATTTTTTTAAAGTTTGCCGAAATAAATGTAAAATAAGTCTGTTTACTGCTTATATTACGGTTTAAACTACTTATCTTCAGTCTACCCACCCCAATTTTTTCATAATCTTCCTTTCTCCTGTCTATTTTCATCACCTGTTGACGGTATGCTACCAGATTCCCAACCCTATAAGGTGTGAAACTTATTTACTATCACTGATACCCACAAAAGTACGAGTCTAAATAATAAGGTTTTAGATGCAGTAAAATTTAATTTTCGTGATCTATATATTATTTTATGCTTCATTATAGCTGACGATTCTTATTTTTCTTCATAATAGAATTCCTTGCAATTTGTAAAATAAATCAATAATTTAAAGTTATCATTGGCATGTAACTTTGTAAGTGTCGTGCGGGAACTCAAAAATAGTCATATGCTCTAACACAAGCACGTTTAAAAAATGCCTTTTAAAAAAAAAGCTTAAACTTTTTCTTTCAAGAATTTTTTTTTTATTTTTAAGTGGAGTTTTTGGCCACGAGAAATCGATTGGAGCTGATCACAAAAACGGAAAAATCCGTTTTCCAACCAAGAGCTCTTCACAGTGACCATGTTGTCCTTTTGAACATTTGTGAGGAAAACAGCTGATTGATATTCTCAATTTGTTTTTATTGTCGGTCTCATAATACTGATTACGAAAGCGAAGGTAATCAGTATTATCAGTTTTAGATGTAGTAAAATTTTATTTTTATGATCTATATATTATTTTATGCTTCATTATAGCTGACGATTCTTATTTTTCTGCTTACTAATATTCCTTGCAATTTGTAGAATAAATCAATAATTTAAAGTTATCATTGGCATGTAACTTTGTCAGTGTCGTGTGGAAACTAAAAAAATAATCATATGCTCTAATACAAGCACTTTTACAAAAATACTTTTTTTAAAAAGCTTATTTTTTCTTTGAAATTTTTTTCATTTTTTTATTTTTTAGTGGAGTCTTTGGCCACGAGAAATCGATTGGAGCTGATCACAAAACGGAAAAATCCGGTTTCCAACCAACAGCTCTTCACAATGACCATGTTGTCCTTTTGAACATTTGTGAGCAAAACAGCTGATTGATATTCTCAGTTTGTTTTTACTGTCGGTCTCATCTATATTATTAAAAGAACTTTTGGGATTTTGTACAGAGCAAATCGACACCTAGAAATTAATTTTTCTACACATATTTGGAATCAAATTAAAGCTATTACTCTCTAGATGTTCCTTTTGCGGGTTTCGAAAATTTACCATGAAAGGCCTTCATACAGGAGGCTTTTGAAATTCCAGCTACTATCTGTTGTAAAACCGGTGAACTTTTCCCGATTAACATTTGTTTATAGTGAAACAGATGGTCAAGATTTGAAATAGTTATACAATTAACCTCCAGAATGCAGTTCTGGCCAAAGTCAGTCATATTCATCCAGATTATGATTTTGAGTTCTTGAATTACAGACTTTTAAACAGACTGCGGAAAATAATGTATCCTCGCCAGAAGGAAGAGCATCCACCCTTTTGAACCCAAGACCAACACTCTGTAATCATGTTAATTTCCTGTATTTTTTAAACTTAAAAAGATACATATGCAACTTAGGAGGTGCTCTGGAGGTAGAATATATAACAACATATTGATTCATAGTTTAACGTTGAGAATTTCAAAATATAAATATTAGTTGAAGATTTTAGAGATTTATCTAATAAAAGATTCGAAGTTAAAAACGCATTATAAATTTAGAATTTGGATTTTGTTCTTGGAATGAGAAGGATATTAAAGTGTTTCCGGTTAACCTGCATATTTTTGCTAAATTTCTAAATGTATCAATAACAATGTATCTTTTTAACGTAGGTATTCCCCATAAGGTTATGGCATTTGCTTAGGTATTAATCTGCCAAACATGTACTTTAAACGTTGCTTGACACGAAACAAAAAACCAGGTAACTTTAAAAATGTGATTTCTCGGCCGTTCAGTTATGTGTGCGGAATAATTTTGTTTTAAATGGAGAATGGCCATCGATAATTCCATCGATTAATTTAATCGATGTTATTTATGTTGATCAGAGGTTTGCGCATCTTCTTACAGTTTGTTCTTAAGATCTAATATGATGAATGCAAGAGACTGACGCGTCGATGCATCATTTTTTTTTAATCCATTACTTGAAAAAACTACAAAACAGTGGTATGGAGATGCGCTAAGCTATGACAATCCATGTAAACTAACCCCCAGAATATGGAAAATAAAAATGGATGTACTATCAAAGCTGCAAATTGTATACCGTATACATTAATTCTTTTAAAGTAGGTGAATTTCATTTATTCTCCATTTTGAAGTTTCAAGAATGAAGCTATAAGGTAATTTTAAAAGTTTGTCTGATAGACAGTTTTCCTGATAGGCCTCTAGACATTTTATTACAGTAACTCATTTTGTCAAAAAATTTAAAAAAAATATAATAACACACTCATTTTCTCATTGAAAGGTGTTTTACCTTACTAATATGGCGTTTTACTGCAAAATCCCATAATTAACATGAAAATAAAGCCAATTTCAATCTGTTGTTTTTTTAAGTGGCGAAGTGACGCGGGCTGCTAGTAATACTGATTACTAAAGCGAAGGTAAGTCTCAAAACCTTCCTCAAAAGCGTTTTCAATTTAAAAGGACTTATCAAAAAGTCAAATTTGAGAATGAAGTTAAACTAAGCTAGGAGATATGAGAAGGATATAGGATCAAATCAGATTAGTCCCAGAGAAGGGAAGGGGGAGGGGGATGGTGGGGAGTAAAAGGGTTGAGAGATGGAGGGGTGTAGGGTGGTCTCCGAAGTGTAATACATACGTTACGTTCCATGTATTAATATCTGTTTGAGAGTTAAAAGTAAAATAAACCAGTGAACAATTCTGACCGAGGTATACGCTTTTTATTTCAGAGCTGTCAAGAGAGATGGGCATTTTTGAGTCCGATGAGTGGTCACTAACTTTTCATCCATCATCGAGTGAGGTGGGACTTGTCAGGTTATTTATCTCTGAAACGAGTTTGCCTGAAACCAAAATATTTTAGCTAGTGCATCGAGTTTTTTTAATATATTTGAAAATATTAACTTTTAGGGACGGCAATATGTCCCAGCAATAGGGAAATTACCTATTCGTACGGTATTAAAGTGTATTCTTCGACCCTTGCTCTTTTCCACACAGCAATTTTCCGTGCAGTTTCATTAATTTGTTTAATTCATTACTCTTATACAAACTAACGTTACTTATAGACTGCTGTTTAACTCTTTCCGATTCATAATCAAAAAGAAGTTGAAAATGAAGTAACTGTAAAATCATAATCAAAAAGAAATTTAAAATGAAGTAACTGTAAAATTTGTATTTAGTCTATTAATGAATGGGGATCGATTTTATAATAACTAAATTACAATATATGATTAAAATAGGTGTAAATGTTTTTTAATCACTTAATCACTTAATCACTTTATTAAGACAGGTACCTCATGGAGGACGTTACCCTGAATACGAGTGAAGGATGAGTGTGATGATCGTGATGATAGTGGCGCGATCTTGTAGCCTTGTTACTGACTAAGGTTGGCATGTTCCTTAGACAGGATTGTTAATTAATAGCCCAACAACCAATGGCAGCTGGCTCCAGAAACAACCCTTCAAAAAGCTGCTAACTTTTCTCGGGATCGATCCGGGTACCTACAAGTTTGTAGGCGGGCACTATAACCACTACACCAACCAGCCCAAATAATGTACATAAGATGAATCATTAAACTATTCGCACACCGGTAGAAAACGATTAGCTCAAGATCATTGGGATCTTTTCCGTTAATTCACCACCACTATTTTCTTTTGTTTTCCGTTAGTTCACCACCACTCAGAATCTAAAATACAGTAAAGAAAGTCGTTCTGAGTAATTAGGAATGTTGAATTCGTTTTTCTTTTACCTGCAGTATTCCTGAAAGTCTTATGTTATCGCACTGCAATAACCGGACCGCGCGCTCAGCGGCCAGTCTAGACAGTGGAGCGGCAACAATGAATTTCTTAAGTGTCGCAAGTGAACGTAAGAGTGAGGAGAGTACAGTGTGTTTTTTACGTTCATTGAGCGCCGGCTAATGTACTATTGATTATCAGTTGATGTTAGGACCTAACATAACCTAACTTAACCAACTCATCAAATACATTAAGTAGTTCTGGCTACCAAAGTAACTTTAAAGTGTAACATACATTAATATGTGTATTGTTTTTGTGTTTGTGTGTCAAGAATAATGTTAAAAGGTTTGTTATAATACTCTTTTTCGAACAATTAAACGTTTAAGTGGTGAGTAAATATATTATTTCGCAGTATTAGTTCCATCCCGATTAATTCTCAGTCTGTGGATATTAGTTTGTAAATGCGAGGTACAACAGAAAATACCCTTAAATAGCTACTTACGCGAGCTCATGTGGTGTAAAAAATACGGACCAGAAAATCTGTTTAAAAAAATGCTGGAACATATTTCACAGTTCAGCCACCACAGTAAAGAGGGAAGTCGTCAATTAAGAAATTGTGTGAGATTTCAATTCAGTTATTTATTTTCCTTTTTTTCTTGCTGTTTTTAAATAGGATATACTGTAAAATGTTCTAAGCTAAATATATTTTAATTTAAAATAGAATTGGTGGTGAATTAACGGAATCATGAGCAAAAAAATAGTGGTGGTGAATTAACGGAAAAGATCCAATCATTGTTAAGGTAAGTAGCTAAACATGTTACACAGCTTATGGATATAATTATTACGGACAAAACATTTACTTTGGTCTGACTTTATAAAATATGATAAAACTAGCAGTTGCCCGTGTCTTCGCTCACAATAAAAATTACAGCTGATCTTACTCTTGCTCTTTGAACTGTCAAATTTTAGTATTCACAGCTATTTACAATTCAGTATTTGAATGTTTACATCCTCATAAAATGTAAACATTGAAGCTAAGGACGATCACGGGGCGCAGCCCAAGGGGATTTAAAGGAAGTGATAGGCCTATACTTTTTTCTCATTCAGTGGCTCTATTCCTGCAAAATTTCAGCTCAGTTGGTCCAGTATTTTCCACGTGGTTGAAAGACAGATATTCACACAAACATCCATACTTTCACATTTATAGTATTAGTTGGAAGTAGGATGATAACGAAACGAGGCCGACCTAAGTTCTTCCATCAGCTTTCAATGAAATATATAAACCTCTGATAAGTTATTTCTTGCCTAGTGAATCGCTCAAAAATGAGTAACTGAAAAAGCTTTATTATACAAACAATAAAATAAAAGTCAAATGCCAAAAAATATCAGTTAAAAATAAGGGATTAGCTAACATTTCTTACTAATGCTAAGCAAATTAAGTGTTCCCGTGGTAAAGTATAAGGGAAATTAACCCCAGACTCGAATGGAGAGAGACGTTGCAAAGTTGGAACTGCTGGGACAAACAAGTCTAACTAAACTTGTTATCACTACAGTTCCGTTAGCCCCCAGGGTGGACGTAGTAAAACTATTCGTGTAAGTCTTTTTGATCAACAACAATATCTTATATGAAATGCTGCAAGCCGGAACACTTATAACACTTTTCAACGCTTCAAACTCGTATTCTTTTTGCAGAATTGGAAAATTAAAAATATAAGAAACTATTTTTACCAAAATAAATTGTTTAAGAAATTAGTAAATAACGTGGTAATTTGTTGCTAGTATACAGTATATAAACCCAATGAATATTTTAATGCTAGTGGTTAAAGGGATACTCTGACATTTTTATGATTGTTTAACGAAGAAAACAATCATAAAAATATTTTTTATGATTGAACAAAAAAATTTTTTTTGTTTTTTAAAGAAAACAAAAGCAAAATATATTCTTATGTGATGTTTGGCATGTGTTTACTTGACTTTTAAGAACACAGAAAACTTTATGATCAAACTTAAAATAAATGTTCAATAAGAAAGGGTACATACGATTTGTAGAACTTCATTGATATAATGTTAAATGAACAACAACAATCGAGTGGAAGAAAATAATTTTTGTAAAACTCAATGATAAATGGCTAAACCTTGGCAATACCTCTTTCTAAACTGCGTTTGGTAAAACACCAATGCTCTTTTGTGCAAAGAATTAAAACACGTTTAACAGTAATTACCCAGTTGGTATTTCATCAAGTCTCTTTGAATCATAGTCTTCTGGAATTATAATATCTTTCATTTCAAATAATTTTAAACTATTGATTAGGAATGCTTCTAGTCATTTACGTCAACCTATTCTTGAATCTACGGGTTTATTACGTAAAATAAAATAATCATTGAACTGTACATCATATTTTGCAGCTGCTATTTATTCCTGGCGAAATTACATTCTAATACCTCTTATTGGAGTCATATGTATTCTGACTTAAAAAAATCATTAACATTTGAATAATTATAATATGAATATAAAATACTTAAACAGAATCTGACTGTAGTATTCATTATAACTGAGGAGAATTTAAGGCTGAAAATTTAATTTCTACCAAAGAAAAAAAACTAATTTCTGTTTGATAATGGGCCAATTTAATAGCAGACGGACGATTTAAACTTTTCAATTCATTGCTTTGCAACCAAAAAAAGGCATTGAGAAAAACGATGAATAAATAATTCCTCGAAAGCCTATTTCCGATTCAGAATGTTATTTCCTTAGATATCTTTCCCTTAAATAAATCTTCCTTTTTGCCCGGACTTTTAATTGCTGTCTGGTTCTCGGAGTTTGAAACTTTTCTTTTACAATCAGTTATTGATTACGGCGAGTGAATATTCAACATCGAAAATTCTGAATTGAATATATTAGTGTTTTCTTGGAGATTTATATTTTAATTGATTTTTAAATTAGTGTTTATTTTTTCAAAGCAATGTAACATGTTTCATATGAATTAGCCACACGTGTTTTCACTTTATTGCTCAATTATTTATTTCAAAGGCCTTCCTTTTAACGATCGCTGCCGATATTTTTATGATAACAAGTTGATATTTAATTGGTTTATAAGTACCGATAACTTTAAGAAAATACTACTAATTAATCCGTGATAAATGATATAACTAGTTAATAAAATGTATGGAAAAGATTGTTAAATACTACACAGTAAAGTAATGACGTAGCTCTAAAAAAGAGCTTACACAGCAATCCAAACATCTGACTTTTCCAATTCTGGGGGACGGAAGCCACAACTAATTGCTTATATTATTCAACCTGTGACGGCGAAAATCGAATGTAAAATACAAACGTGAAAAACAGGCTGTGGAACCTCCAAAAGCCAAAAGAAGTAAATAATATAACCAATTAATGTTTGAGAGATTATATAGCTAGCTTATATGTGAAAGCTCTTACATGTGAAATATGTACAACAAACAAATTAAAGAAAAACACATCGAACACGTAAATATTTCCATACTGGGCGATGGAAGCCACAACTAATTACTTTAATAATTCAACCTGTGACGGTGAAACTGTGGCGAATGCAATAATACAACCGTGAGGACGAGGGGCTGTGGATAGTGGGGAGGGGGGGGGGGCAGTTGGGTGCTACTGGTTATAATTTAGCACTAGTGTAGTGGCTATAGTTAAAATAGCTTAGAAGCAAAAAAGGTCTTCTGAATTTAAACTAAAACCATGCGAAAGGATATTTCTCTGATGAGGTAAAAGTATGGCATAAGCTCAAAATAATCCAACAATAGGTAAAAGGGTTGCACAACGATCTACATAATGCATACCCCCAAAAACTATTTCGTAGGCTGGGAAATATAAACACAATTAACAAGCGGCCAGCGAAGCTTGGGTGAACATTGGTCAAAATGAAAAATATGTTGAGACATAAAGTGCAATCGAAGCATATAAATAAAAAACCAAACCTATTTTCTGATTAAGAAAATTTATAAAAACGTTTTATTTTGGACAAATATAGTTAGATTCTTCTAACAAATACAATATATTTTCATTGCATGATTAAAACATTTCAAACAATGGGAAAATACATATATATTGATCCTTATAGTTGACGCTGAAATGTAGTACTGGAGAGGTAAAAGAGTAACAGAGCACAGGGCGATCGGAGGCTGCCAGATAGAGAGAACATACAGCACAATCAATCTCTCTTTTTCACTTTCGATTCTTCACCAGAAAACGTATCCACGCTTGGCACCCATGTAGAGACAAATTTATGTCCAACGAAACCACCGGTTGAAACCAAAAATAATATATAAAGGTAAAATAAAATTATAGGTTTTAATTTTTATGCAATTTGAAAACTGCAAAACAGACCATTTAAGTCCATAGCGTATTTTTTCACTATAAATTTTAATACAATGATACGTTACAATCACTGAATTACTGATATTCCATTGGAAGACTGAGCAATTAAAAATTTTTAACAATTTACATTGTAACTTGATCTCCCGTTGAACGTAATTTGTTCCTTTAAAAACAGACTCAGATATAAAAAAAAAGACTCAGATATAAAAAAAAAGACTCAGATATAAAAATTATAACTTGGCAATTTATAAAGTTATTTCGAAAACTTTTTTTTAAAGCTAAATGAATTTGTATTGTTTACACGAGTAAATAAAACCTACAATACTCCATTTGTACAATTTTAACTAGGCAAACCAAGTAGAATATTTCTTTTCTAGTTAACATTGTAATATATTTGGGTCTCTTTGTATTTTCAGAAAAAATATCATATTAAAAAGTTCGTTCAAGCTACCTAAAAAACGCTATCTAAGTAAATGATCAAAACGCTGACTTACATTTCTGTTTTCTTGCATCGACAATATTGTCCCAAATCAACTTGTCTCAGATCACTTTGTTGAAAAACATTTCATTATTTACTTCATCTTATATTTGTGGAAGTTCATAATCAATTACATTGATTATTCATCCTGTGTTAGAGAAGCTGCGCGACGAATACCTTATGTAATTATACAAACGTTTTATAGCGTTCAGTATATACACAGGTGGAGGGGTGGTTGTGGGTTTTTAGTGATATTAGTTTAAAGTGTTGAAGTAGCAGGATGTTCATTTAGAGAAAAGTAATTTAACAGTTGCCACATATTTAACTTTCATTAATGTACGTCCTCGCGTTTGTTAGCGAGGACGTACATTAAGTGAATTGAATTACCAAAGTGTCTCATTGTACCAACATGAGCACAACAAGACACAGTTTACAAGAAAAAGAGATGTTCTGTATTATACAGGGTGTTTCCGAACCGTTTGGAGGCCTTGTTTGGATTTGTTCCTTGTACCAAGCCAAAATGTTTTATATTATTTTGAGCTATTTTAAGTTACTGAGGTACATTCAAGAACCTGTTTGTGAGAAAACTTCAGGCAGCCAATAGGATTTAACGACGTATGCCATGATGGATCTGCCAGTCTCTCATTGGTCCTGATAATGATTCGTGTGATCAACCAAACTGATCGCCTTTTTCTACCTTTTGTTTATATTTACCGTCTCCTATGTACAGTTTAATAAGTAGAAATATATTTTAATTGTCCTGAGACATTTTTCATTTACATCCAGTAAACATATTTTGTTTTATGACTATGGGTGCCTTGTTTTCCGTCTGTCTGTGTAATACACCTGACGCTTTGTCAGGTTTTATATGACAAATACTGCCATATATCCATTCATTCATGACTTTTAAACTACTTGAGTTATCAACTTCAAATGCATTACATTAGTAGAGGGTATGCAGACTCACAATATTAAATGTTTCTTCTTGTTACAGTTTCCAATGAGATGTCGTGTTTATTTTTAAAGTTTAATATACCAAAAATCATTCAGAACATAAAAATATAAAAAGTTTCTAAAAGGAATCGGAATTGTATTTAATTAATAGTAATTTATAGTTTAAACAGAATTTTACCACAATTAGCTAAAAGTAATTTTTCTTAACATTACTGTGGATCTGGGACAATTTTCATGCAAAATATTTACTTTATAAATTTTCTCAGGTATTAAGAACTGATAGAAACTTTTCAGCTGATAAAACCCTTATACGACTACATTCCTGCAAAGTAAATTAAATTGCTCATCTCTTAAGAGAATTTTAATGGTTTCAAGACTTTTTTCGGTATTAATTAAAATAAAGTAAAAATAGCCACAATTTTTGGATTGTGAAATGAAAAAAAATGTTACACTTCATAAAAAACACGTCTTAATAGTTACTCTAACTCACTAGGTTGGAAGTTGATACCTCAAGTCGTTAAAAAGCAGTGAGTTAATATGTGAAAAATTTATACGTAGACACGTCCGAACAACACGACTTCATATACTTCTAATGATATAACAAAATACGTCTATATACAAGAAATAGATCCAAAGAAGATCTCCGGAGAAGCTGGAAACACTCTACAATTTACCCTGCCAGGGTCATGTATGATGTGGAAGCACTAACGTAGAATGCGAATTTCCATGCGGGTACGCTCAGTCAGTCAAGCCGACTGCATTGGCGGGTAACAAAAATGATTGATCCATCAATTCATCCACTTTAACCCTCCTGTTTCTTTGCGGATATTTTTGTTGGTGGCAGAGTTGCCATTTTTGATTATCCAATAAAATATCAATCTTTTTATTTTTTACTAAAATAAAAGAAATATTATTAGTTCTTTAACGAACTGTGGGTCTTTTACTAATGGTTTCCTTAGTCTTAGATAAAATTGAAATTATTGAAATTGAAAGGAATGAAGAATACCAAACTATTTTACTGAGCAATTTCCTTTAAACAATAAAGATGCATTAGACGGAAAGTCTTAAAATCGCTTGTGATGAAAACAAAATATTTCCCCAACAGTAAGAGAGCTCTGGTGAAAACCTTTCAAAGCGGCTTTAGATTTTAAACCTCAGAATTCAAAATTGAGTTAAACACTGTAGCTTATATTTTTTATAAGGGAATTTTAATGATGGATAAACAAGCAGTTTTTCACAGTATTTAAGTAAAAGTCAAATGCTTGAATCAGTTGTTTTTTATAGTATATACACTAATTTTAACTTAATTTGCAGATATAAAACATTATTGTGAAACTTTCTTTATACTTTTTTGTAACAATTTATACTTCACTTATATCATTAGTTATCACTTGCAAAATTTTGTGTTTGAATTGACACTCGTATTTTTTAATTCAACATAAACTTATAAGTAATTAAAGCAGGATGTAGCAAGAACAAATAAACTATTAAGAAGAAATAAACTGTCAAAATCATATTATCAAACTAATCATATTAGGGAGGAAGTACGCGAACCGCATCGCTAAAAAATGTATAGACCAAACAGGCAGAGTCAGGCTTTAGTAGAAACACGAGAATGCGTGGAAAATTCATGACTCATATGCTACCTCTTGTTGAACAGAACTGTACTAGCGTCTTCATCAAATGTGCTTTATAAACGTGTACTATGCAAATTATAATAATTTAATATTGTGTCAGGTCTAGGAAAACGTTTCTTTCAGACAATGTGATTATTTAAAAGTTTATATCGGACGTTCTTATTTAAAAATGTGTGACCCTAATTAAAAATGTATACCACATATTCAAGTATGTGAAGAAGAATAAAAATTAATCTATATTTTACTCGATGTTCCCATTAGTTTGTAGTCTAACTATTTTACCCAGTAAATATGGTTTTTTAACTGGTATAAGATTTAATAAAAAATAATTTAAACCACGAAATGCCTTATCATTAAAACTTAACTTCTCAGCTTCAATTATTTTTATCAACCATAATTTAATAAAGAACCTTTCAATCTAAGCATGTAAAATTAAGTTTTCCTTGATACTTTATTAATATTTACCAATACTGCTCTGGTATTTGAAAAGGTATTTAATATCGCTTTAAGGGTAATCTTTTTAATTATTTATTACGTGTAATGATCCTCTAAGTAAACTATAGTTAAATAAAGTTTGGTATTTTAGACTAAAATCCTCTTTTAGCCGAAAAACAACAAAAAAAGGAATTCCTTACAAGTTATTTTCCCGCATAAATATTTTTTAAGTAATACACTGACCAGCGTTTTCATGAAATAGGGTTATACATAAATAAAGGAATGAAGCGTTCATTGCAGCCTATACTCATATGTATGAAATAAAAACATAAATTTATAGTTTCCCCAAATTATTGATTAAACTACAAATCTGTCGAGTATCAGTCATTTCACTTTCCTCAGAGTCAATTTGGGAAATATCCCATTAATTTTCTTTCTGTAATAATAAAATTTTAAATATAACTTCTAATAATAACACTCGGCTTTTCCCTTCGTCTGTAAAGAAAAATGGTAGGAAAAATTGGTTGATATTTATTTAGTCGGTTTGTTCGTTACAAATGAAAGCAGGTCCAACAAGGTGGGTCCCTGGGGTGACGGTGAAACATTCAGGACCCAACGATCCGACCCTGTGGCGAGGTGGGTCTGTCCTTCTCTCTGCACTGCGTTATTTATACTGAGCTTCACAGTCGTACAAGCAATGTAACTTATTGCTTTAACGTTCTCGTTATGTCTATGGATTGTGTCATTTATACCGAGCTTCACAGACGTACAAGCAATGCCAATTATTGGTTTAACGTTCTCGTTATATCTCTGGATCGTACCATTAATACTGTGCTTCACAGACGTACAAGCAATGTTATTTATTGCTTTAACGTTCACGTTATGTCTTTGGGTTGTGTCGCTTTTATTGTGCTTCACAGACGTACAAGCAATTCCATTTATTGCTTTAACGTTCTCTCATCATGTCTCTGGACTATGTCATTTATACCGAGCTTCACAGACGTACAGGCAATGCCATTTATTGCTTTAATGTTCCCGTTATATCTCTGGATCGTACCATTAATAATGTGCTTCACAGACGTACAAGCAATGACATTTATTGCTTTAACGTTCTCGTTATGTCTCTGGGTTGCGTTATTTATACTGAGCTTTACAGACGTTCAAGCTATGTTATTTATTGCTTTAACGTTCTCGTTATGTCTCTGGGTTGCGTTATTTATACCGTGCTTCAAATACGTACAAGCAATTTCATTTTATTACTTTAACGTTCTCGTTATCTCTATGGGTTGCGTTATTTATACTGAGCTTCACAGTCGTACAAGCAATGTCATTTATTGCTTTAACGTTCTCGTTATGTCTATGGATTGTGTCATTTATACTGAGCTTTACAGACGTACAAGCAATGTCATTTATTGCTTTAACGTTCTCGTTATGTCTATGGATTGTGTCATTTATACTGAGCTTTACAGACGTACAAGCAATGTCATTTATTGCTTTAACGTTCTCGTTATGTCTATGGATTGTGTCATTTATACTGAGCTTTACAGACGTACAAGCAATGTCATTTATTGCTTTAACGTTCTCGTTATGTCTATGGATTGTGTCATTTATACTGAGCTTTACAGACGTACAAGCAATGTCATTTATTGCTTTAACGTTCTCGTTATGTCTATGGATTGTGTCATTTATACTGTGCTTCACAAGCGTACAAGCAATGACGTTTATTGCTTTAACGTTCTCGTTATGTCTCTGGTTTGTACCATTAATACTGTGCTTCACAGACGTAAAAGCAATTTAAATGATTGCTTTAATGTTTTCGTCATGTTCTGGATTGTGTTATTTATACTGTGCTTCACAGACGTACAAGCAATGTTATTTATTGCTTTACAATTTTCTCGTCATGTCTCTAGATTGTGTCAAAAAAGGGTTCTAGGTTCTTTTAGCAAAAAAAGTTTTGATAGATGCTTGAGACTTAACTAGAATCTTGGTAGAGAATTAATTTCTCCATCCGAGTATAAAGTAAGGTATGAAAACAGTGATGCAGTAACCATCTTTGTTTTGAGATGACATGAAATTGCAATACATGTTGTTAAACGACGATAAAAATGATCCAATAATAATTATATAGACACAAGAAAATTAAAAGTATTTTTAATAGATTCCCTCTTGCGTTTAAAAGGTCAAATGCTCCATTTATTCAGTTCAATTTTATCCCTAAGCTTAGTTCCATAAGATGAAAGCTTTACTTTCAACCCTTGATGTTTTAAGCCATAGTCAATACAAACCAATAAACGAAGGCCCTTTATCATTTTACGAGCAGAAAATATGTAATTTGCCTCGTTTTCTTAATCTAAATAAACAATCTCGGAGATATATTATGATGAGGCCTAAACCGAATTACAGGTTAATGTCCCTTTCATGCTGTCATGCACAGTGAAATTATAGTCCTACTTTATGTATGACACTTGTTTATGAGATTTTAACCATCTAATAAATGTTATAGTTCTAAACTAATCTTAATTTCTTACGTCTTCAGGACAAACACGAAATAATTAAGCTGCAACTTTGTTTATAAAATACACAAGGTTCCAGCGGACGTTTATTATATCCGAGAAATGATGTAATCTGGAGGTGTTTATTATGCTTTCCACGAACACCACGAGAGGGCAATATTCACGGCGAAATTGTGCTTTTTGTCTCACACCATTTTAATAAAGCATTCATGCAAAAATGCGTTCACTTTTAAAGTCATGAAAGGAACAAAAAATTAACATTTCGTTTTAAATTAAATAATGGTTAGTTTAAATGTTTTAATAAAGTAATTAGATATTTTACAGATGAGAGCTGTACATCTAATTGTTGTCCGATTTTTATTTATTTCATGTGACAAGAAGTATTCTAACTGCATAATATTTTAGAGGGTTTCCTTTTTATAAGAAATTGAAATCGAATTTACCTTGAAAGTTTCATAAATCGAAAGGTAAATGATCAATTAGACCGATATTTATCACAAACTATGCTCATGTTAAACAAAATATTTTTTAAATTCTTAATTTTTATTTCAATCTTTTACTTCATTTTGATTTCACTTTAATAAATTATTATAAAATGCTTGAAAATACAAGTTTTACACCAATATTTGAGATACAAGCTACTTTGAAATTGCAATGTAAATGTTACTTCCAATAAAAAATCTCTTATTCTAAAACAACATACAAAATATAGACAAGTTCATTAGATTTATGAAGGCAAACTGCAAAAACCATAGACACTCCACGCGTAAACAAATAGTGAATGAGTTGTGAATATAAAACCTTTATATCATACAGATATAAAGGTTTTAAATTAATATTATTTTTATTCTTATTTAAAGAGAGATTTTGTGCTGGTATATTTCGTGCTACAGCCAAAAATACATCTAGATCTCGGTAGATCTCGGTGTCAAATTAAAGCTTGAACCTCGATATATGCGCTGTAGTGGTTTGGTTTTGATAACTTTACGGGCTTAGTCACAGGATCGTCCAAAAGGAAACCATGTCAAGGATTTCGGAAGTGCTTCAAATAGTTACCCTGGTTACCATTCGAAATAGCTAAAATGGTTATTCACAGAAAGCAGCACTAAGAAACATCTAGAATACAAGAAGAAAAATATCTCTGGCAAAGCTGGGGTTATCAGCTAGTTTGCAAATAAATAGTAAATGCTACTCATAAATCCTTAGAGAAAGATGTTAAAGTGAGAGAAGACAGAGGTACGCCTCTAGCGGAGGGACGTTTCGATACTTCCGATACTAACACGTATCGATACTTTTCTTTCGATATTCATGGTATCGGTATCGTATCGAATCATTCGATATTATCGTGGTAACGAAAGAAAGTTTGGAGAATCGGATCAAAAACATCGAATCGCACACAAAATATTAAACGCGTCAGAGGGGGGAGAAATAATAAAAATAAAATACCCCCGTTGCAGCAGACCTGCATACTCAGCGAATTTCAAATGTTTTATCAAGATATGTTGAGGAATAACCGAGATGTAGAATTTTACTTATTTCCCATAGGGTTAACATTGGGACAGCGTACTGTGTTGATATATCTCACTTTCAATATCTCAGTAACCAATGGACATGGAGCAGTGATTCAGGTTTTGCGAGCGCTATCGTGCTTACAGACACAAACACACACACACACACACACACACACACACACACACACACACACACACACATATATATATATATATATATATATCTAGAAATTTGAACGAATAGTGTTTTTGACCTCTGGGGGCACCAAAACGAAAAGAGAGGTCCCGAGCTTAGGTCTTACCATGAGACCTGCGGTAATAGCTTCTTCCCTGTAGGGAAAATTCGCAAAAAGCTACGAAGTAAAAGTACTAAGTTTAAAAGGTACATTTTTTAATAACACATGACAATTACAATTTTTTGTGCATTAGTTAATTAAATAACATTAATTTGTTTTAACATTCCGTGTCAACAGTTAAAAAAAACTAATTTAATATGAACTTAATTATTTTTTTAGTTTTTCCTGGTATCTTTTGATCCGATACCGATACTCCTTGTATCGATACTTTGGATTCGATAATGTCGGGATATCGATACTTTTCTTTCAATAATGATTCGGAACTAAATACCAGGTCAAAGTTGATATCGAAACGTCTTTGTAGGGAATCCAATCCCGCGTGATAACAGGGCTAATTCAATCCCGGGATTTTTCGGCTCAATCCCAGGATTTTCGGGATTGTAAAATTACGTGTAAAATCGATATTTACCTTGATCTTATCAGTTAAAACAATGTTATAAACAAGAAAACCCAGTTACAAATTGTTTTTGATCAAAGAATCATGGTTTGATGAGTTATTTGTCGTATTATGGTATGTATAAAAGTAGTTTCCAGTTAATATTTTCATGCTTCTGAAAATATACATAGAGATTTTAACTTGTTTCTGATACAATGTACAGTAATGCAATTGCAAAGATGCTCTAATGATAATTTTTATCGTACTTCTTGTTTTTATAATTACATCTTTCCAAGTCCTGATATTTTTTGGTCAAGTAGCTTTAATCATATTTTGTATAAGACTTTCTTTAAGTTATATCTAAATAAATATTTTATGGTTAGCTCACGATTATTCAGGACCATCCTGATAAGGTGTTCCGTTTTCACTCTGATATCTAATACTGTATTCAGTGTTTCATGCTAAGGCTGACTATGTCGTAAATTTTTCTACGCTCTAAGTTTTTATGTATAAAATCACGTTAAAAACTCAAAACTAAACGGAAAACTGCTTTCTATATTATATTACGATACCATGTATACATGCGATCAATACTAAATATTTATTTTTGTATCGGCATTTACTATGTTGGATCAATCCCGGGAGCAGTCCCGGGATCCCGGGATTAAAGTTTTTCAATCCCTAAATCCCGGGATTGAAAATATCAACCGGGATTGTATTCCTTAGTCCGTACTCTCACGGAGGCAGTCACGTAGTTGACGGTCTGGCCGCGCTGGAAAACACAATTGGTTGTGACATCGGTCAAACTTTGGTCCTCACGTCCCCTCAGCCCCGAAACTTGATAATACGCCCTTAGGACAACTTTTTTAGGGTCTTGGCTGTGAAGAAAAGGGTCAATAATTGTTAATTGGTCTCTAGCGTGGGAAGGGTAACAGTTTATTATTTTAGAAGTTATTGAAATTGTTGCATAAATAGGACGCACATAATAGTAGTTTTCATTACTAGGAGCGAAAGTGGCTCTTTTTGGTACGAGATTGTAATTTACAGGCGAGGCGCAGCCGAGCTTGGAAATGCGATCGAGTACCAATGAGACACTTTTGCTCCGTGTGATGAACAACTATTTTCATCATTATGTATAAATAACCATTTAATCGTTAACAAATTAGACTACATAATTTTGAGGTTATCCAAAATAGTCATCGCCATTTCCACATCTATAGTTGTTTACAAACACAAGTTAAGAAATCGTTCAACCTTTCAAACGTAACATAAACAAATTTTGACATTAGAGTACGGCAAAATTTACCATATGTTTTTTCAGTACTCCTATTCGAAGTGATCCAAAAACGATCATTTTGCGTACGATTTAGAGAACTAAAAACGGCTGTTTTCGGGACAGTATGATGAAAAATATTAAACGCGTCAGGGGAGGGAAAATAATAAAAATACAATAACGTAATCTGCTAAAAACATTACAGAAATTTGAGTAATCTTACACGTTGTGTTTTTCCCCTATAACTTACTAATTGTATTTCTAGTACTTTACTGCGAAATAAATTTGTCACCAAAATATGTAAACAAAGTTATTTCAGGTAGTTATTTTTAACTGTTGTTATTTCTAAGTGTAAGTGATGATGGTTAGTAATTATGAAGTTAGGTAGGTATCTTATTTTTCCTAAGCCCGTGTTTTTTAGTTTAAAAAAAATTATACATCAAATAAGATATTCAATAAATAGCCAATAAGTAACACTAAATCTTAATGTTACTTCATCGTCAATTTGTATCGAAATTGGTTATAAAAAATAGTAAGGATATAATATGTAAGAAATATTTGTGTTTTGGGTTCTTTAAGATACGTCCATTTACTCATAGACATATTTCCATTCCAAAACAGTAGACGGGTTTATAGATGCGTCATTAGGTGCAGATATTTGGCAGGCTTTCCACTTTCGGCCAATAACTTACTTTAATTTCTATATTTTTGGATGATTTGCCACGGTTAACTATTTTACGGTCTTAAACAATCTGCAATATAAAGAAATATGCAATTTAAAAAGATTTAGTAAGAATTAGGCCAATTAAAGAAAATGTTTATCGTGTAAAACTTTTACAATCATTTTAATAATTTTAAAATGCATTTCAAAAATATTAAGTTTAATAGAGTTGTTGGTGCCACAAATTATCCAGTTATTGCAGGACGCGTTTCACACTAATAGATTTACTTTAAAAACATATGTTTTATGTTAACAATGTAAAACTTGATTTTTTTAGCCTTGACACCTATTATAATTAATTATATTATTGAGGATTACCTCTCTTTTTCTTAGGTGCCGCAAATTATCCAGTTATTGCAGGCCGCGTTTCACACTAATTGCATGATAGACAAGACAAACAGGAATTTTCAAATTCAGTAGGCCTACAACTTGCATGATGTTAACATCTGACTGTGCCGGGAAATTAAGTCTTTTATGTGTATTTTATGTAAAAACTGTGTAAATGTTCCTGTTTTTTAATTTTAAAGTATTATTAATTATAATTTTAGTGCAGTGCCAAGACTTGACTACCACCTATGAGTGGCAATATAAATAGTTTTAGGGCAGCTGAAGATGCACTGTAATTAGTATGAAACGCGTCCTGCAATAACTGGATAATTTGTGGCACCTAAGGCAAAGAAAGGTAATCTTCAATAATATAATTTATGTATAACTTATTTGAATAAACAATTTAGGTTACTGTTTTAACCGTTGATTAAACTGTCGATTCCAGTTAGTTCTTTTACTCCTCTATCACAGTTAGTAGAGAAACTGAAAAATTATAGTATAACTGGTACCAAATAATAAGGCCCAGTTTGTCCGTAAGGCTAGTGTTAATTTTAGCATTGGGCTTATGGACAGCGTGGGCCTTAAGATTTGGCACCGACTACAGAAACTTAGCTAATTCAGTTTCATGTGGTGTTACGATGATTGTAGGAATGAAACGTGATAGAAGTGATGGATGTATTTGGCACTGTAACCAACGTGGATGTAGGTAAATGGTTCGAATATTCCAATATGTCAAGTAACCCTGGAACTAACTTATATGTGGAGCCATAAATTGATTCGCAGGTAAATCACGAACTAGCATTTCATCAGCAACATGCGTTACCTGGTTTATCAATTCCAGACTTTAATTATTTATAAGATATAATATATAAGGAAGAAAATGTTCGACTTTTACCTAGGCAATTTTATGGGTCCGCAGTACCCAAGTATCGGGCAAAGCTTTCTCAATGTTTAGAAGTTGCAGCTAAAGTTTATGTGGGCCTGCTTACGCAGTAACTGTATCCATGTTTTTGTGATATTTAATGTTTGATTTAGATTAAGGCCTGATTTCACCAAACATCAGTAAAGGGTCGGTTAATAAACCGTTCGTTAAAGATAGGAAAATAATATATTAAACAGCTGATAAAATTAAACTAACCGAGCCTTTAAAATTAAACTGTGGCTTAAGGCTTGGTGAAATCAGGCCTGAAATCTGTTAGAATTATTGTTTATTTACTATACACTCATGGAGATAAATCTATACGTTTAGATTATCGTTTCGATGGTGATATTGAATTTTAAAGTTAACATAATTTCGATTGTAAATATTGAAAAATAAAAATTTTTAAGTTTGATTTTAACGATGGAACGGATTCTAAAGTTTCGCCCGTAAAATTAATATAGATTAAATTAATTAAATTAATTTAATTGATTAAGATTAAATTAATTATTAAATTGATATAGATGCATTTACGAACACATTACTTAAACCATTTGACGTAGGGTAGGCTGTTGTACCTTGAGCATAGTGTACCTTGGAACATAGTTTTCTCTCGATTAGTGGTACCATCTATTGGGCTAAAAATGAACTATGTTACAGTTGCAACTAGTGTCAGTCTGAGGTTGTTTAAGCAGTTTTGCACGTGGTTATTAACAAAACTTTATTTCACCTCCCAAAAGTAAATGTTTTTCAATTTATATTTTGTTTTTCATCATTGATTCAGCACTTAAGTGGTGGTGTGTTATGTTATTTTGGGATAGTGTGTTTATTGATGAGTTAATTTGTATAATAGCTAAATTGGCTAAGTTTAAATTAATATCATTATCCGCCATTTTAATTAGACACGCATCCTCTTGTTCCTTGGAACACAACGCCTCCCAAGTACATTATGCTGGTTTGTTCGTGTTTCTGTTTAAGAAATATCATAATGCGAAACAAGGTTGGCGTTAAGAAGCCACTATTTATTGCAAAAAATCTGAAAAAACCGTAGAGGCTGTTCTAGCCCTTCTAGAAAGTAAATTTTCGGAATCAGTAAATTTTGCAGGAAGTTAGTAAAAATCAGAGAATCAGTATGTATTCAAATCCGGTAAAAGTAATTTGTAATCGACTTAATAAACCGTAGCAACTAGTTTTCATTTTATTTTCAAAATATCCCTTTTTCCAAGGTAAAAAGGGTGCGTTTCAAGGACAAGAGTATAGTGTACCTTAGAAAAAATTTTATTTTATTTTTATTTAATGCTAAAACAATTATTTCTTAAAATCAATTTAATATTATTATGGTCACTATGCGAAAGAAAGGCTGCGTAATTTTTACATTATTAAAACAGCCATAATTAATTTTCAAAAAATTAAAACATCAAATATGTTTTAAGGTACAACAGTCTACCCTATAGAACCAACCAATTCTACATATCCCGTGTTACAAGTGAGCCAACACGGCGCAGTTTGGCAAGTTATGTCCTCGGCGTAGATTAACTGATCAAATATTAGTCCGCCAACAAGAGGCGACTGTAGCGAGCTTCCATGTTTGGATGATATTATTTATCCATCTTTATGCCTTCAACAAAAGAATATATGTTTGCATGCAATTTTTGTTTAACTAAACCTTTAACTTAAATTCATCGTTGCTTGTAAACTTAAATTAAATATTTAACTCGAATATTGAGCAGTTGCGCTTACAACAAAATGATGTGTGAAAGATGATACTGACCTGAAAAATAAAAGATGTATATTAATGAATAACACCTTTAAATTAAACAGTTGCAGTGAAAAAGTTTTACCCACAGAAAAGACGATATCATAAACCGACTAACTTGCGCTTTAAAAATCAGCAAAGAACAATCTTACATACTCGTAATGTAACGATAAATGTAGTTGTAATAAACCCTTATATTATATTACTGATATTACATTCCAGACAACAAAAAATTGCAATTATTACTGACATTAGGTCTAGACAGCGGCGACGTCAATTAATTGCTGAAATAACGTTTAATACCCTATCCAATGTTATCATAAACATTGTATTTCAAACAGCAGTGTGCCACACTATCCAACTTCACGCCTTAAAAGACACCACACAAGACATCACATAGCAGTCGAAGATAAAATAGCAGCCAAATTCCCTCTCCAGACATTTCCCCGGTTAACTCATCGGATTGGCCAAATTTTATCGAGCACGGTAATAGGGAGTTTAGGGAGAGATGGAGTTAGAAAGAGAGAGAGAAAAAATTATATAATTTGACACCTGAAACGTAATAATCCGTCCGTTATCTAGTTACGTCTCCTTAACACAAATCCACTAAAGTTATGCAAAGTCCTGATGCAAAGCACAAATCCACTAAAGTGTTCCAAGAGAGTTTGGGAAACGCTCTGTAGGATAGAAGTCCCCCAAAAGACATGAACTGCAAGATGAACGTAAACAAAAAAGAACCAACTACCGTTAACTCAAGACGATAGATGCTTGAAATCACTAGAATTAAATGCTCGTTCTTTTAGTACCTGGACGACAGCCGCGATCCTACTTATATATTACACATTATTTACATTATACATTGCTTGAAATGGCGACCTACCCAGGCAGGTGTATCAAGTCATGTATAGAAAGCCAGATGAGGGTAGAATGATTGTGGCGCAATCTTGTAGCCTTGTTACTGACTAAGGCCGACATGTTTCTCAGCCTGGGCCCAACACAACTAAGGGACCTACATTTTATCATGGGATCCTACCCACAATTTAGCCTGGTTTACAATGTACGAACGGTCTAATTATGAGCATAGTTATGAACGTTGTATCCAATAGTGCGGACGTTAATCCCCACTGGGGAACACAGCGTCCACAAGCCATCGCTCTTAACTATCCACAACTCGGGACCTCCAAAAGTGGCTGGATTACAGGACACGTCACAGTCTCAGTCTTTGTTGACGGAAGTCTAATAGTAGTTTATGCAACGATTGTATAATGAATGTCTTTAAGCCACGAGTGAGATGTAAGTTAGAACACGAGCGAAGCGAGTATTCTAAATATCTCACGAGTGGCTTAAAGGCATAATACAATCGTTGCATACACTATTTTATCTACGACCAACAATATACAACAAAATTTCCCCGAAGTTAAACAAAACTCATGACTTTTAATAATGACTAAAATTTGAGGTTAGGCAAATAAGCAGACTGAACCATGAATCGTTGTGGAACAATCAGCTGATGGGATAAGTAAACTCAAACATGAATCGTAATGCAACAATCAGCTGATGTGCGAATTGCGTAATTGTTATTATGACACTACTTCCGTCAAATGCCGAGCTCTCATTGGTCTAGAACCAGTACTCTAAAGTGACTCCAGTACTCTAAAGTCGTCATTAGAGTACTGCTTGGTTTTTGGTGTTTTAATGTATATCATTATAATGTTTATTGTAATACCATAATTGGTGCTTTATTGCAATGGTCGTAGATAAACTACATTAACGGCAGTTGTGCAGGTGATCATTCCAATTGTCTTAACAGGCTGGAACGGGAGCTGGGCAATGACCAGGCGTTATTCCACCAAGACATGCACCGTACATCTTGCTCTGAAAATGTTTACCCAACTCGAAGTCAATAATTATTTAAAGAGCTTAAGTCACTGATATGAAAGAAGACACGTTAGATTTGTTCAAACTAGTAATGAAAAAAATAAAAGAATTATAAAGAAAGAGTAATTTTTAACCAAAATACACGGTTTTGTTCATAAATTAAGTCTTCTCCATTTTATAAAAATACTACAATAGTATATTTCAATTTAGTGCCCGAAAAAGAGGATTTACAGGCTCGAAATTAAGATTCTCGACCATTCCTCGAACTTGAAATCATCTTGAGCCTGCAAAGCCCTTTCGTCCAAGTTTTACTTGTTTGCAATATTACCCTATTTCAAAAAATGTATAAGGAAAATGTATGCAAAATGTAAAATGCATACAGCCTAGACGAACGAGCGTTGTTCCGTGAATTACAGAGTATTCTTCTATGTGCACCCAGTGCTTTTATCGCCATGCCTCTCTCTGTACACTTTTGAGGTTCAAGGTTTGTTTATATACAGGTGTTAGTTCGTTTTTTAAGTCCTTGCGTAAAAAACTCTGGCTTACATTTAGCCCTTTGTTAACTAGTACACCTTTCAAAATATTGTTCTACGTAATTTGTTTTTTTCTGGCAATTTTACCTAAAATAACACGCTTTTAAGCCAGAAATGAGTTGTTTATAGAGTTTTTAAGATCCCTCGGGGATGTTTTTTTAATAATTGTGGTAGTGAGCATACTCGCAAGGTAGTCTACAAACATTGCTTATACAGTATTGACGAAAAGAACTGTATTATATTTTACCAGACAATGTTTCAATTATGACCGCCTTTGCATCCATAAACACATCAACATTATCCTAATAAAATTTCGGTGCTGGCATATTTTTAAAATGTATATAAAATATTATCTAATGTACATTTTTTTAACACGCTGACATATGAATATTTTTATTTTATCCTCTTTAAATATATAAGGCGTTACATAACCTTATTTGCAATGATCAATGTATACGTAAAATTTTGTTAATGAGTTTTCAAAGCATAAAATTAAATCAAAACCTTACGGCTAAATAATTTAAACCCTGACTAGTTAAAATTGCAATCTGTAATTTTATTTTACCTAAGAAATCATTCACGAAAATTATTAGTTCACCTGTATTTACCACTTGAACTTGATGAATTTCTCAAGGGTTTATAACACAAGCGATTCTGACACCAACCAAACTTTGCCAATCATGTCACGACTCTCCAGACTTCTGATTCATACTAACATCAAAACTAAACTAGTGAGTTAATTAAGGTCAGGCATGTCAAAAAATTTTCTTCGAGGTTTTTGTCTAATTCTACAACTTTTCTGATCATTATCGTTGCCAAATATTTAAGCCACATTTGTTACCGATTAACATTTTGGATGTCAAACAAAATATCTAGTAAACCTACATTGGGGAATAATTTTGAGGTTTTGGATGTAAAGCAAATAATGTAGTAAAAACACAGTGCTGAGTTAAAGTTTTTTAGAATTCCGATTTATCTATGAAATGGAAGATTCATTTTGTGAACTGCCTCAAGAATGCCAAATCAATTTTTAATTAATTTGTAAGTGATCAAACAAATAATAACACAATTTTATGAAAACTATTCTCAATAACAATCTCAATAACACAAAAAAAACATGACACAGAAGTAATCATTTTACAAATACATCCATTAAAGTAAACATGAAAGGCTCTAGTGATAGAAATAAAATATTTCGTTGGAGGTAAGAAAGCTGTAACAAACCCTTTTAAAGCGGCTTATATATTTGAACTCTGATCGTCGAAATTGGCTTTAACATTCCTGCAGTGAATAATATGAATGAGGCATTATCAAAAGGCTTTATGAATAAACTATTTAACAATACTTTTCCTTAGTAAACAACCTTGTTAACATGATAAAAATTCTATGAATATACGTTAAGTGTTTTTTGTTATTGTATACCTTATTGTATGTCAAATTTCTGTGACAACGAATTCGACTAGCTACTAAAGATAATTCACATTATATAACTAAAACGTTTGTGGCAACAATAATGCACTTGATACATTATCTTGATTTTTTGGTATTCTACTTTTAAACTAATCGATAATGTTGTAAATGTTTCGTCCTAGACACTTTTAAAACTAAACCGTTTTACATAAATGACTGAAAAAAAAACTTTGAAAAAGAATTTACGACATGATTATGGTTTAATGTTGTTTAAACCCTTACAGAAGCTACGGATCTCCTTAAACCTAAAGTTTAATCAATAAATTTAATCTATTTTGATTTTTCAAATATACAACTACATTACTGTATCTCAACAGAAACAGTATTGATGTTATCTGCTATAAAAACCCGTAAAAACAGTATTGTATTGATGCATCCTCAAAACTTGACAAATACTTGTTTACTTAACAACCAGAATGAGAAAATGTCTTAAGAAGTTTTCAAAGATGATAATTTATCTTTTCGAAAATGTTCATAGTTCATGAAGCTGTTCATTGGTTATAAAGTTAACCTTTTCATAACGTAAAAAAGATTCTTTTAATATTATTTAATTTGTTCTACTTTTTTTGTACTTATTTTTCTTTTTAGCGTTTAAACTACCCTACGTTTGGAAAGGTATAAAAAAAGTTACCCTACTTAAAGTTACATTAACCTACTTATTTTTATCTAACCTACATTTTTTGGGGTTTTTGATATCTTTTTTGCATTTAGTTAAATAGGTGACATGATTGATTTCCCTAGCAAGCTTAATTTTTAATTTTTCTAGTCTCTTAATCGTTTGTCTTGTCCCGGGTCCATACCGTGAATTGACTGTATTTTTGAAATTCATAATAGCGAAGGATTACGAAAATAAGTAGTTAATGTAACTTTAAGTAGGGTCACTTGAATACGAGAGGAGTTTCAATACCTCTCGAAACGTAGTGTAGTTTTAACGCTAGCAGCGAAAGGAAAAGTTCAAAAAATTAAATAATAATTACAAATCTTTCTATATTATGAACTTAAAAAATACAGAAAAATTATTTTAAATTGGCAGAAGGAAACGCAGGCAGAGTCGAGTGACGTGGCCCTCTCCACCTAAAAGACTAAATTTAACTTTAGCATTGAGCTTATGGACGGAATGGGTCAAGTTATTTTACTCTGACTATTTTGGCCAATTTCAGCAAACGCCAATTAGTATTCGATGTCTAAATCTACAGAACTTTAACAGAGATGCATGCGGCAGCATAGCCTTGTGTACTCAAGGCAAACAAACGCTAATATTCTCGACTGATCAAGTAATGAATGCATCATTTTAAACGTAACATTAACTAATTTTCTTAGTGTGGTATTAAAATATTTTCGTGCATTGTTGTTTAAGTCACATTATGATTTATTATTCTCTTGAAACGTCTTTATAAACTGCTTTAAAGTGTTATGTTTTTTATGTTTTTTTATGTTTATAAAAAGAGGGTGGCGGCCTCTTTTTTTACCTTGCCTTTGCCCCGCCCACATAGACTATTGATCTGTGCGTGGACGTTATCAAGCAAAGCCAAGGAGTGAGCCAGTACAGTACAAGGGGTGAACAGTACTGCTAAAAGTAAGCGACAGGCCCGAGTCTCGAACCTGCGACGCTTCGTGGCCATAGTTCCGAGGCCGAGTGCGCTACCAACTGCGCCACCGGCTCAACGGTGTCCTTTGAAAGTTGAAATAAACAAGGTGGCTTTATAAGTATTTCAAGTCAGAAAAATCAAGGTCCAAAATTATTCCCATACTGGACATCTTGCCTACAATAATACTTAAAGCACAACAGATTCAGCGTTAAAATATGCGTTGATTAGAATTAGAACGAGTTATAAAATATGAGTGGCCAAACTTATATTCGTAACAGCATGATAACATGCCCCATTGCCCCACGGGATCAGTCGGGTATGTTTTTGAAGACGGGATCTGATTCCAGATCCCGAAACGTCGTGAGACTTGTTTTTTACTAATCAGTGATGGCAAATGTCCGCAAAAATCCAAATCAAAATAATAAATGATAACATCGTTACGGCACCAATTACTTTACATCCGTAATTTTTCACGGGGAAACATTAGCTAAAATTGGAAAGGCAGATGACACAACTTGAAGCCCACTCAGATAATGTTAACATTATATAAATGTAAGTTCAATAAACAATCTCGCTATGGAGATAGTTTACTGTCATTTTAAACCGGACTTTCGGTTTTTTCAGTCGGAGACCGTCTGATACAAATTAAAGCAGATCCGGACCAGGTAGGTCCCGAGAGGGTCGCAAACTGGGACGTAAAACATTCAGGACGTAACCATCCTGCATGGCCTTACAGGGGTGGGGTGTTCTTCCCTTTCGCCCAATTCGCAAAACCTTTTACTACAGTTCATTATCAGCTTTATTTATAAATTTTTGGGGGAAAATAATTCTTTTTCGTACCTTAGTACATGTTTAAGGGTGCGAAAATATTTGGATTCTTTTAATATTTTAGGCATTACAGAAAAATCACTGGAAGTAATATTGTACGTTGGGTTCACCAACGTACAATATTACTTCCAGTCAATGTACTGCGAGGAAAAACGTATAACATCCAAATAATGCTGGATACCAAACCTACGTTCAAAGCGTGCTAAATTTGCTAGTTTTATGTTAAACGGCTTTCTAAGGTTTCAAATGTTAGCGTCGCACATCAAAACATGCTAAGGTACGAGAACAGGTTTTCGTTTACTTTCCAGACATTTAAATACCACAAACAATTTTTATAGTTTTTATAGTTTTTTTTTTCATAGCAATCGTTTTAAATGTTAGCAATATTTTCGATAAACCTGTATAACTCTGAACTTTAAAGCCTTTCAAGACTTTTGGGTGATAAACTTTCAATGTTTTTAACAGTCCTTGGTTAATTACTCGTCACCTTGAGTAGATCTTAGTTAATTTCATAAATTGTTCTTTGAAACTGCGTTTTCAAATGTTATCAATTGGGAGAGTGAGATGTACTTTAAATATGATTTATGACTACGCTCGAACTTACCTTTATGTGGAACTAGGTTTTAGGAGATGATATTGGGTTTGAAAGGGGCGTAAAACAATCTCAACCAAAAACTAAATAAATACTTGACAACTGTGGAACAAAATGTTTGTTTTGCAAAATATCCTGTCTGCGATACAATTTTGAAAAGTTTAATCACCACTCTGAATCTTGTGAAATTTTGAAAATAAATATCCGAATCTATACACATATTACGTTTATTATTAGTTGGACGATTGGTGTTGATTCCACCAATTCCGTCAGGATTTCCTAAAAGTATTTTATTGACGATTTTAAATGTGTTAAAAAGTAAGGAAGAAGACAATGAGGCAAATCATATCCACTGAAGAAAAGAAGAGTCAAATATTGGCTGTGTGACAATGGCAATAACAGGTTGTCGACTCTAATATTCACTGTAGGAATATTTAAGGGGCTCCATTGAAACGAAACAGACCAGCAACATTGACGTCACAAAGGGCCGCGTCGCACCTTCCCTGCCCCTGTTCTTGACTGTCTGTGTACTTTCATCACAGATAAAATTATTGACAAATCAAAAATATTAATGTGACAGAAAATATCACCATTGTAAAATAAGTTTTATACAATGATAGAACATACAAATCAAGGATGATTAACTTTTTAACCTTAACATTATTGGTTTTCAGCTAGTAAGTACTGATTCTCACTAGTTTAGCATTGTCGTTGTGGATATTACTTTAGTAACTTTTAGGTTATATTACCTCATTTCCTATCTAAGTAGTTGATTATTACAAAAAAACCTTAGGAACATGAGTATTTATAATAGATTTTATTTAATACTTAATTGAAGAGTTAGGCTTGTAAAAACACATTCTTAAAGCTCTAAACTTATTTCAAAGTAGTACAGTAAAGGGAAGTCCTACTACGGCAGTAAAACCATTGAGTACTCTTAAAACTTTCCATTATTTACTTCTAAACAACCGTAAGTTTCCAAGTGATATTTGGTCCACTTTACCAGTACTAACTAAAATAATTGAGGAAATGTAGAGAAATCATATTTCCAAAGGAACTTAAGTTTTATTAGTTATATCTAACCCTAAATAAGTGTATGATACATAATGCGCTCTAAATAAGTGTATTATAAGAATAGTTGTCGATTTAACAAGTTAGATCTGCAATTAATATCGAAAGAAAACGATTTCTCAGCCCACACGAGACAGTTCTTTAGTTAAAATTCTAAATACCAAACTCAAAATAGAAGTCTGATAAAGCGTTTTTTTTTCAAAAATGAATCTCAAGATAAACTCTACTTAAGAAAAACACTTATTGTTTTGTTGAGAGTGAATGCGATGTTTTTAGCATCTCTCATTAGTTCTGTTGAAAGGAATGATGCTGGTTTTCTTCAACTTGTGTATAGTTTTTTCATCACTCATTTGTTCTTTTATGATAAGGACACATTTTCACTCGGAGGTCACTAAATGAGAGAGGAGGGATTTTTTTCTTTGCTTTAACATTAGACATTCTTTGTTGTGAATAAAGACATAAAACATGTATATGTCAGTCGTCAACATAATATAATAAATTATTGTATAAGTAACGCGAACATTTTTATAGTATAAAGAAAGTATTTCAAGCATTCAGGCAGACAGGAATTCGTCAATACTGTAAAACTCCCTGTCGACCAAAAAACTGTTCAACGCCTTCTTGAATTGAAAGTCCCTCAAACTCCTGATTTCAGCAGGGATTTTTTTGAAAAAGGTGGGTCCGGTGTGTACCATTCCTCTTTCAGAAAGGGGAAGGCGATGTCTAGGTCTGGGAGATTTTCGCCGTGCCTAGCGGGATACCTGTGATTTGTGCCCACAACAGTTAAGTTATCAAATTCAAATTCAAATTCAAAATCATTTTATTTCCGATAGATATACAGCTTGTTACAAACATGAAGCGTAATAAACTTAAAAATAAAAATAAAAATAAAATGGTACAGTAACAAGTATATTTTATTTGTTCATTTTCCTAGGGAAATGTACCCACATGGGCCAAAGCCTGTGAGTGGGTACGAGTCGTTATGCATTGTTTTGGATTAAAAAAATAAAAAAATAAAAAACTTGCAATAGGAAAAAAAGTATTGCTATTTAAAAATATATAAAATTTTATTCAAGTATTCGGAGATAGAAAAAAAACATTCAATTTACAGAAAATAATGTAGAATTACTTTTAGACTAGGAGAAAGGCTGGCAGGCTGGCTGATAAGTCCATTATTGTCAAGTTCAGTATTGTTAGGGTCAAGGTCGGGCAGTCCTGTAGCCAGAGGAGATTATGAGTTCAGCACCTTCCCTTCCGATTTCAGATAACCATTGATTTAAGTGTGCTTTGTCAAGGGTATTTAACGTGGACAAGACTACTTTAAAAATGTATAAAGATTGAAATTTAAGACTATTTAGTGAGCGAAACGTCCCTTTACAAATGTGCAATGGGGGTAGCACTTTGATGATACGGACAACCCGCTTTTGAACCAGAAAAACCTTTGGAGCATGAAGTGAAGCTCGCCACACTTAATGCCATAGGACATGACAGAGGAGAATCAGCCGTGATAAACCATAAGGATAGTGTTCTGAGTGCGTAACAGATACGACTCAGTCTGCTGCACAGTTTCAAAATGTGTGAAGACCATGATAAATTACAGTCCACAGTCTGACTCAGAAACATGACAGAAGACTCTTCTTTAATTTCAAGGTGTTTCAAAGAGATGTCTTTGGGACATTTATTTTTGTGAGAAATTGAACAAGACGGTTTTTCAGAATTTAAAACGAAATTATTGACTGATATCTAATTTTTAAGGGCTCCCTATGGATTCGTTACTCTACTGAGATCAGAGTTTTACAAGTATATTTCAATAAGATCTGCCCATTTTTCCGAGAGTTATCGAGCTCAAATTCATACAAACGCATCAATAAAATAAATTAATTGTGATTTAGACTGTTAAGATTCTTAATCGAAAAGTTATTATGGACTCAAGATTATATTTAACCATAAGACAAACTTTAATAGCTTCTTCCATATAGTAAAATTCGCAAAGATTCTTAAGTCGTAAGTCAAGAATGATTTAAAAATCTTAAAAATGTAATTAGGTTATATATTTTGTTTTGATATACATTCTCTACCATATTTTCAAGTGCTATCGCCTTACATCATCGTTGAGTTAGCAGAGGTCCCGGGGAATATCTACATCAGCATCGGATGTTGGCTCGGCTAATATTTGATTTATCCTGACCAGTACCATTAACTTCCTCAACAGCCCTGTGGTCTAGGCGGCGCTTTCAGTTTAACGTGTAGGAAAAGCATAACTTTGATATTTGTAACAATGTAAATGCCTTTTCTGTCTCCTTTAAATTGTATTACAGACACAGCATATGCTTCTTTTATTTTAATATGTCTAATAATTTAAAACTAGAAATATTCGATAAAAGAAATTTAAGAGAAATCGGGGACAGCTGTTTTTTTCCTGACGTAATGCGAATAAAATATAAGGCCCTTTTCACACAAAGCGGTTTTGACGCGGCTGCTGCCATTCGACAAGGAGTAATGCGATTTTTAATTGTATGTGACCTTATATGTGCTTTCATACGATGCGGCAATTTGGTATGATCCACCCACATGCTAAACTAAAGCGGCAGTATCCGCATAAAAACAGCATCGTGTAAAAGGGGCATAAGGTAAATTTTTTAGATCTAAAGAAAAATTTGAAAAGTTTCCATGATTAAATTGTAAAAGCAACTAATATATTTATTTAAAAATAAAACAAAGTACATAATTTAAATTTTAACTTATTCTGATAAAACTGAAAATTACTGAATTAAGGGCTCATATGGATTCGTTAACTCCATCCATAATAAACCATAAGACAAACCAAAGACAACGTTATGGACAATTATATTTTCTTATTGAGGCCCATTTTTTCCGAGAGTTATCGAGCTTAAATTCACACAAACGCATCAATGAAAATAAATGAATTGTGATTTAGGCTTTTGAAGATTCTTAATCAAAAAACTATATATTTTGACCGTATATTTTGAAATATGTGAGGTTTACACTATTATATTAGAGTTTGTTTGATTATATTCGTTGTAATATTAACTCACTGTAAAACCAAATAAAAAGCTGCAACACATTATGAATTTTGTTGAACTGATAGAATATCATTTACGGAACTTCAACTAAGTATTTAAATTTTCAAAAGAAATATATAATAAATATCTTGTGCATGAGCAAAATAAATATGCCGGAGTTGCTTTTGCCAAAAGTTTATTACATCCGGAAGTTGTAATCATATTCAAGCTCGTTAATGACTAATTTTTTACAATCACAAAAATAATATATCAAGCAAGTGGTCATAAACCGTTAGCATGATTATTAGGTAAAGTATTCCTTAGTACGTGTAATTTCAATGAATGCATAAAGTATTAGAACTAAATATATCATTGTCAACGGAAATATATTCTTTATAAACTGATCAAAAAACCTGTTTCAATAAGAATCTTCAGTGAAAAAATCATTTTTACCTTGAAAGACCAATACCAGGTTGAATAAATTATTGTCCCTTCAGTTGCAAATCTGAAACTGTCTTCATTGTATGTTGCAGTCAAAGTTAGTTGCATTCGTTTAATTTTTCTACACTGTAGATGTTTTGGGGAAATAAGTCCAGTTTAGGGTTAGTTTTATTTAATATCCCACCCAATATACTAAATAAATATTTTTTCAGGACTATCAAAAAAAGTTTTTTACAACTTTTTTAATGGTAGTTATACATATGTTCTACATTAAAAAAATAAGTTATACAATAACTTAATAAATATAATAAGCAAGCGTAAAATATTCAGTATTATTTAAAAAAAAGTATTAAAACCCAAAAGAAATATGTTAGGTTTGCTAGAAAGGTATCGGCTTTTTTCATAGGAAGTTCCTTTTTACAAAAGGATTAAACGCAGACAGTTCCGAAAACCAAGATGTGAAAATAATTATCTCTAAAACTCTGAAAAAAACTTAGTAAAAAGTTATTGTACAGAGCTAATAACGATAAAAAAGAATTTCAGCAGCAAAAATTTTAAAAACAATAATAATTTAATGATACTTTGATCGTACCTGCTGTTCAGCACTATCAAGCTACAACCCAAAAACATAAGCGACTTTTTATCTCCAAGAGAAAACTATATAATGTTTAATATTTTACTTAAACAAAAACCACTCTTTCTGCGGTTTGGAAGGAAAGTTTGACCGTTGTCACAACAAATTGTGTTCTCAGTTGTGGTTAGACTCAAAACAACGTGCTTGGCAAACAATCTAACTTGCCCCAATCAAGCGTCGTCGACAAAATTTTGATTCGTTGGACTTTATTTACAGGGCAAATGAAGTGTTTTTGCTGAAACCTTTGTTTTAATACAATCTTAATTATTCATCCCCGAATATTAAACAGCCAATCGCACTAAATGCTTATGCAAGATAATTACTCTTTTGGGCTCGGATGTAAAAAATTTAAATACGAAGACACGACCGTATTCTCATCTGGAACTCAAATGATAAATAAGTATACTGCATTACTATAGTATAAATATATTTATGTGTCTTAGATTCTTAAATTATTATTATATTTTACTTCGATTGAAATAATAATTTGTCATGATAAATATTGCTAATTCTTTAATATCACAAACATAGCAAGAATAGCATATTGCTATATTGCTATATTGCTATAGCAAGAATAAAACTTTTTCTTACTATATTGCTATAGCAAGAATAGCATGATTAGTGCAACTGTCATAAACTTCAAAATGTATGTAACAATTATATTAATTTGGTAAAACAAATTTTCTCTAGAAAAATCTTCTTTTTTAATGAACTCTAACCTTTTTCTCTAATTTCAGTAACGTAGTTTGTAAGAAGCTAAATATTTATCCTTTAAATGTTTTAAAATCCACGCATTGAAAAGTTAAAATTAATAAAAAAGTAAAGAGTGTAAGGCATAAAGTTTAAAACTAAAACGAAACATGAAATAATACATGTATTTTTTATTTCATGCCGTAACTTGACTATAACGAGAATCTATCACACAAAAATTCTTAAAAATATCTTATCTTATATCCGTTATCTTTCGGAGGAATACAAATATATAACTAGAAGCTCGTTCTATTAATTGCATTAACTTTGTTCTTTTCAACGATGAAATACAGCAAGTCCCAAAAAAGGTGCTCATCCAAACAGCTGCTTATAAACTTCAAATCGCTTGTTCCATAATGCAGCATTTAGCGTCTCGATCAACTCACTCCCAAACCCTCCAAGAAGCCCAGATACTCTACCTCGATGTTTTTTTTTCACGCTGAACACCAGATAACTTTTTTTTCAGACCAACACAACACCTTATAGTATCTAGGTTCTTAAGCAAAATATAACATCTGCTTTAATGGATATAACTTTTCAAAAATGTCCAGGAATGGTTGAGAACATGCTAAGAGAGATAGCTTATAACAATCTACAGTCGAAAAAAATGTAGAGCATATTGTTGAAAGTTAAGTTTTTATACAGCTACCAAAGAAAATTAAGTTACCTTTTTAGTCCAATACAATATGTTGCAATAATATTGAATGAAGACCATTAAATAGACGGAGAATTTTAGAAAGAAAACCTTCTCGTACAAATAAAATTCAAAAAAATATTACATGAGGAAGACTGCTACTTTTTCACTCTTCATTTGAACCAACCAGAAATAGAGCGGTTCCTGGAAAACGATATTTCCTTTTAACCAAGCACCGGCACCGGCTAATATACATTAGCGGGTAATCAAACGCAAATATTCCTCTAAGGATTCTATGAAAAAATCACGAATAAGGAAGAATATATTACCGTAGACCTAAAACATGGACCATGGAAGACATAGTAAGACCTAAAACCTCCCGGTTTTAGGTCTTATTATGTCTACCATTAATAAGTTTTTCTATCAAGGTCCAAAGATAGAAATATTCCTATTGCAGGCCTGCTTCAACAAACTTATCTAAGAACATTATCAAGTTAATATTCAAAAACATGTACGTCTTCGTTCTAGCAAAACAAAAATGTTTCCCTCAAGCTAAAAGTTGTATTAAATCTAAAGATACTAAAGCATACGTTGCTTGATTTTCAGTTACTTTAATAATTCATCAAAATTAATTTGGTGACCAGCTATCAAATAGAATAATTCAACTGCCTACTACCCGTTATGCCAATATACAAAGGAAAATATAGTATGCTATGATGTTTATTATACTAAAGACTAAGGGTGTAAGTGTAGTGATTTTTAAGTCTACTCGAGTCGAGTCGAGTTTCAAAAAAATACTCGCGAGTTTCGAATTTTTTCCGATTCGAGCGTTTCGAATGATAGTTAACATATATATTACTGATTAAATAAAATGTAATATTTTTTTGCTACTTAACTGGGATGTTTACCTGTGAGTTAAGAGCAAACCTGTTTTCAAATTAAATGAATCGATAATTCAGGCAATCTTGAACATAACTTTATATGATTACTCCAAATTTTATTAAACTTCCAACCTTAGGAGGTAAATACCAAGCTACATCTGCTCTTTTTGCTTTGAAAGAAGTTTTTGTAACATATTTTTATAGATTTCAAAGTTAAATCAGTCTCATTGAGCTTAAGTAAGAAAACATCTCAGATTATAGAAAGGAAAAAACAAAACTAAATTTATTGATATTAATAGTAATTCAAAAACCACTTTAATTCAAGTAAAATAACAAATGTGTCATGGTGGCTGTTCATGACTGGTGTTGACTGTGAAAAACAACCGTAAAATACAATCGTGCATAACAATCCCGGGTAGACGGCGGGAGTAACTACTCGACGCGAACATTCGAGTATTTTTTTAAACTTTGATTCGAGTCAAGTAGTGTAAACTCGGCTCGAAAAAGCTCGATAATCGAGTACTCGCACACCCCTAGTAAATACACAAGTTGTATTTTTTAGCGAATTTCCCCTATAGGGAAGAAGCTATTACCGTAGGTCTCATGGTAAGACCTAAGCCCGAGACCATTATAACTTTTCATTTTGGGGCCACCAGAAGCAAAAAACACCAATCGTTTGAATTTTTATATATATATATATATATAACTTATTGATATGAAAGTGACCATGGGCTAAAGCCTCGAAAGGTCTAATTAAATAATTTTAAAACAGGGTACTGTGTTCTGAAATGTTAAAAATAATATATATATATATATATATATATACATCTATATATATATGTGTCTGTTAGCACGATAGCGGCCGTAAAAATGGTCCGATTTTAATGAAAATTGGTACAAACATGTAAAGTGGTAATCACTCGGATGAGTTCGTGAACCAGCCCGATCGGACCACCGGAAGGGGGGGTAAAGGGGGTTAAACGCCCCCAAAAATAGGTTTTTTGAGTTTTTTAATAAGAAAAATAAAATTTATCGAATTTTTGTCGGCACCATTGAATTCAGCTCAAAAAAACAAACAATTTAATAATTTGAATCACTGCTCTATGTCCATTGGTTACCGAGATATTGACAGTGGTAAACACAGTACGTTGTCCCAATGTTAACCTTATGGGAAATAAGGAAAAATCTATATCTCGGTTATTTCTCAACATATCTTAATAAAACTTGGTAAATGGCTTCTTCTAGTTCAGATCTACTAAGTATTGAATTAAAACCACCCAGATTTAATATACCTGTAGCAGCAAACCTGCGAAGTCATTACCCATGTTATTCTTATGGAGCTTACCAAAACATGTCAAATCTCGCTATGTAGGATTGAAATATGTTGTTTTGCATTTGAAATTCGCTGAGTATGCAGGTCTGCTGCAACGGGGGTATTTACTCCTTAGCCCATAAGGACCTCAAATGTAGCTACTTGTAATCCTTATACTTACTGTGATTGTAAAGTCGAATCATATAACTTAGAGTATCTATTTCGGGATCCAAATATTTTTCTGATTAGACGTTATTCGTACATTACAAAAAAGTCTAAAATAAAACATGTTCAGTAATCTAACAATAATATTTATTTGTGCCTTGGATATTTTTTTCGGAAGCTTTCTACTCTTGAAGTGCAAGTGGCAAGTATTAAGCCGGGGTGACGTGTGGGCCAGATGAACAAAGTTGTGACGCGAAACTGTTAATAACTGCCACGCTGTAACGTGCGCCGCCGCCGGCCCCTCTCAGACTGCTGCGCTGGCAAATAAATCAAGAGCGTCAAGTGCTGTAATAATTTAAAAGAAATATCTTAAAAAGAAACTTGGAATTAGTTGGGAAAAAGAAAAGCAATTTTTACCAATCAAATTGTGGCAGGTTTTTTTCATAGAGATGTTAAATGAACTTTTTTTGTTTGCGATGATGTTAAAACTGAATTTTTATTATTTTAAGATTTTTCAGTTTTAATTTTCCAATTTCGATTCAACTGGACAAATGTTTAAAGATTGAAAAAAGTCAATTTACATAATTTGATTTAGCAACGCAGACAGTTTTTTTAATTATCACTAAATACTTGTTGATCAAAATTTAGTTATATTAAATGACAATGAAAACATTAAAGATATTTAATGTTTGTCTACAAATTGATTGTTTGACAACAGATATTTATGTGTTGAGTGAGTAAAGTACAACTCACTTTAGACACTACGCACTTTATACAATTATTCCACTAGGCAATGTGCTTTAATTTTGAAATACACATATCAGTCTTCCCTCACATGCAATAATATAAATATCCTAACCATAAAAAATCATGTTTTTACCTTCCTAGTTTAAAAAATATCTATTTTGTTTCGTTCTGTTATTAGCGCCTGTATCCAGGTAGCTGCAACAATTCATGCTCCAGCGATCAGCTGATTGTTGCAACGTTTTTATGTGCTTAATTCTTGGACGTTATCACAGGTGATTGTTGTTGATGTTATTCTTTACATGATTATTCCTGCCACTAAATAGCTGTTAGCTCCTGCATTCGTTGAACTGCAACATATTTGCACGTGAGCGTGAAGATTCGAAGGCGCTCTAATTTTTGAATCATTGATTTCAATGTTATTTTTATGGGTTTACATTGCCTCCCGCCGGCGCGCGGCGCCGGGAGAAATATTGATCACTTTACTCCCGCTGGGAGATAAATTATTATTTACCTCACCCGATACAATGAGTAAAAGCCTCTAAACATAGCAGGTGAGGGAAAACATATGTAAACTATACATATGATTATCCTATTGTAAGCTAATCGTGAAAATGTTGTTGCAATCTAATGTGAAACGAATTTTAATTATAGGTACCCTAAGTTAAAGAGCAAACCGTAAAATCGCTCTTGATCTTATACAAACGATCTAACCACACGCATCTATGAACACAATTTACAACAACTTTATCGTTTTAGTATTTATAGTTGCACGATCTGATCCTAAGTATACGGGGTGTTCCGGAATTTCAAGCGGTATTAGTAAAACATGCGACGGCCGCGCTAGGGGTGTGCATCCCCCCGTTACATTACAGACTGTATGTATTCATGGCCCCGGTGCCTCCCTACAGTCCGTACAACTTTAATGTCTGGTTTACACCCCCTAATCTGCATTACACTGCATTAGTATCGCCTATTGAGCACTAACATTGTCATGTGTTGTAGGCTAAGTGCTAAGTGCGGTAGTGCGGCAAATAAGTTTATGTAAGTCGACTTTGTAATGGGTTCTTATTGTAATAGCTTTGAAAGCTTTACAATGAATTACTTGATCTTGTATTTCGTTTTATAAGATATTTAAATAAAATATGAAGTTAAATCTTTGCAGCCTTTAAGGAAAGGCTTGCGGTACTGTAATGTTTTTAACTCATCGGAACTTATTTTTTAAATATCACGAAGTCAACTTTGGTAAACACATGGTGATATAACGACACATAATACGTTTCCATTGATTAAACATTGAAAAATATTGTGATGATGAGTGAAGATTACCCAGTTTAATTTGAGTTTTCAGGAAAAGGTAAGATTTTAGAAGTATTCACAGAAACGTACAAATTTTTAGCCTATGAAGCTAAAACATCGAAATGTTGAATACCGATTCCGATGGTAAGTGTTAGAGGAAATTGTGCCATATTGTTTCATTGATATTAATTTTCGTATGCAGAATTACACAGGGTATTTGGTGAGTTCCCACATATATTGTTCTTTATTTGTAAAAATAACAATCCCCATAACCACCAAACATTGTTGGGTAGTGATTACATCATTTTTAGTGGGTACTCATTTTCAGTCACCACCTCGTAACAACCAGATTATATATGTAAATATTTGATAAAAATCATGGTTTTGCGACTCATTTTTTAAAACTAGGTGTTTATACACCGAGTACATTTTCGCAATCTGTTTTCAAAAGTCAAATTATTTTTTCAACTCGTTTAACTTAAAAAAATTTGATAAACTTTAACGTTGCGCAACAATAAAATATGGTTCAGCCCGAATAAGACAGTGAAAATTAATAATATTACAAGTGGCAGAAAATCTTTACAAGTTTAAAGATGGTATCTCAAGTGGCAGAAAAGTGAAAATACAAATTTGTCAATAATGCAAATAGACGAAAACCTAGGGACGGGAGACAACAAATAGTAATGCAAAATCTGTATGTTTCAATACAGAAACAAATCTAGAAAGGGGGCCATTTTTATTCAAAATACCCTGTGTATTCTCTCTTCATATACTTGTTTCTCCCTTTTAACACTCGTTTTTTTCTACATTCATCAAGGTGCTCACGAAATGTAATTTTTCGTGTAGAATAGAATTTTCCAATATCGCGTTATTCCTTAAACGAATAAAATGCAAGGATTTTACTCCTCTTTAACTCGTAACTTGTTAAATTGGCCAACACTTAAAATTTGTATTGAAATATTCGAATTCTCATTTTCATATTTATATACTGTATATATATATATATATATATATATATATATATATATCATGATTAACAGCTAAGTAAGTGTTTAATTCTAGGAAAGAGGTTCGCATTTACTCGAGTAACGGGAAAGTTATGTAACGGGCGTAGATTACCTGATCAAATATTAGCCAAACCTACGATGCGGCGCCGGGCACGGGCGGGCGAGCTGCCGCTACGAGAACATAAGTTTGTATCTAGGATTAAAGCATTTTTTATTAAATTTCATTATGCCAGGAGTTTGCATAACATCATTAAACAATAAATTATACTATGTTGAAAATTTAGGACTTGATGGTGTTTAAAAATGTACTTGTTTTTGTTAAAATTTGTTTAAGCATCCCTTAAAACCTAATCGTAAATGTTTACTTTGTTTTAGCGAATTTCCCTTATAGGGAAGAAGCTATTACCGTAGGTCTCATGGTAAGACCTAAGCCCCAGACCATGATAACTTTTCGTTTTAGGGCCCTCAGAAGCAAAAAACGCCATTCGTTCGAAATTTTGTGTGTGTGTGTGTGTGTGTGTGTGTGTGTGTGTGTGTGTGTGTGTGTGTGTGTGTGTGTGTGTGTGTGTGTGTGCGCGCGTGTGTGCGTGCGTGCGTGCGTGCGTGCGTGCGTGCGTGCGTGCGTGCGTGCGTGGGTGCGTGGGTGCGTGGGTGCGTGGGTGCGTGCGTGCGTGCGTGGGTGCGTGGGTGCGTGGGTGCGTGGGTGCGTGTGTGCGTGGGTGCGTGGGTGCGTGTGTGCGTGTGGCGTGTGCGCGTGTGCGCGTGTGCGCGTGTGCGCGTGTGCGCGTGTGCGCGTGTGCGCGTGTGCGCGTGTGCGCGTGTGCGCGTGTGCGCGTGTGCGCGTGTGCGTGTGCGTGTGTGTGTGTGTGTGTGTGTGTGTGTGTGTGTGTGTGTGTGTGTGTGTGTGTGTGTGTGTGTGTGTGTGTGTCTGTGAGCACGATAGCGGCCGTAAAAATTGTCCGATCTTAATGAATTTTGGTACAGACATGTAAAGTGGTAATCCCTCGGACGAGTTCGTAAACCAGCCCGATTGGACCACCGGAAGGGGGGGGGGGGTAAAGGGGGATAAACCCCCCCAAAAATGGCTTTTTTGAGTTTTTTACATAGAAAAATAAAATATACCGAATTTTTGTTGGCACCATTGAATTCAGCTCAAAAAAAACAAACAATTTAGTATTTTGAATCACTGCTCTACGTCCATTGGTTACCGAGATATTGAAAGAGGTAAACACAGTACGTTGTCCCAATGTTAACCTTATGGGAAATATGTAAAATTCTATACCTCGGTTATTTCTCAACATATATAGATAAAACTTGGTAAATAGCTTCTTCTAGTTCAGATCTACTAAATAATGAATTGAAACCACCCAGTTTTAATATACCTGTAACAGCAAACCTGCATACTCATTCCCTATGTTATTCTTATGAAGCTCACAAGAACATGTCAAATCTCGCTATGTTGGATTGAAATATGTTGTTTTGGATTTGAAATTGTCTGAGTTTGCAGGTCTGCTGCAACGGGGGTATTATTATATTATTCTTTCCAATGACATTCATTGAATAATAAATCTTAGGCAGAAACAATGTTTCCATTTTGAGCTCACGTCTTAGTCATGAAAAAAAAACTATTAAGCTTGTAACTAATTCAAAATAGTATATTTCTTTAATAGGACCTAAAGTAATGCTTTTTGTTCAAGGGCAAGTTTTACGTCCGAGGCTGTTAGCCGAGGTCCATAAATGTCCGACGAACGAAATCAGCTTTAGTTCCGTGTGATGAACTATATGTTTCGTTATATCGCTAAATGTAACACGCTAACTACTTAAGATAACCAAATGTTACAACTTGCTAACCTTTTAAGACACCTCCCAAAGATGCATTTTGTTTTTGCTATTTAAAACAATCAGCTGATTGACTGTTTCATTATGTTAGATTAGACTGACAACAATGAACAACTATCGATGTATCGACCACATTTAATAATCGATTGGTGAAACGAACGAGTTTCGCAAACTGATTAAACCGACAACAATGCAACAATGATTTTCAATTAATAATAACAACCGATAAACACTCTCGATGCTATCGATAGCTCACCATTTACGCTGACGTACACAAGTTAGCAGTTTTAGTACATTATAAAGAAACAGCTGACGTCCTCGTCATTAGCTGATTCTTTTTCTCCCTAGGGCGGAAAAGAGCGTCTTTAGACCCGCAACACACGTGACGAAATCTGCCTTTTTCGCAGCGGTATAGCGAAAAATATATTTCTTTTAATACTTTTTAATTTCATCGCAGAGTAAAAATATCCCCGAATCATAATAGTATAATTCACTACTAGTCACAAAAGTAGCCAATTTCGGGGCAAGATAGTGTTTTACTTGCGATGCGTAAGCCGAGCATGTAAAACACTATCGAGCCCCGAAATGGGACTTTTGTGACGAGTTGTGAACAATAATTTTCATCACGATGCAAATAAGTAACCAAACTTAAAAAAAACTCATCCAATATTTCATAATTAATAATTTTTCTATAAGCAAACACAATATGGCTGAACTGTCTATTTTAGTTTAAAGTCAGCTGGTAGAACTGTCAAAATAGGAACTTCGTTTGTTTGGGTACGACAAAATTTTGTTTGGGTACCGAAAAAGTTTGTTTGGGTACGGATTGCAATATTTGGGTACCGAAATATCATCTGATCATTATTTGTTTTGATGAAAGGAAATCGAGGGTTTTCGTGGATCTCAGCTGTACGATAACGGGCAATTTTTGTATACAGAGTGATGAAAATTCTTTTCTAACCATCTCTTACCGAAACAACAAAAACATTTTCTCCAAGACATTGGCGACACCGCTCTCGGGGAAGAATGCGAGTTGCGGAAAGTTCATTCAAATGTTAAACAAGATTTGTGGCGAGTTCAAAGCCAGCCCGGGCTCCGGAGGTGGGAACACTGCCAAATGGAGCGTTTGGGCCACGTGTGGGCCGTAAACATCTTGTGAACGCAGCTCTACGTGCATGCGATATCATTACGTCTTTGGTAAACCGGTCAAATTCCGTTATCTGCCCACAACTGTATATTTCCATTATATCAAAGTAATATAACGTTTGACAGTATACAACAAATAAATAGCATGTGCACAGGTGATTGGAGATGTAAAAGAGCAATTATAAAAACAAACTTTAATCATACACCGCCTGATTTGCACCCGAGAGTTATCTTACGAGCCGTTGTCTTATCTCATGTCACCGCTACCTGTAGAAACGGCATAAGTACCATACTACAGTGGCGGCTGGTGGGTTAAATGAACAGGAGGACTCACTTACTACTAACTACTAAAAGAGCATTAAGGATTTTGTGTATTACACTTACCTTTGATTGCTATTCACAATTTCATGGTCTACCAATATCCGCTGAATTCTCTATTAAAACAATAACAATCAATTATCACCAACCCTGGTTACCGACTCATTGGAGTAAAAGAGACACATGAAACACAGAATGTAAACAAATAACCTCACTTTAGCTCCCATCCCTCAAAGTTTAGGCTACGAGGTTAGAGAGATTGGTAGGTTGCTATGGTTACTAAAACGAATAAACAACAGTTGCACCAACATGAATCGTGCAATCATAACGGCAGCGAAGGTTCAGCTTCTTAATGCCCTAAACAGATTGTGGTGGCTGCACTGATTACTGATGTGCGCGCGCATCTTCGGACGCTGTCCCAGGCTGCGTATAACACAACACGGCAATGACGTCAGAGCACCCTATCCACTGTCTGCTAGATTTGCCATAAAATAGCATGCGTTAGGATTGGGACGCTCCGGGCAGCGTCCGCGAGATAAACGCGCAACAGCAGTGACTCCTAAATACTTTTGCAAAATATTTCGATGCGTATAGTTGAAATGAATTCATCATTAATGGTCAGTATAATGAAAATTAGTGGTTTTTCACTCTTTGTCGGATACATATATAAATTAATTTAATTCAGTATATTTGAAAATCTTCTGGGGGGGCGGCGTCCGAGAGTCCTTATGGGCCGGCCGCCACTGCCATACTACTCCAGCCTCCAGTCCTTATCCTACTGTTCAGGGTAGTATAAGGACTTCGCGTCTGCTTCCCTAACACTTCGGATGCCTCATCACAGAACAGCATTGTATGACCGGGGTTTCGTTGTCACTGCTTGTCGTCTCTGGAATGGCTTGCCAGAATTCATTAAGTCTCTGGAAAGTCGTCGTCGGTTTGTGGTGGCACTGAAGGATTTTTACTATCAGCGGATGTCCTTGGCCGGTGCGTCCTTGGGGGTATGTCTTCTACGTGGTTGCTGATGGATGGAAGTTTGTGTGATTGAGTAAAATTTATGTTATTTTTTTGTTTGTAAATACAATTTAAGTTTTGTTATTAGAGCTATTTGTGAAACACTATTGTAACAGGTTAAGTGTAAGAAAGGGCCAAGTGGCCCTACCTTTGCCTGTATAAATATATAATTTTTCATTTCATTTCATTTTAACGGCAACACAAGATTAGAGGTTAGGTCAAGTTAGGGTGGATTAGGTTAGGTTAGGTTAGGATCAGATCTAATCTAATTTTAATACTGTATTTTACAGTATAAATTAACCTAACCCAACCCAACCAGCGGCCGGCGCGGCGCGGCGATGCATCCTCGATGTTGCCGTTATCTATACACACAAGGCAAGATCGACAATAATACCGGCAGAATTATTCAGAAATGATTCCGATATGCTTGGCAAACTATCCAGTAATTAAACATCTTACCCATAAAACGTATAGCCTACAGCCAATACGAAAAAGTTTTGCAGTTGTGGGTAGGTAACGGATTTTGACCGGTAAACTACATCTACATGTACAAGGGGACCAAGTGTGAGTAAATAATGATGCAATCGAACTTCAAAGATGGACAAAACATTTTGTTATTTAGTTATTTTAATTTCAAAACAGCTTGTTCAAAATTCTTCTTGGATATAGTTATCTAGATAATTTTTCCTTCCAGTTCTGCTGAAGGCTTGCATGATGTATTACTGTGTGTGTATCTTCTACTACTCGTGTACTCGTGGGTGTTTAAATATATCGGGACCTATGTTTGTAGCGAACGTGTCATACTCTACTACGGTATATTGTGCTATAGTGATTGTACTCTAAACTGAATACTTTGTACAAGTAACAAAATAATGCAAAATGTTTCATAATCCACGCGTACGATTTCCACTTGGATTGTATGTATTTTTTTATATTTAGTTTTTGAGAAATAAAATGAATTTTGAATTTTTTATTTGAACTGTGGTGACTATATATGCTCTAAAATCGTGATTACACTCTGCTATGGTGACTACACTCTACTGCAGTTGCCATATTCTATAGTGGTGGTTATACTTTACTATGGTGAGTTCCTGCTTTTGCATGACATACAAAGTTTATTAAAGAATCGGAGGTCATATTGTTTACAGACAGACGTTGCTTATTCTCATTCACCGCACACCACGATTTACAGTCTAATCACCATAGTAGAGACTGATACGTTTGCCACAAATATAGGTTTAGCAGATACTGCTTTATGTCAGAACCGTTGAATTTAGAGACCCATGACAACACCATCACACAGAACTGAAAGGGAAATTTGAGTATAACTTTAACTTATACAGCAAGATTTTTAAGTACGTGAATTAAAATTCACCAATTTTTAGGTTATAGACTTAAAACTATTTTAGAACATGAAACATAAGGTTTTGTCCAACTTAAAAGACTAGAGGAATTAAAATATTCAATATCGTTTTTAAGGAAAATGGTAATGAATAAAATACGTAGTGTACAGAACATTTGATTAAAATAATCAACCCTACATTATTTCCACAATGCTTCAAAGATTTGTCAAACTCGGCCTCGGGAAAACAGAGGATTTATATTGTTGGAAAAAGCTGCGATGGAACATCCGCTGATGGTTTTTAGTTTAATTAGAATCGTGTACCGGAAAGAGTTACTCGAGTTGGCGAGTTAAAATTGGCAGCAACTTTTGGCGCTGACGACGGTAACTCGTGTTGTGCGATAAAGTTACTCTCCGACCACACGTGGACGTGAAACACTGCTGTAAACTGTTGTAAAATTGCGACCACCTCGGCGAAATATATCTTTAGTAACGTTCATGTCATTCATAAGTGAATATAATGTAAATTTGTTATTATAATTAACCAACCTTGATAGCCTTTTATAGTTTGTATTGAGAGAAAGGAACCCTAAAAAAATGTCAATGCCCAGGACACTCCGACTTTTTCTATCATATTGAAGATGTATTTTACGTTATGTTGTAAAATCGATGTGTTTGAAAAATTAAATATTTTTTTTTATTAGAATGAAAAATAAAATCATTTTTCATGCATTCTTTTTTTACCTGTTCTGTACATTTTATGAAATAAAATGTACAGAACACTCGGTCACTTTCGAGTTTTTCGTTTAAGTCAATGTTTGAACGTAAGTTGTTTAAGACTACTGATCGTTTAGACTGAAGACAATTGTTTTAAATAATATGTGCTAAATTAAATGATAATGTAAATATATTTTGTAAAATCCACTAAAATTCTTTATTACCTTTCCGTGACGAATTTATCGAGGCTCTTCTTCAAAACCTGGAAAGAAAAATAAATATATTAGTAAATCATTTTTGCAATATTTATCTTCCAACAGTAAACACATTATATAGAAGAAAAAAATGTATGAAGCAGCATAACAAAATTATAAAGGATGTACGTAATCACACTGAAATAGAAAAAACTTAAATTGAGTATTCAAATCAATAACAATCCATACGTATTAAAAAGGAGAGTGAAAACTATCTCTGTCACAGAAAACTTCCGGTCATGGCAGAAGAGTATTTTAATTTAGTGAAGAATACACGATCTCATAAAAGATAGCTCAATTTGATTTAAAATTTCAGAGTTTTATTAGGGAGTTTTTAAAATAACTTTACGTCGATCGAAGATAGTAAGCCTAATAGACATTGAGCCGTACAACTAAGTTATAACTTAGAGTTATATGGACAAGTGTATAGTGTAACACCTCTATAACTTGAGTTATATGGATAAGTATAAATGACATTTAAAATAAATAATTCATGCAAGTCTGCTAGTCTAATGATAGGATCAAACGCTATGAGAACTATTTTTACGAACAGTTTTTTCTAGACAAAACATTGACCATCAAGAACTGGAATTCACAAGGACCATATTAGTCGATGACACTGAATAAAAATCTGTCGTAATAATTTTGTACTACTTACTACAGTAGCATCACGATTTACCACACCGCTCTCCAACAAAAGTAAAACACAAATGCAAATTGAACCTTGGGCTGAAAGGGTCTTTTAACAATAAAAGTTAAAAGCACCTCCAAGGGCAACGTCTCCAGGGAAAACCTAAACCAACAAGAGACCTCGCAGACAAAGGCAGCGATATTTACTGTCCCTATCTTGCACATTATCAATGAACCACTGATCCCATCAGACTTGGTCTACAGATCTCCTTTCATGTCTTTATTCGCTGAAACCTAAGTCTGAGGTTTAAGCTTCAATAAAATGTTAACTCATATTTTATAATACTGGAGTTAAATATTTTGAATTCACAGAACTTGGTAAGCAACGGTTCTCTTGGTTAAAAAAGTAAACGTTTTGATTTTATCCTGACGAAAAATCAGCTTCCTCTTTTTCTCTGTTTTGAGATAAGAAAACCAACATTTGCGACGCTACTGGTGTGTCATCAGTGTGAAAGTTTTTGAGAAGAATGGGCAAAAATTTTTAACATCACTCAATGATGTCCAATATTGATATTTGCTCAAATATTTCGAAGGGTTGGTTATTTTAAATGGTTAACAGGGAAATGGAAACAAACTGCAACTTAGGTAAAGGTGAAAAAGGTCACTTGTTGTGTATGAAGAGAAACAACAATTGGACTCAATATGTCATGAAGAAAAAAGATGGAAGACTGAAGTTGCTTTGAAAACTAATTGCATTTCCATTTTATTATTTGAACTAGAAAATTGTGAAGTATGAGATGGATTGGTTTTCAATTAACAATAAAATCTGAACTACATCAGATACTTTTCGTGTGAAGAACTGAATTTCATGCATCTATAACACTTTAAGTTTTAGAAGCAACATTTAAATGAGTTAACACATCGTTTAATGATGTTTAAATTACGTTTAATGATGTTCACATCATTAAAAGGTCCTCTGAATATTCAATGTCAATATAGTCAATAAAAAGTAAGAGCAGTGTTGATTATTAGAAAGGATTATATTATATATTACGAGAGATTGAGAATTAGACAAGTATCCAAAAAAAATGTACATATTATTAATTATTTCTTTATCATAATCGACATGATTGAGCACTTCTTACAAGACGAACTAGTACATTTATTTTCAACCGAATCACATAAAAATAAATTTACAGGTTTGTTGCAGTAAAAAAGTTAACATGCACACGTGCACACCATTTTCAAAAAGGAAAACGATCACCAATTGTTTTAAAATATACAATTTTTACAACAAAACTCCACTGCGATGGACGGGCACACTTTATTAATTTAAATATTAGAATTTTACAGATAAAACTCAGTTTATGGCTTATGGAAAGGTTATTTTAAAAATGTGTATATAGTTTTTAGCGAATTTCCCCTATAGGGAAGAGGCTATTACCGTAGGTCTCATGGTAAGACCTAAGCCCGAGACCATGATAACTTTTAGTTTTGGGGCCCCCAGAAGCAAAAAACACCATTCGTTCAAATTTCTAGATATATATATATATATATATATATATATATCTATATATATATATCTATATATATATGTGTCTGTAAGCACGATAGCGCTCGCAAAAATGGTCCAATCGGAATGAAATTTGGCACAGGCGTGTAAAGTAGTAATTATTCAGATGAGTTCGTGAACCAGCCCGATCGGACCATCGGAAGGGGGGGGTAAAGGGGGATAAACCCCCTCGAAAATAGGTTTTTTGAGTTTTTTACATAGAAAAATAAAATTTATCGAATTTTTGTTGGCACCATTGAATTCAGCTCAAAAAAACAAACAATTTAGTATTTTGAATCACTGCTCTATGTCCATTGGTTACCGAGATATTGAAACTGGTAAACACAGTACGTTGTCCCAATGTTAACCTTATGGAAAATAAGTAAAATTCTATATCTTCGTTATTTCTCAACATATCTTGATAAAACTTGGTAAATAGCTTCTTCTAGTTCAGATCTAGTAATTATTGAATCAAAACCATCCAGTTTTAATATACCTGTAGCAGCAGACCTGCATACTGTCAAATCTCGTTATGTTGGATTGAAATACATTGTTTTGCATTTGAAATTCGCTGAGTATGCAGGTCTGCTGCAACGGGGGTATTATGATTATATCTAAATGTCTTGAATAGGTAGAGCCAAATAACTTTGCCTCTCACAGAGAGCTCTGAAACCAGTGAATTTGTACTTTTTCGATACCATCAGTGATGCAACAACTGTATGATGAATATTAAACACGTAATAAAACAATTATTTACTATAGCTGGAAGTCAACCGGATGATTATTTTCAGAGCCAAAGTTATTTGGCTACGTATAATATATTTCATGAAACACAGAAAGTATAACTGTCTTATCTCGTTCCTCCTTACAGAGACGCCAAATAAAGATCAAGCTACCTCAGCGACTTCATAATAAATGTTCCACTGTAGTCAATATTGATTTTAAGCTGGTTCCAGGTTATCCTTATCAACTAGAGGTGCGCGGATACTGAATTTTTGGATCGGATCGGATTCGGATAGGATAGCTTATGTTCGGATCGGATAACAACAGGTTCGGATCGGATAATACCGGATTCGGACATTTACGTTCGGCGTAATGGGCAGATTTAAGTTTTCTCATAGGCCTAAGGTAATTGCAAAGAACTACCGTATTATCCTAATGTGTAAGGTAAGGTTTGCCTGGATAGGCTTGAGTTGTTGACTGTTGTGATATATATTTTTTCCAACATAGGCCAAATGTCATATATTTAAGTATGCAAAGGTGCAACTAATTATCTGTTAAGAATGTAGAAATTTATTGATTCACCTTAAGCATAGGTAGTATTTAATTGAATAAGCCTAGATAGCCTAGATAAATTTCAGTATTAGGCTACGTAAAAATTCCTTTTCCATTGCAACCTAAATTTTTTCGCTTTTAGGCCTCTGTATTTTTTGTTCTTTTCGTTTTCATAAGTCAATACTTAATTTGATCAGTGACTTGGCCTAAGTTATTGGGCAAAAGAATTAAATATAAAATTTAATTCACCAATCTCTTCATATTTGAAGGAAGCTTTACATTTTTATTTATGCATTAATGCCTGACAACCAAGATTTTTATTCACTGAAAAATAAATTAATAAGTCTGAGCAGTAAACTTAACCTAAATTTCAAGATAAGTTTCAAATGTTGTAGGGCTCCTGTAGGATAATTCTTATGAAGTTTTTCATAAGAAACCTGGATCATCAGTTTAGAGGTGGATCGTTTTGGAATACGATAACCCGAAGAATGGTCAGGGTGATGTCCATCCTTTAAGGGGCGAGACTAACCACACATATATTTCAACCCTCTATAGTACATATCCCTCTTTGATTCATGCGGTAGTTCTAGTGATGGGCAATTCGATTCTTTTCGGTGAATCGATTCACATGAATCACTTAATTTTAAAGAGTCGAACTTTGAATCGATTCTTTGATTCATTTACCATACCTTGAGGGAAAACGTAAAAATTATAAAATAATTAATCGGTCTTTATTGAATAAAAAGTGTTTTTTTAAATATATTTTTACCTCATACCATTTCAATACACTGTTTCCAATTTTGTGCATGTTAATTCTAAACCTAAAACATATAATTACTTAATAGGGGAAATTCGTTAAAATAAAAAACAAAAAAAATCATTGGTTTGGTTGACTAATTGCTTGTGTGAATACTCCAAATCACTGGATTACAAACAGATGATTCAATAGTTTAATCAAAATTAGGAATGTGGACTGCTTTTTTGTTTGCCTTAGAAACAGGCCCTTTCTACGGAATGTAGTTCCTAAAAAAATTGAGAACACAGAAGCTTCAAAGTCAAAAATAAAAAAAAAATTTGTTGTATGTTTGCTTTTTTATCGACTGCACTAAAAACAAAACCGTCATTGGCACCTAGTTTCAATTCGCGAATTTAAAAATATAGAATTTAAGATTTTACGCGTTTGATTTGCGCCACGAATCGATTCTTTTAAGAAAAAAAATCATGATTCACTCGAGGATTCGTTCAAATTGAACGATTCGTTCGCGAATCGCCCATCACTAAGTTGTACGTTCAAAGGAAGAGTGCCTCCAGAATACGCCAAGGTGTCGTTTTATCACGCCTAAAGTGTCACTAAGTACACGTGGCAGTTCGTGACAGTAATCTCGCGAGATGACAATGTATATCTAACTCTTACTTGTACAACCCCCCCCCTCCCATCTCCCCCCCTTTTTCCACCAGAACCGAGATAAAAGCAAAGTTGGGCGCCCGCCATTAATATTGTTGACTTTGTACAACATCATCAAGACGCGTCCTGACTGCGTACACTGTTTCAACTTGTTATTTTAATAACAATTTCTAAAAACTACAAATAACCGAAAGCAAACAAACAACTTGCCAACTAATATGCGAGCGTTTCTGCTGTGTCATGGTAATTTCTTTCGTAGGCTGCTTGATTCTTTGAAAATTCATGTTTATGTATAAATGTTATGAGTGTTTATGAACACACGAAGTCATAACAACTAAAAATGTTACTCTACTTATATATTACTGCAGCCTATGTATTTTGTGAATCAGTAACTCCAGTACATCTAATGGACATTAACTTATTTATTCAAGGTGTGGACATTTTCAAAATATTCATTTATGTAATATCATATATATGAACTGCAATATTGTAATTGGGTTCAAACCTGTTATAATGCATGTAATAAATAAATAAATAAAAACTTCACCAAAATTTCATATTGCATTTACGCTTTGTAAAAGGGTCAACACATATCTTCTCGAGTCGATGTATCTTTGAAAGCAACACTGATTTTACAGCTTGATGTCAAAAAACTGCAAGTAAACCTTGGGAATTTCTTTAACTTTCAAACCTTGACTTACGAAGAAATCTCTATCTTAGTAGATTGTTGGTAAAACCTTAACAACATTTTGCTTAAATGTCGAATAAAAAGTCATGGAAATATAACAAAAATTGTGTTTTTCGTCAAAACTCATGCAGTATTCTTAAAACAGTTCGAAACTAAGTAAAACCCCTCACAAAAAATACAAAGATAAAAATTACACTATAATTTAAAATATACCTCATATGTTTTCTTGAAATGTCCCACGTACCTTTAAGCCAAGTATGAATAAGAGATGAACAGAGGATGATATTGGCAGCAGAAATGAGGTACCAGATTCGAAGGATCTATTGGTATCAATACTGTCTGGATAGCCGAGTGGATTAAGTGCTCGATTCACTTTATGAGGGTCGCTGGTTCGAATACCGACAAGGCTCAAAACTGCGCCATGTTCCCATTTATTTATTTATTTTATTTATTTATTTACTTATTTATTTATTTATATGTATTATTCCAACGGCAATAATAAATAATACGGGAATTGTCGTTACAACGGCTTTTATTGTTGGGTTACGATTTGATTTTGTTTCATTTGGTTCACAAGTGCAGAAACCCAAAAGTAAAAAATTATCGATTGAATTTCCTTTCATCAAAGTTTAAAGCGGTTTCAAAGGAAACCATAGATTTCCTTCTCCGGTTTATAGGAGTGGACCTTCAATTCAACCGAATTGCGCATTTGGGTAGGATTAGAGAAATGTAGGGAATCTTGATTGTTGTGGTATGACTTTGACTTTTTGTACATATTTCAATTGAGAGTTTTAATGTACAAGTTCATCTGATTTTTCTGTTAAAAATTAAGCTGAACATTCCACATCAGCGGAAGAGACGGAATGTGTTCGTGATGTTTTGGCCTAAACGTTCAATGTTAATTTTGTACTTCCGTTACTCCCGGGTCGGTCAGTATATCACATTAGTTTTGGTGACGAGATCCACTGATTTTTTTAAGAAGGTTGACTATTTATTTATGTCGCTACTAAATCAACTCCCCCTCCCACAATATGGGAAAAGCTTTAAAATTTCCTGTGTAGTCGATCTTCCGGGTTTGTTGAACTGCTAGTAGGGTAAAACTTAAACCCCCTCCCTTGGTAGGGCTTTGTTTTTGTCTCCTATCTTCCTAGTTTGTTTTGTAAATACTTTTTACCGTACCATGTTTTGGTGGCTGAAACTAGCTCTTTTCCGCCAAAGGGCCGAAAGTCAGCTGATCGTTTATTTGTTTGAAATAACGTGAGAACATTACATAATTATACGGTATTCAATGGGTACTAAAGACAGGATAGTTGCGATCATATGATTTTCAAAGCCCTTTAGGTATGTTTGTTTAAAACATGACAAGGAAGTTTTGTCGTCGCTCTAAGCCCCGAAGTTTTATTTCCAAATGTGAGACAAAAATAATCAGATTTTTAATGTTGTATAGGGTATATTTCGTTGTGTAGTGTGGTGAAAATAGCGTTCGCGACTCGGCCGAAAGGGTTTTGAAGCTCTCGATCGTTTGAAATTCTTCGACTTCGTCTCGAACACGAGCTCGAGCCTGCAAAACCTCATTTTCGGCCCTTGTTGCGAAATATACTATTAAAGTTGAAAGTACTCTCCAAAGTACTACAAAATCAAACATTTAGTAATCTAGGAAAAAGAGCCCTTTGATTGGTGAAAGATTTACAACAATCGGTTTTGTAGAACTGACTTACGATTTAACTCTTCTTCCTGGAAAAAAAATATGAAGGCTACCACCACTGTAACATTAATTTTTTAGCTACACCATAATACTGTATTTCCTTGTATATTTCCTCGTCTGAATTCGCCGAATCCTGTTACAAAAGACACCACAGTGCCATTGTCGCGCCGGGTCTCAGGGGAGGCTGAGCCAACACGGTCGCTGAGACGACAAAGACACAGATCTGTTTGCTGCCCTTGCCCCTTCATTAGCTGTCCCCTGTCCCTCTTTGTCTGCAGGTCTGCTTTTATGTCTCTATCTGAAGGGCGATATATTTACATACTTTACTGTCACCTATAGGTGTGAAGTTAATGTTAATTTGTCGATCCATGCAGTGTCCCTAGATCGAGTGTATGAACGTTTGTACAGATCTGATTTTATGTGTTTATTCCTTAAGCGATTTATTTACACACTTCACTGTCACCTATAGGTGTGAAGGTAATGTTAATCAGGCAGTGTCCCTAGATTGACTGTAAGAACGTATGTCTAGAGATCTGATTTTATGTCACTATTCTATGGGCGATTTATTTACATACTTCACTGTCACCTATAGGCGTGAATTTGAAATGAGAAAATGTTTATAGACACTCTTGATATCTTTTTTTCTCTATACCCCAAGGGAGATTTTTATTTTCATACTTAACTGTCATCTATAGGTGTGAAGATAGTGTCCCTAGATCGGTTGTATGAACATGAACGTTTGTCTACTGATCTGATTTTCCGTCTTTCTGCCATGAGCGATTTATTTACATACTTCACTGTAACCTATAGGTGTGAAGAGTTAATATTAATCAGGCAGTGTCCCTAGCTCGATCGATCGTATGAACTTTTGTCTACAGATCTGATTTTTTGTCTTTATTCCATGGGCGATTTATTTACATAATTCACTGTAACCTATAGGTGTGAATTTAATGTTTATCAGGCTGTGGCTCTAGATCAACTGTATGAACGTACGTATACAGATCTGATTTTATGTCTTTATTCCATGGGCGATTTATTTACATACTTCACTGTCACCTATTGGCGTGAATTTGAAATGAGAAAATGTTTATAGACGCTCTTGATATCTTCTTTCTGTCTATACCCCGAGGGTGATTAATTTTCATACTTTACTGTCATCTATAGATGTGAAGATAGTGTCCGTAGATCGGTTGTATGAACGTTTGTCTACAGATCTGATTTTATGTCTTTATTCCATAGGCGATTTATTTACATACTTCACTGTCACCTATAGGCGTGAATTTGAAATGATAAAATGTTTATAGACACTATTTATATCTTTTTTCTCTCTCTATACAAGGGAGCTTTATTTTCATACTTTACTGTCATCTATAGGTGTGAAGGTAGTGTTCCTACATCGGTTGTACGAACGTTTGTCCACAGATCTGATTTTATGTCCCTATCCCATGGGGGATTTATTTACATACTTCACTGTAACCTATAGGTGTGAAGTTGAGATAACGCCGTGTTCATCAGACACTGTAGAGATTTTCTTGTATGTCTTTATGCCAAAGGCGATTTATCTACATTTATCACTATCACCTATAGGCGTGAAGTTAAGAAAATGTCCATCAGGTACGGTGGCTGCTTTTGTGTCTCGATCCCAAGAACGATTTATTTACATACAGTGCTTCACTGTCACCTATAGGCGACAAGATCAGCTAAGAAAATGTTCAACAGGCACTGTATAGATCTGCTTTTGTGTCTCTGTCCCATGTGTGATTTATTTACACTCACTGGCATCACCTATAGGCAAGAAGGTCAGCTACAATAAAGTTTATCGTACAACGTCCATAGGTCGACTGTATGAACTAGCGCCTTCTCTGTGTTATGAATCAGAAGAAAGTCTTCATCCAAAGATTGAGAAAAAAAGAAAAGCTATTTTTTCATGTATTATGTCATTTAGTGTTATAAATTACGTTTTTTAATGTACGATAATTTAACCAATAATGTCCTTATGCAATCAAGCTACATTCAGGTCCCGAATTTTGAATTTTTATAAGCGTTGGCTTGTAGATGCCGTATTCCCTGGTGGGAATTAACAACTGCACTAGTGAGTACTGCATTCAGCCATAAAACACTTGTGTTTCGGATCCCACGTTAAACTGTATGTCCCAAAGACAGTTGGGCTACTAAGAACAGTCCTGGAACATGTCGGCCTTACAAGACCTCAAACAACATGTCAGTAACAAGACCTCAAAATCGTCCCACAATCATCCTACATTTACCTCTCATTCATACTTGGTTTAAAATATCTTCCTGGGTTGGTCGCCATTTCAGGAAAAATCATAGAGTATTATATTTCAGGAAGGGTATATATGAACAATACATAATGACAATACATAATGACGATGCATTATGACAATACATAATGATGCACAAATCAATATCGTGTGTTGGGAAAAGAATATGAACGGTACTTTTAAAACTAGAAACATGTATGGCAAAGTAAAATTGTAAATATATTTTAAAAACAGCTTCAACATTATATACGCGTATGAAGATATCCATTCATACTACAGTATCATGCATACTCTCTCTATTCATTATTCTACGTTGCAAACGAAGCACGTTAAGTTCACCTAGTGCTGAGTCTGACAGTTTGAATGTCAATCATTCAGGGACAAAGACATTTCGACTGACGGGATCGGTTTTTAATTGAAATGTAATTTCGTTTAAACCCAACCTCGGCCTTTCTACCTTCATTTCCCGTCAAAATCGCCTCGTGTTCTATTGGATTTTTTGTCAACCAAGCCCTTGACATTTAAACGAAATTGACGTTTTCTACTCATATAAATCGGGATTAACAAAATAAGTAAAGGTCTTTATTTGGATTTTTGCGGACATCTGCCATCACTGATTAGTAAAAAAAAAAATAATAAAAAAGTCACCATCACCAACAATGAATTTCAAACAAAGTGGGAAAGGTCATTTGCAAAAATTTGATATTATGATAACTAATAAAATATTATGTAACATAACTGGGATCTTTTCCGTTATACGTATACCACCATTCCAAACTTACACATCAAGCTTGATTTTTGGCCGAGACCAAAATTGTTATTAATCGTTTTAAAGTGGAAATTCCTTGTAAGAATATTTTACCTGCGGTTTCGTTATCTTATCTCCCGTATCTCTGTCTAGACGCGAGAAGCCAGCGTATGGCTGTCTAGCGGTCCCACTTCCAGTTGGTTAGGCTTGGTAAGGTTAGGTTAGGTTACGTTACGTTACGTTAGGTTAATTTTACCTAACCTAGGGTTTTTTAGGTTAGGATTTTTTAGGTTAGTCAGGTTTTTAGGGTAATTTTAGGGGGTTAGGTAACCCTACCCAACCTAACCTAACCTAACCTAACCTAACCAAACCTAACCTAACCAAACCAACCTATCCTAACCCTAACCAAACTTACCAAAATCAAGCTTGAAATACAAACCCGAAACAGTGGTATACGTATAACGGAAAAGATCCCATAACTGAATATGTACAGTAGATTTTAGAACCGTTTAATCTATTACCAGCTACCAACAGAGTAAGTAATAATTTTGACTCTTTATGAGAAATAAATTGGGTTATTCTTAAACTAAGCATTGATATTATATGTTTCTTGTACTTACTGATTAAGTAGGAATAATAAAAGTTAACTTTGATGTATAATGTATCCCAAAAATTTCATTTATTCAGTTGATTACATCAAAATCCCCGACATTTGAAAGTAGTTTAAGTATTCAGCTTTTAATTAAAGTGAAAGGGAGGCAGTGTTCATATCCAAAAATCAACTGGAGTCAACAGGCTGACAGTGCCTTGACTTTTAGTAAAAATCTCTTTTCCCCCTTCCTTTCCATTACAACAAACTCCTACATTTAAATTTTACACTGAGAAAGTTAACTATTTCCAAGAGGGGTCAAAATATCTGAACGTTCAAAGTGGGTGCTATGGTCATATTTTATTTTAGTTTTTTCCACGGAAAATAAAATAATTTAAGGTGAATCTATATTTTAATTCATCCCATTTCTATTTATCTGTTACCTTTCCAAATTGTCTTAAATACAACCAACTTTTAATTTAAATTTTTATCAAATAATTATTTCATATGACAAAGCAAAACATTCAAAATTATAATTTCAAAATTATTTCATAGAATTTGGTGAATAGCAAAAGCTGATCCGGAAATTCAGTAAAATTATGATCTTAAAAAAAGAATCATTAATTAGGCTAGGTATAGTTTACAAAAACACTCTCCTTTACGGACATAGAAACAGTCACGTTAGTTTTAAAGGCTTACGATTAAAATAAAACCTTCAACCTTTAGGAGGAGGTTTAAAATAAATAACCTTTTTAAACCACAAAACATGGAATAAAGATGTTACAAATTACTTAACCTTCTCTTCAGCTGACCTTAACCAGCAACAGAAAACCGTTTGAAAGGAATTCTCAAGTAAACAGAATATTCAATTTGGAGGTTCTAATGAATCACAGTCTGAAAGGCTTTAACTTCTCCCCTCCCCTCCACCCCCCCCTTTCCCCCAGACATCCCCTCATTACACAATTCTCCATCAGAAGGTCGAGAGAAATATCTCTGTAAAACGGCTTGAGACGCACTTGTATCCCTTTTTGAAACGCTTGATTGTTATTAGCACACTTAATTAGGAAAGAGTTAATAGTGTTGGTGCGTGGGTACAACATTTGCAGCTTTTAACTCTGTAAAATAATTAGGATATTTTTTTCCATTTTAGTTGTCTTAAAAATGTTGAATTTTATTTGAACTGCATTGAAAACAAATACCTTGTAATTACGGTGAAAATTACGTAAAATATAATTGTCTTATTAATGAAAAATATTTCATTAGTTCCTCATTAGAGTTTTGATCAAACAGAATATTTATTTTAACATTCTTATACCGAGAATTCATGGCAATCAAAATTCTTTCTATTTAAATTTACTGAAAACAGCCGAGTTTTAGTTTAATAATAATTATGTTATTTTTCATACAAGCTGCAATAAACCAAATTAGTTGACGTTGGTTTTTCTCTGTAGAAAAATCTCCCAAGAAAGTAAGAGGGTTTAGATATTTCCTAGCATACTTTTCTCATTTAGTCACACTAAGATCTAACATCGTTACCTGATTATATTTTTACCTGGTTATTTAAATTTAAAAAAAAGAACGCAAATTTTCAATTCCAAGCGCCAAAACGCTATGTGAAATCCTTCCAAGTTTTAAGCACTAAAAAGTTCTAATTATTAATATCTAAATATCGGATATTTATATATAAATATTTGACCATTTTACAGTCATCAAATCAAACAATATTTTGTTGAGTGCTTGCCTATATATACACATAGTGAGTCAAAATTAGTTAAATATTTTTTACGCTAAGCTATAGATGTATGTTTTATTCAAACTTATTTTATGTAATTTAAAAAAAATGTTCATGCAAGACGAAGCTTTCGTTGAAAATAATTTTTCAAAAGTTTAGTTGATCTAGTTCAAAGTATACCGAAATATACATACCCTGACCCATCACTTTGTATTTATTTAAAGCGACTCAGTTTAAAAATAGGATATACTCCTGAATAAAAAGGGTAAAACAAATTGCTCTGTGGGCAGGTATGCGGCTGACACACGAGTTCAATCTTCTCTACAGCCAATGAGAGGACATCACTAACTCAAAGAATCTCCGCCGAGCTTTTTTTGAAAAAGTCAAATCATAAATATAGGCAATTGATTAAACAAATTGCTCGACCATAGCATATTTTTCCTGTGTTACCATGAGAAAGAAAATACTCACTTGAGACGCACTTTAATCCTTTTTTGGTAATTATTAGCACTTTTAATTAGGAAAGAGTGCTAGTTGTTCTACGAGAACAACTACAGAAAATAAGATAGATTTAATTCAAAACCCAGTGAATTTTCCAACTTCGCAGCGGGTTCGATTTACATCAAAACATGTAAATTATAACTTTAAAAAACTGTAGTTTCCATCATTAAAGGCAAAAGCGAAAGAAAAACGATCGGACAGTTTAAATTATTCATACGTGAGATTTTCAAAATATTCTTTTACCAAAAGTAAGCTTTAATCGTTGAAATTCTCCCCTTAGAGTAAGTGACTAGAGGTTGACAAGTACAGCTTCGTCAATAATAGTTTACATTTGTGGTATTTTTCAAAGCAATACAGGACAATGTCATGAATAAACCATTTGCAAAGAAATTATAACCACTAAGGTTATCGTAATGGAGAACTAGAGGCCTGATTCCATGTTTCCAATTCAAATTGGTATTTTCACAAGTAAAAAGGTTACTTCATGTCCGAATGACAGGACCGAGACTTTCCACATGCGGTTTGATGAAAAAAAGGATAGAAAATCTTTAAAAGGTAAAACAAATTGATCTGAGAATAAGTGTCCAGCTGACACGTGGAGGTCCACTCCCCAGTGGATAGGGGAGGCCGCGCGTTCCCTGATGTACGATAACTACAGTACACTCCCGATTATCCGAGGTTTTCGGAACCGAGGCTGCCTCGGATAACACGAACCTCGGATAATACGGAGTTTACGTGTGTTTTGAGGTTAGGCTGTAATGAATGAATGAATTATTTAATTAATGAAATTAATGAAAAAGCGCTTTATTCCATAAAAACAATCTATATAAAAATGTTGTTTCACACAGGAAACTGGCCTAGTCTACGGCGCGTACAACAATGGCCTAAATGGCCGTCTGTCGGGTTGGATGTAACGTGAAACATCTATTACGTTTAAAATCAAAATGAAAAAGAACTCTATCAAAACACTTTCATTGCGCAAAAAAAACGCTAAGTAAAAAAGCATTATAACAATCATAATAATAATCAAGGCAAATCTTTTTTTGTATAAATATTTGTTAAAAACGGCAGGAGATAAGTAAGTTAATTTTATATGTTGAAAGCTGTGTCCTGCTTAACTAACAGAGCTATAATTACCATTTGGACAAAAATAAAAATTTACTAAAAATACACCTGATACTCAAGGGAAGTGCGGACGATAATTATTACTTGTTCAGCTAATTGATTGTAAAATGAAATCTAATAAATTAATCTATTGGCATTATATTTTTAATTACAATAATAATGGAAATTTAATTGTTAAATTCTTATATTAAGGACCACCTGTAATGCCATGCTGCTTTCATATAATTTGTTGGGCTGTAATAATACCACTTCAAAATGTTTTAATAGATATAGTGTTTACCAATAAATAAGACAATGAAAGTCCTTTCGAGTTGCAAATAATAGAATTTTAAATAAAGACACTTGTTTCACGCATTATTATAACGCTTAGTAAGAAAATAAAAACGTATATTTCAGCTTAGAGCTGCCTCGGATAACCCGGAGTCTCGGATAACCGGGGCTCGGATAATCGAGAGTGTACTATATCGTTCTTTTGTGGTAAATTTTTTAAATGGTACGATCCAAATCTTTATGTTACTAAAGTGTTTTGAATCCTACTTTATTCTCTTTTCCATTATTTTAAGGATAATCAATAATGTTTTGGAATTTAGAATAGTTTTCTGATAGTATTGCAGAATTTTTAATGCCCAGGTCTGATTTTACTTCAATTTTGTAAACTTGAACTACATTTACGAAGTTTATTAGGTGTGTACGATAATTTAAGTAAATACGATACTTTTCCTGGTCTGGTTCGATATTGGGATTTTACAGGAACACTGGGAGAGGCCGTCATTAAGGAAGGGATTGTAGAGAGAATCTCCGCCGAGCTGTCAACATATTTATTTCTTTGGCAACACGTTTAACGACACTGGCGACGCTTAAACAAACGATACTCTCCCTTTTGTTTGGGGCTAGTGGTTTTGTTTTTTATGTGCCACAAGGCTTGTTTTGTGATTAAAAGAATAAAAATAAGAATTTTAAAAATAAAAATATCGTTTAGTTTCAGGTTTTAAACATAATATATATATATATCAATTACACAATCAAAATTACACAACCTTTTTTAATAAAACTGTGTGTTGTTTTCGATTTTTTTTTAATCATTCACAAACGTTTATTACGAAATTTGTTTTCAAAATGATTTAGTTGTTTCAAACCAATCCGCAACAACAAGAATAAATAAACGATTATCACAATATAGAATTTGAAGCAAACTTGTAATCTGCATAAAGTAATGTTGTAACTGTTAGTTTTACCTTATTTTATTTCTATTTCTGCTTAACCTTATTCCACTTGAAATAAATTAAAATTAGGCGGTTTAAGGCGATGAAACAACAATAAATAATACAGTAAAATTTAAATAGAAAGAACACACAAATTCACATTAAACCCGCTCTTTCATATTGTAAATTTCGTACTTTTATGTTAATTTTTATAAAGTGTCACACTTTATAAAAAGTACTGCCAATGTATTCAAAGATTCACTATATTCTACAACATATTACTTTCACCACTCATCTTTCCTTATTTACAAAGTTACACATTGTTTTTGATACGATAAGAGTAAACGTACAGTCGTGTACTAAAACTGTTAAATAATACACAGCTGTTTTACACCACTCTAAAGCGACCTAATAACCAAGCAACTACTGTGAAAATGTTGTACCTAACCGAAAGATTTTCTAATTAATTATATTATTGAGGATTACCTTTCTTTGCCTTAGGTGACACAATTATCCAGTTTAATGCAGGACGCGTTTCACACTATTACAGTGCATCTTCAGCTGCCCTAAAACTACTTATATTTCCACCCATAGGTTGTAGTCATGTCTTGCTGCACTAAAATTATAATAAATAACTTGAAATTTAGAACACAGGAACATTCACACAGTTTTTACAGTTTTTAAAGCATTATTTATTTTAATGTTAGTGCAGCAAGACATGATTACCACCTACGGGTGGATATATAAATTGTGTTAGGGCAGCTGAAGATGCACTGTAATAGTGTGAAACGCGTCCTACATTAAACTGGATAACTGTGTCACCGAAGGCAAAGAAAGGTAATCCTCAATAATATAATTGATTATAACAGGTTTCAAGGCTAAAAAACAATTTTCTAATTGTTAATGTTAACACATCGAATTATTGTGCTGCTTAGCAGCTTACAGAGCCAAACCAACGAGCCAGCACATCTCAAATGTTCACGACGTAAGGCGTAATCAACATGTGTGTAGACTCATTAGCGCAGACGTGACTTAGCAGCGCACAATGTAAAGGCTCAAGTAACAATTAGCTTGTAGAGAAGTTTTTACTGAGAGGATATTCGGCGTACTTAATTATATACTAGTTTTTCTTAAATGTTTTATATACATTTTAGATCGTTTCTATGAGAACCTCTTTTGACGCTTTGACATCATCAGCATATTTGGTAAAGTCTTGATAAAAGAGAAACTTTTTATAACATCTTTAAGTATCAATGAGAAATAATGTCTCATTAATACTAAGCTGCTTAACAGAATCGTTGATAAAAACCGTACAACGTAGCTCAGGTAAAGTTTCTATTCTCGTTATATTGATCAAAAAACAATCTATGTATAATAAATTTGGTGTATAATCTAAATCATTACATAGTGGTATTTTCGGCCTTTTGCTGAAAAGCCCAGACCAATCGTGTAAATTTGCATAAACAATTTTATGCACTTAAAAAAATTAAATTTTGCAGAGAAAAATCTGATAATACTGATCTACTTATCATTTGCCAAGAACCTAGGGTTTTTTATACATTGACAAATTCAAAATATATAGATTTAATATGTTTACAAATTTTATATATTCGGACTGTTTACTAATAAAACAAAACTCCAACACCAGTACAGCAGCAGACTACTAAACCTTTAAGAGAGACAACTTCATACATTTATATAGAGCCAATTCCAGAATAGATTTTAAGTATTAGGCCTACTCTATTTCTTTGTTGATCTTTTCACCACAAAAGGCTGGTGTAGGTTTGATGTTTTCTCTAATACATGTAACTTTCACTAGTTTATACGACGTCAAGGAAGGTGGTCGTAAGTAAAGGGACGGCACGACGGCTCTTTATTGACTACTCTTGGAATTTCCTTGTTGTTTTCATGTGTCATTGCCTTGCAGAGCCTTTCTTGTTTCAAACTCCCCAGATATCACTGCAAATTATTTACGAACAGCTTTCAAAACATTCTTGTGCTGAGGTGTTTTATGACTATGAAATAAATAAGGTTTACTATTCTTTTTGCATGTACTTTTAAATGTTGTGTTTAGCAAATGGCTGAATCAATCAGAGGTAGCACTAAAATGACCTCATTTTCTCAATTTTAAAACAACAAAGATTTCACATATTTTGGCCAGTTCAAAGTTCAAAAGAAAAATTAAATTTGTTATCCATCATTTTTAGATTTTCCCTTTCAGCGTGAGAGGAACAAAAGGAAAAATCAAGCTAGTGTACTTGTCCCTAAACGAGGAGAGTCCCAATATTTTCCTCATCAGCAGACATGGTTTGGACCAAGATAAATTATTGGCGTGCCACAGGGCTCAATTCTCGGGATCCTGGTGTTTCTCATCTGCATAAGTGGTTTATGAAACGTGATACCATACCAATTGGTAATAATATACCTATTTGCTGACGACATAACCTCGTCACAAGAGGTAGAAAAGTCAATAAGCTGGAAATCGAGATTTATCTCATGGCTAACAATTTGGTCCAGTACTTCTCAATCAGTTGTCTCCTGGTTAGGGCAAATAAGATGAACTAGATCGCTTGGAAACTTAAAAAAATAATATAAAATAAATTGCGTGTAAACTTGACTCTTGCTTTTTTACTAGTTTTAGTTTGATCTTCTTTAGAGGCTAATATTAACCCGTCCAGCACCAACGTAAGAGAGGAAGACCACAAATGAAATAATCAAGTATCAAGTAAAAGACTGCTTTAAATAAAATATAAAAGATAGTAATTTAATTGAAAAAGTAGTAACGAACAATACAAAATAACTTTAACTGAAATATCTAATTTTAATTTATATTGCATTGTTAGGTTAATATAATTAAACTGAAGTTTAATTATATTAACCTAACACGTCTTCCGACTGAAAATGTAAATAAACGTTTAATTAAACATTTAACAAAACACTCACTATTCATGAAAAATTACTTCACAGGTATTACATTTATTCTATCAGGCTGAAAATAATTTACATTAACTAATCAGAAAACAAAGTAATCACAAATAGAAAAGTTAATGGCAAATAAAACAGAAATTCAATACTGCAATATGAAAAAGCTTCATAAATTTACAAATTAAAAGCTATCATTTATTGGGAATTCCATAAATGGACAGAATAAACCCATCACAAATGCACCTGCATACTCAATAACTAGCGGTCGGCAGAGCCGGTAATACTGCATTCCGCTGTTAGCACTGAAATATATTTTAGTTTTATGAGCTTTAATTTTTTGAACATGAGTAATATTCTCCTTAGCAAAGCAGCCAAGTACTCCAATCACTAAATAGGATGAAGAAATGAATTCCTAAATTTAAATCTGTTTTTTCGTGCTACATTGTAACAGTTTCGGCCAAAATCTAGACCTACACATTACTAGATTGGAGATTATTCTTGATAAATAACAGTGATTCCTAACAGTTTTGTTATTTTTTTCAAGGATTTGTTATTAAATAATTTAATATCATGTTAAGGAATAAAAATTCTTCATATTACTCATAGAATATATAGAATACATTCCATTGGAAAATAAATAGTTTGTAATTAAGTCGACTGGAAATGATTTAAGTGCAATTTGAATTCCATTCATATGCGAGTGAATTTGATTTCGAGCTAGTTTAGATGACCACTCAACACAATACTGAAAAATGTAAATACCCCTGTTGCAGCAGACCTGCATACTCAGCGAATTTCAAATGCAAAACAACATATTTTAATCCAACATAGCGAGATTTGACATGTTTTTTGTAAGCTCCATAAGAATAACATGGGGAATGAGTATGCAGGTTTGCTGCTACAGATACGTTTAAATTGGTTGGTTTTAATTTAATATTCAGTAGAGCTGAACTAGAAGAAGCCATTTACCAAGTTTCATCAAGATATGTTGAGAAATAAGCGAGATTTAGAATTTTACTTATTTCCCATAAGGGTAACATTGAGACAACGTACTGTGTTTACCACTTTCAATATCTCGGTAACCAATGGACATAGAACAGTGATTCAATATACTAAATTGTTTGTTTGTTTTTTTTTTAGTCAAATTCAATGGTGCCAACAAAAATTTGATAAACTTTATTTTTCTATGTGAAAAACTCAAAAAACCCATTTTTGGGGGGTTTTACCCCCCTTTACCCCCTCCTTCCGTTGGTCCGATCGGGCTGGTTCACGAACTCGTCCGAGTGATTACCACTTTACACGTCTGTACCAAATTTCATTAAGATCGGACCATATTTACGGCCATATATATATATATATATATATTCGAACGAATGGTGCTTTTTGCTTCTGGGGATCCTAAAATGAAAAGTTAACATGGTCTCGGACTTAAGTCTTACCATGAGTACTACCGTAATAGCTTATTCCTTTAAGGAAATTCGCTAAATTCCTTTAAGGAAATTTGCTAAAATAAGTTAATAATCAACACAATGCACTTCTTCAATAATTATTTCGACCACTGGCTTAAAACGAGGTAGCATATTGATAATTACGAAAAAACTCAAAGGAACTGTAACAAGAAGATCAAATTTGTCCTTGCACTTTTTGCACTTAATTACAAACCATAGTACGAAGTTAATACAAAAACAAAATACTAAACATGACGTCAAATAAATGCAGAGTGATTGGGCAGAGTGGCCTCCTTAGCTCTTTAAACAGAGGCCCTTTGAGAGGCTACCCTAATGTACGGTCGGCCCTTAGGTATAATTATTTTAACCCTCTATCCACTCAGCCCGAGAGGCAGCGTTATACCACAAGGCAAGTGGTGTAAAGTGATGTACCATCTGTGCTATCGGTGATACCTTTTGTGATGTACTATCTGTGAAACCTTGTCCACTCGACTTTACATAAAATTCTTATTATAGGTAAAAAACATAAAAATAATTTATCAAATAAAATTTTATAACGTTAAATTAATTAATATCGTGCTGATAAAAATATAATTAAAAAATCAAATACTACATTTTTCAACGAACCGCTACGATACCGGTAGTTTTTATCACATGTGTTGTGGGTCTAAAGAAGCCAATTTTTCTCCCTAGAGAGAAAAAAAAATCACCTGGAGTCGAGAACGGCAGCTGCTCGTTTTTTTTTACTGAAGTATTTCACCATTCGATAGTTCATTGTGTTTGATATAGAGATAGGTTACTATTGGTCCTAGCTAAACACAAATGAAACAGACAATCAGCTAATTGTTTTAAATGTCAAGGAAAGATGAAAGCCACGTTGGGAGAAATCTATCAAAGGGGAACAAGTCTGAACATTTTGGTTTTTTACTAAGGTAGCTGAATATCCCATAACGAAGTTTTAAGCGGTGTAACGAAAAATATTGTTTATCATAAGGGACTTAAGTTGCTTTACGATAATCTCGAAAGAATAGCGGTTCTTTGGTCCTTAGTAATGAAATATTCTATTAAATCCTCTTGTAATTGTTTAATTACTTTTGATCGAATAGACCTAAAAACCCGCCCCAACTCGGTGATAAACGCATCGAGCCACCGAAAAGGTGTGTCAAGCACCTTAAGTATATTAACTTGATAAAATAGTTACATACAGTAGGGCCTACATGAATTTGATCTCAAACTAGTTCTTCCAGTTAATTTGTTTTTTGATACATATGGAATAGATACTAAATGTTACTTTTCACCTAAGGAAGAATAATGTGAGCGAACTTTTGGATGTGTTTGGCATTGGCAGTGGGAGAGATTTACTACAGGGGACGCTGGACCGAAGCCACTGGCGACTACACGGCGAGAGTGGGCCCCGATATGATTGGGGGGGGGGCTGATAAGCAATTTTTACTTCAATATTGGAGCCTTTTTCAATTATTTTCTATTGGACCCTTTTTCAATTATTTTCTCACAAAAATAGTTTGATTAAAACTGTACTGTTCTTGGTAATTCAAATATACGAGAGAAACATCCGATTGTAACCTATAAATAACAAAATTTAATAAAAAAAATAATTAACTGAACCGTTTAGCTTGGAGGTTTTGATATTATTTTGATACATTTCAAACAAAAACTTTTGTGGAATTATTAGGAAACATAAGATAACCGTAACACAATTTCAAAAGAATATTTTTTGTTTTTGGCTAACACGATTTTGAATCCTGAGAAACTTCAAAGAGATAACAAGAGGCAAGGATGTATACGAGTCACATAAAACCCCACAATCACATCTTCATCAGCAGTGGAGGGTTGTTGCAAAGTTGGCCAAGTTGGCCGCTCCATCATCCCACACGCGCTCTGCGGTCTGCCGAGTTACGGGAATTACATCTGTTGGACGTTTTTGTTACGGCAAACTCTGGTTTCACTGCCTAACGGTACTTTCTGTTTGGAACTCTTGACATTGGAGGGTTGTGAGAACACAGATAACACAATTCCGTTACATTTTGTTAAAACGTGCGTATTCTCTTGTGAGCATTATATATACTGCTAACTTATATACGTTTTCCTATTAAGTACATTAATTTGTGTCCTTGAAAACTTGTTATCATTGTATAGGTAAATTGCGAAAAGGAAATTCTAATATAAAACTAAACAGTTACATTATCCATTACATTATAACTGTATGTTCACATTCCACTATATTCCTTTGGTTGCAACAAAAATTAAAAAAATGTAAAAAAATACAGAAATAATCGATTGTGTATTGTATCGAGTTTTGACTCGGCAAAATGTTTGTAGTTGTTTTCATAATAGATCTAAGTGTCATAAAATCCACAGAAGACATCGAAGCCTAAGATGTCTTAAAGCAGTATTAAGGAACCAGTATTACACCAGTATTAAAGCAGTCCGAGCTCATGCTATAAAATAAGTATTTTTCCACAACAGGAATCTAGCTGATTCGTCTCGAACATTTATTTTGTTGAATTTTATTTTGCTCGACAGTGATGGAAAATGCCAACGAAAGTCAAAATTAGAAATCTATTAATTCGAAACCTTTTTAACATGTCCACACAAGCATTGTGCATATTAATGATTTTACTACAAACACTGAAAACCGCCGAGCAACCCAACTCCACAAACAAGGGCGATTGTAGATATCTAATGTATTATATCTATGATTGTAGATATAATACATTGAAACATTATCTTTACAGTTTTTTTTTCTATCAAATTAATATAAAAATAAAGTAACGTAATCGTTTTACTTGCCCTCATCTTCTTAAAAATCATCTACTCACTGTGACTCTTTCAAATGTATAAAAGGTAAATAGTGTTTTGATTTCAGGGGGTTTAGGAAGGAATTCATTGAAGAAGAGAAAATTTTAAACCCACAAGGATTAGGCGTTAAATTCCTAACAATTTAATTATTATTTACATGTATTTGACTGCAGGCGCAAGTGTATCACTTTTCTCACCTGGGAAAAAGCTTCCGTGATTTACGTCGGTATTCGCGATATGTTTTTTGTGCACTTCCGAATTATTACAAATTTGGAATGCTTCCTCGTCCTGTCTTAGTTGGTGTAATGTTCACATATAAATTATTGGATACTTAGCTAAGAACTAAAAAGAAACATAGGTAGAACAAACAAAAATAATGTTTCTCAAGGTATGTATTGGTTGCGGGTAATGATTCGGTAGAAGTGAGATATTCTTATTTTATAAGCAGGTGGGATGTTGCATTTTAGATTGGTGGATTATGAGATGTCAGCAGAATCACGAGCGGTGTTTCCACCAGGGAAATTTGCTTGTGTCGCAGGTGTGATAGGAAATCAATAGAAAATGTGAAACGTGATAGAGCAACTGGGGATGTATTTGTGACAGAAACTTAATGAGGCTGTCTCTTTACTATCTAGTTGATCAGTAATTGGAAGGAGATTAAATAAAATTGCACACACACTACTTGGCACTTAGTTTAACTCTTGAAACTTAATATTCTTTAAGTTATATCCATAAAAAATATACCGCAACGATAATAAAGTGCATGAAACCATAAAGCAAAGAAGTACCATAAGCATCAGAAGTGGGTTATTGATTGTTTTATCGTCATACTCAGTATGAATATATGATTGTGGGCTTTTATGGTTATCGTTGCAGCTTTTTTCGGTATTATATTGTGTATTTGTTCATTTGCCGTACGTATTCTGTGTTTTGTTGTTTCTCAGCACATCCTCAGTACATACTTTGTCATTAGTTCAAGTTGATCCTCAAATGAAAAACTAAAAAAAGTAAAAAAAAACGCCAAAGAGCTGTTGTTTTGATTTTGATTAGGACCAGCTGATTCTCTAACAGGGATCACTAGGTAATTAAAAACCTATAATAATAAAAATGTTTTTTGTTGATATTTTTGAGCGGATAACTGACGCTCAAAAACCGCGATGGATAATCAAAAATCACCGCTTTGGCCATCGCTTGGTCCTGCGATAGATAAATAAAATCTGTCAAAAGAAACTCAATTTTATCGTAATCCATCTGGTAAGCTACCTACGTACGCATGATCACTACAGACAAGAGTGTAATAGAGTAAAATAGACAATAATACCTAACCTATGTTTCCTAAACTGTTACTTAGGCCTACGAATATGAAAGACATCTTGGGGACGGAGGTTAGTGCCTAGACATAAAAATAATAATTTATCCCTCCTTCAATGTTTAGTCGAATTTCACTTTTTGTAATGAGAGATTAAAGTTATATTTTTTCTCACTTTTAAGGTGTTTACTGTGTGTATAAGTCTATAACAGAAACCTATATTATAACATTTAAAACGATAATTCAGTCATTGAACTCCTTCGATTTTCCTTGAAAACTTGTAAATATACAGGGTGTTAATAAAAATCCCTTCAGGACCTCGGGATATTGTTACTTACATCAAAACTAAGAAAAAAATTCCATTAACAAGGGTCCTAAAACGCTCGGTTATCCGTCTGTCGGTCTGTATATGTTTTTAACACGATTTTGCATAAATTTGGAAATACTAAAGATATCACCTTCAAACTTGGTACGTATATGCTGACTAATAGGACCTATGAGGAGTATCAAGTTTCTACTTTGCACCATTTCAAAAAGGCCGCCAATAGTTATATTATTTTAAAACTTTATATCTTAATAACTATTAATTTTGCGAAAATTGTACAGGAAACAAACTAGTGGTGCAATTTTATTTCATACAAAAGCATATAAGATTATTAAGATCGAACTTAAATTACCGGAGTTGTTGCAATTTTTCTAACCGAATTCAAGCAAATTTCCTATTACTGCTATAAAAAAGCAAATATTATGTTGGAAAAATTGCAATAACTCCTTAATTCTTGTTCTATCTAAATAATCATCATATGTTTTTTTTGGAAATAAAATTGTGCAACCTTTTTGTCTCTTGTACAATTTTTCTAAAATTTACGGTTTTAAGATGTTAAGTCTAAAAATATAAAAATGGCTGCAATTTTAAAATTCTACAGAGTAGAAACTTGATACTCCGCACCAAAATAGGTACTATTAGTCAGTATGTACGCATCAAGTTTGGAGTGTTTGAAGCTGATATTTCTAGAAGCTCTAAAGTTATACAAAATCATGTTAAAAACACAAACAGACTGACAGACAGATAACCAAGCACTTTTGGACCCATGTGTTTAGGAAATCTTTTCTTAGTTTTGATGTAATATAACTATATCCCGAAGTCCTGAAGGGTGTTTGTTAACGCCCTATATATGTCTTTGCCTGAAAGATTTGTATACGCTTCCAGCTGAGTAGTGGCAGACAGAACCAGAACTGACGATCCTTTGCTAAAATTTAGGATTTGAGGTGTTTTCAAATAAACAATCAGTTATTGTTTTTACATTTGTGCTTTTCATGTCATCTTATTTTAATAGACAAGCATTTTTTCCATACAATTTTTTGCTCCTTTTTTCTCAGCCTGTATGCAACGTAGCAAACATCTAGTAACACCGATAAAGTTTTATTTTTCTGTAGATGTGCACAATCACATTAAAATTTAAAATAGTCTTTTAGACAAGGAGAAAATTGAGTTTGAAATTTCAAAAAATTAACATTGTCCTTATGAGTTGCCGTGGAGGAGATAGAATATCAAAACAGAACTGTACATCTGTCATCATATGTAGCTGTTATTTGTTATCACATGCTATTTTTCGTTGAGTAAAGATTAGACGTAGAATCATTATGCGTGAGCGAAAATTTGGCAAAAATGTAAGCTTTTTTATCATTAGATATATATAAAACCAAAACAATAATTTTTTTTATCCAGCATTAAACAAATTATAGGAATTCATTAATGACACGAGTCATCCAGTAAATTAATACCAGTTTTTTCATCCAGTAAAAAATCTACCAGAGTTAAGAACAAATTATTATCTTCAAACGATTTTAAGCCACATTTTTTAATGGGGCATCGAGTGAAAATATAGTACTTGATGAAACCAGGACTAGTTCTCTCATATGGACATATGTTGGAATCATATCGAACACATTTGAGAATTAGGGAGAAAATCAAGTTTGCTCGCTTAAATAAGATTAAGAGGTAAACATTTGCTGATAAAAAGGGGAGAAAAAGCACATGAAGTTGAGTCTCTCCCATCCACTGTACTTACTGATGTGCAACTGGAGTACAAATGGACATTACATTAAAATCGTGTTGTTTATTGGTGGAGAATGGGTAAAATATGAATAATATTTTAGTGATAATGATAGGAAGAGAGGGAAAGAAGGGAAAAAGGTTCGAAGGGAAGGGAAGAAGGGAAAAAGTTCCGAAGGGTAAGGAAGGAGGGAGGGAAGATGGAAAGAAGAGGATGAAAGAGAAAAGGAGGGAAAAGTGTAAAGAAGGTCGGAAAGAAGGGAAGTAGAGAGTGAGGAAAGGAATGAATGAAGGGAGGGAGGGAGAGAACTGCAGTAAGAGGTGTTTGGGATAAACATATTTGATGAATGAATTTTTACTGTTCTCTGAATCAATCAATAATCAGCTCAGTCTTAACACAATAAATTTGGAATCTTATAAAATACTAATTACTATAAACCATGCTCAGAGTTGAGGTAAAATAATTAGTCAAAGATTGGATCTTTCTCCTTTCCTGTTGGTTCCCATTAAGTTATATTCTGTGTTTATACGGAAAATGTGACCTATATGAAATGCATTTAGAAACGCATTGGTGTATGCAAAGATCATTTTCAAAATAAGCTATCCCTATTTCTCAATTTCAAAATTAGTCCAATTTTCGACCACTGGCGATCTCTAGTATAATAATTATCATCCATACATTGTATATTTATTCAATCGTATAGGGTGTTGGTGAGGGAAGATGTGTGTGTTACGAAGTACTGTTATGTCTCCTTCTAGTCCAATGCTACTCTTTAGTCACGTAATACAAAAATTACGTTAACTATTAAAAAAAGTGTGTTTAATTATTCTCTATTACTTATTTTTATTCCTCTAAACAGATTAATTTACTTAATATCGCACGTGATAATTGCAAGGTTATGTCATTTGATCGTATCTACAAATGTGACATGAATCTCAAAGGATGTTTGTGTAAGGGACGTCAGAGTGGAAGAGGAAATTGAAACCGCGCCAAAGGCTTGGACTAAGGCAAAAGTCCGGCCTTTGCTGTTTTCGCGGCTGATAGAGTTTCATATTTCAATTAATTACGTCTTTTGATGTAGCGGTATGGAATTAGACATGCAGGCATATTTTGATGATTTAAATATCAAACAGATATTATGTACTCAATAATGCTCGTTGAAGTAAATAACTCATATTCAATTTAATATGCTTTTGGTGTTTTTTTTTAATTATTTGTCTTTATTGTAAATTATGTAGATATTGGGCCAATACATGAAAATGCTACAAATAACCGGCAAAATTATAGAGAAGATTAATTTTATATCTAAAATGTATAAACACTTAAGTAAACGGTATTTGCAAAGACTTATTTGCTAATCGACTAATACGTTGACTTATATGTTTGTCTCTTTCGTTACACTTTTCTTTAAAAATAAATAATCTTTCCAGCATTTTTAATACTCCCTCTCTTACAATTCTTGAAGATATCAAGTGATTCTTCTATTTCCCATCTGTGTGTCCTCCTTCTAAAAGGTGTTTTGCGATATTCGACCATTCTGATTTGTTGTTTTTCCAAGCTGATACAATACGAGCTTCTTGAATCAGAAGTTGAAACCAGAAAAATAAATATCTCCAAAAACCTCAAAAAAACTTTGTATCAAAATTATATTTTGATACTTATAATTAAAATTAACATGGAAGAATGTTAATTATATTGACACTATAACCATTTCCCCCGAAAGTTTAGGAATCCATGAAATTTTCATTTTATTTCTAATTCATATTTTTTTGTTTTTTATTCTATTCTCTATAAATAAAAATGTTTATATTACGGTAAAAAATGGGATTCAGAGCGCTTGGAATTCCTAGATTCGGATTCCCGGTATTATTTTACTGGATGACTCGTGTCCTTAATGAATTCCTAACATTTGTTTAGTGCTGGATAAAAAAAATTTATTGTTTTGGTTTTATATATATCTAATGACAAAAAAAAGCTTACATTTTCGCCAGCTTACTGCCCCTACTCAGCTGGAAGCGTATACAAATCTTTCAGGCAAGACATATATAGGGCGTTAACAAACACCCTTCAGGACTTCGGGATATAGTTACTTACATCAAAACTAAAAACCAAGTTCCTAAAAACAGGATCCAAAAGTGCTCGGTTATCCATCTGTCAGTCTGTTTGTGTTTTTAATATGATTTTGTATAACTTTAGAGCTTCTAGAAATATCAGCTTCAAACACTCCAAACTTGATGTGTACATGCTGACTAATAGTACCTATTTTGGTGCGGAGTATCAAGTTTCTACTCTGTAGAATTTTAAAATTGCAGCCATTTTTATATTTTTAGACTTAATATCTTAAAACCGTAACATTTACAAAAATTGTACAAGAGACAAAAAGGTTGCACAATTTTATTTCCATAAAAAACCATATGATGATTATTTAGATCGAACAACAATTAAGGAGTTATTGCAATTTTTCCAACAGAATATAGCAGTTATAGCAAATTTGCTTGAATTCTATTAGAAAAATTACAACAACTCCGTTAATTTAAGTTTGATCTTAATAATCTTATATGCTTTTGTATGAAATAAATTGCGCCACTAGTTTGTTTCCTGTACAATTTTCGCAAAATTAACAGTTTTTAAGATATAAAGTTTTAAAATAATACAACAATTGGCGGCCTTTTTGAAATGGTGCAAAGTAAAAACTTGATACTCCTCATAGGTCCTATTAGTCAGCATATACGTACCAGGTTTGAAGGTGATATCTTTAGTAGTTCCAAAGTTATGCAAAATCATGTTAAAAACATATACAGACCGACAGACGGATAACCGAGCGTTTTAGGACCCTTGTTAATGGAATATTTTCTTAGTTTTGATGTAAGTAACCATATCCCGAGGTCCTGAAGGGTTTTTTATAAACACTGTATATTTACAAGTTTTCGAGGAAAATCGAAGGAGTTCAATGACTGAATTATCGTTTTAAATGTTATAATATAGGTTGCCGTTATAGACTTATACACACAGTAAACACCTTAAAAGTAAGAATAAAAATAACTTTAATCTCTAATTACAAAAAGTGAAATTCGACTAAACATTGAAGGAGGGATAAATTATTATTTTTGTGTCTAAACACTAACCTCCGTTCCCAAGATGTCTTTCATATTCGTAGCCCTAAGTAACAGTTTAGGAAACATAGGTTAGGTATTGTCTATTTTACCCTATTACACTCTTGTCTATAGTGATCATATGCACGTAGGTAGCTTACCAGATGGATTACGATAGAATTGAGTTTCTTTTGACAGATTTTATTCATCTATCGCAGGACCAAGCGAAGGCCAAAGCGGTGATTTTTGATTATCCATCGAGATTTTTGAGCGTCAACTAACAGCTCAAAAATATCAACAAAAAACATCTTTATTATTATAAGTTTTTAAGTACCTAGTGATCCCTGTTAGAGAATCAGCTGGTCCTCATCAAAATCAAAACAACAGCTCTTTGGTGTTTTTTAGCGAATTTCCCCTAAAGGGACGAAGCTGTTACCGTAGAACTCATGGTAAGAACTAAGCCCGAGACCATCATAACTTTTCTTTTTGAGGTCCCCAGATGATAAAAACACCATTCGTTCACTTTCATAAATATATATATATATATATATATATATATATATATATATATATATATATATATATATATGTGTGTGTGTGTGTGTGTGTGTGTGTGTGTGTGTGTGTGTGTGTGTGTGTGTGTGTGTGTGTGTGTGTGTGTGTGTGTGTGCGTGTGCGCGTGTGTGTGTGTGTGTGTCTTTAAGCACGATAGCTCGCGTAAAAATGGTCCGATCTTGATGAAATTTGGCATGGACGTGTAAAGTAGTAATTATTCGGACGAGTTCGAAAACCAGCCCGATTAGATTACTGGAAGGGGGGGTACAGGGGGGTAAACCCCCCAAAAAAATGGTTTTTTTGAGTTTTTTACATAGAAAAATAAAAATAATCAACCTTTTGTTTGCTCCATTGATTTCAGCTCAAAAAAAAAACAATTTAGTATTTTGAATCACTGCTCTATGTCCATTGGTTACCGAGATATTGAAAGTGGTAAACACAGTATGTTGTCCCAATGTTAACCTTATGGGAAAATAAGTAAAAATCTATATATTTCTTATTTCTCAACATATCTTGGTAAAACTTGGTAAATGGGTTCTTCTAGGTCAGATCTACTAAATATTGAATTAAAATCACCCAGTTTTAATATACCCGTAGCAGCAAACCTGCATACTCATTCCCCATGTTATTCCTACGGAGCTTACAAAAACATGTCAAATCTCGCTATGTTGGATCAAAATATGTTGTTTTGTATTTGAAATTCGCTGAGTATGCAGGTCTGCTGTAACGGGGGTATTTTTCACTTATTTTAGTTTTTCATTTGAGGATCAACTTGAACTAATGACAAAGTATGTAAGTTAAGTGCTGAGAAACAATATAACACAAAATACGTACGGCAAATAAACAAATACCAGTATAATACCGATTAAAAATGCAACGAGAACCATAAAAGCCTACAATCACATCTTCATACTGAGTTTGACGATAAAACAATCAATAACAATCACTTCTGATGCTTATAGTACTTCTTTGCTTTATGGTTTCATGTACTTTATTATCGTTGCGGTATATTTTTTATGGATATAATTAATCGAAAATTAAGTAACAAGAGTTAAACCAAGTGCCAAGTAGTATGTGTGCAATTCTATTTAATCTCCTTCCAATTACTGATCAACTAGATAGTAAAGAGACAGCCTCATTAAGTTTCTGTCACAAATACATCCCCAGTTGCTCTATCACGTTTCACATTTTCTATTGATTTCCTATCACACCTGCGACACAAGCAAATTTCCCTGGTGGAAACACCGCTCGTGATTCTGCTGACATCTCATAATCCACCAATCTAAAATGCAACATCCCACCTGCTTATAAAATAAGAATATCTCACTTCTACCGAATCATTACCCGCAACCAATACATACCTTGAGAAACATTATTTTTGTTTGTTCTACCTATGTTTCTTTTTAGTTCTTAGCTAAGTATCCAATAATTTATATGTGAACATTACACCAACTAAGACAGGACGAGGAAGCATTCCAAATTTGTAATAATTCGGAAGTGCACAAAAAACATATCGCGAATACCGACGTAAATCACGGAAGCTTTTTCCTTGGTGAGAAAAGTTATATACTTGCGCCTGCAGTCAAATACATGTAAATAATAATTAATTTGTTAGGAATTTAACGCCTAATCCTTTTGGGTTTAAATTTGTCTCTTCTTCAATGAATTCCTTCCTAAACCCCCTGAAATCAAAACTCTATTTACCCTTTATACGTTTGAAAGAGTCACAGTGAGTAGATGATTTTTAAGAAGATGAGGGTAAGTAAAACGATTTCGTTACTTTTAATTTTTTATTCATTTGATAGAAAAAAACTTTAAAAATCATGTTTCAATGTATTATATCTACAATCAAACTTTTTATTTATGCCAAGATAATTATTGATCATAACTTTGGGGGATGCCACCCTTCACATGCCAAACTCCAAATTTTGTGTTCATTATGAAATAAAAACTAAACACAATATTAATTAAATATAGGACTAATTAAAAAAAGCTTTTAAAAGTTAATTATTATTAATTATTTTCATTTTAGTGTTTCCCTAGACAAGAAACACTAACACCACTGGTGTGTACCAGTGTTTCGTACCTCAGACAAGATAAATGTGAACATTATTTTCAAACTAGAAAAACAAGATGTTTTTATATCATAGCAAATCTCTTTCTTGATGGTATTTTCCTTGATCTTGATAACGTTTTGAGTGTTAGTTTTATAGAATTAATATACAAAACATTAACAAGAGCTAGGAAAAGACCGTCAAGAAAGACCACTACCATAATATATGAACATCCGGTTCTTCTAGATTGGTAACACCGATAAAGAAATATAATATGAAATTCAAATAATTAATAATTCGCTCTTTTAACAAATCATTATAACTGTAATTTCACATTCCACTTTATTTCTTTGGTTGCAAAAATTTCACAAAATGTAAAAAATACAGTAATTATCGATAGTGTACTGTATCGAGTTTTGACTCGGCAAAATTTTTGGCAGTTGTAGTATTTCCAAAATAGATCTAAGTGTCATAATATCCACAGAAGACATCGAAGCCTACACCAGTATTAAAGCAGTCCGAGCTCATGCTATAAAATAAGTATTTTTCCACAACAGGAATCTGGCTGATTCGTCTCGAACATTTATTTTGTTGAATTTTATTTTGCTCGTCAGTGATGGAAAATGCCAACGAAAGTCAAAATTAGTAATCTATGAATTCGAAACCTTTTTAACATGTTCACACAGGCATTGTGCATATTGATGATTTTACTACAAACAGTGGAAACCGCCGAGCAACCCAACTCCACAAACAAGGGCGAAAGCCAACTTGGAATGATGCCATCATTTTACTGAGGTTGGTCCACAAATCGCTACCGGAAGTAAATTACTCACCTTAACATTGTTTAAACTAATTTTAATAATGAATACATTAATCATACCATTCAAGTTTACTTATAATTCTTTTTGCCTTTAACTACTTTTTCAATTACATTTAATATAGAAATATACTTAGAACATTATTATTATTTATGGATAAACTGGAAGAAATATAAAAGGAAGATTATACATACATTTTTGGATATAAGTACAGTAATAAATTAAAATAATAGTAAAAGTTACATTAAGTTAAATAAAAGAAGTGCGGTGGTCAGCTGTAAGTTTAAAAAAGAAATATCTATTTTAATTTTTGATTATCACTTTTAAATTTTAAAGTACAGTACTATACAAGGATATTTTGGTTGAAATTTGGACAATTTTTAACTTACATTCAATTTGAATATTTAGATGGTGTTCTACTAATTGATGCCCACCCGCCTCTTTGTTATGGAGTCTTCAAATTTTTTATTTTCCAAAACACAATTGGCAGTCACTAAACACCAACTCAGAAACATAAAGTAGGACGGTATCAACAAAGCTCATGCATGATTTTTCCTTTGGTCGAAATTACACTAACCTCAACATTCGACATATTAAAAGGTGTAGACGTAAAATTTCACTCCGCAAAATCAAAAGACTCAATTATTAATTGAAAGGTTAAACCACAATGAAATTCAGCCAGCCGCGGAAATAGCCATGACTAAAGGCCTTTGCCGTTTACCGGCTTTAACCGTGGTCCAAGCCTTTGGCGTGGTTTCAATTCCTGTTTCGCTCTGACCTCCTTGCACTAACATCCTTTGACATTCATGTTTTAATTTATAAATACGTTGAAACGTGATGTATTTCAACGTCCACTACTGAGAAATGATAACTGAATGAATACGTGAATGATTTTCCCTCGAGAAAATATTAAAATAAATTGAAAAAGTATCATTTATTTATTGACTGTACATTCTATACAGAGTATTGTAAATAATATGGAAAAGGTAGGACTTTGAGTTAAAAATCAATTTTGGGCAGTTAGTTTTCGGTTTATCATTTTTAATCCATTTTTCTTTATTTGCGAATGATTTAGAATTAAAATACACCCGTCGCAGCAGACCTGCGTACTCAGCGAATTTCCATAGGCTTTATTTTTTATATGTGAGCATTCACCTTATGTAAAGGAAAATATCGTTTAAATATGTTTAGTAAATTATATATTTAAAACTTATATTTAATCATTCATAAGCTTCAAACATGAGGACAATTTACAAGGGGATCACATTGGTTTTTATTAGTATTATATACACTTTTTGTATTTTATAAGTTCTTAGCCTTTTAATTTTCAATAAATGTAGTCTTGTCATAGTATATAAATGTCAGGAAACATATAATCAATAAATTCAAAATACTGGAAAACAATAATATAATCTCATGAACAAATTATATTCAATCATATGGTTAATATTATAAATAAATCATCCCTATTAGTTGCAGCAGACCTGCATCTCCAGCCAATTAAATATCATTCCTCAGACTTTTAAACATACCATAATTATGCTACATTTTCAGGAAGTCTAGACCAAGACACCCCCCCCCCCCCCAATGCATATAGTTTCTTCATAAAACTTAAAAATAATTTACATTTTTAATATAGTATATATTCTATGCAAAATCATGATCAATGAACTCTAACCATTCAAAAAAAGACAAATAAAATATTCACCTGAAAATTTAAATATAATCATATGTTCAGACTTTTATTTTCAAATTACCCTACATTAGGGTAAATGTAGAGATTTAGGGTAATTATAATGCAACTTTTGGGGAATTTTCAATGAAAACAGGGTAATTATACTTTTTTAAGGGTAAAACCAAAACTGATATAGGACAACGTACTGTGTTTAGCACTTTCAATATCTCAGCAACGGATTGACATAGAATAATATTTCAAAATGCAAAATTGTTTGTTTTTTTTAAGCTGAATCCAATTTTGACAATTAAATTTACAAAAAATTAATATAAAGATTTCAAATCCTAAAAATAAATTTTATTTTGTCAAAAAACTGTCCTTAGAGTTAACTTAATGCGCTGGTTTTCGAACTCGAAGTAGTAAATGTCACTCTAGACGTATGTACCAAATTTCATCGCGATTGGACCTTTTTTACGAAAGTTATCGTGCCTACGGACAGGTATATATATATATATATATATATATATATATATATATATTTATTTATTTATATATATATGAAAATGAACGAACGGTGTTTTTGAGGTTTGGGGGCATCAAAATGAAAAGTTACGGTGGTCCCGTGCTTAAGTCTTACCATGCCGCCTACGGTAATAGCTACTTCCCTATAGAGGGAAATTCGCTAAAAACTCTCCTCGTCAGTGAGCTAAAATGGGAAACAATTTCCCATAGAGCGAGTTAAAATGGAAATTCAAATATTCGTCACACACGTATATCCCCAAGCTACTCGATCTCATTTCACGCGTTCTATTGATTCCTTTACGCTTTTGACTCAGGTATATTTCCCAGGTCGCTATAACTTAGCTTGTGATTGATTCTATTTGTGATTTATGACTTGTTTATCTTATATCTTTTATTGTTCTCATAATTAGACCAGTTCGTAAATTGAGCCAGGCAAAGTATTGGTTCAGATCCCACGTTAAAATGTAGGTCCTTTAGTTTCTATTGGCTGTTAAGCTATAACTAGTAAACCCGTTGCTCGAAATCGAGATTTTATTAACTTCTTTATTAAAATAATTATGGAACAGTATTATAGAACAATTTTATCAATGATATGGTATTTTATTTTAAACTTCAAAGTCACTTGCAGTAATACTGAGATTATTTACTTAAGTTCCTTATAAAAATACGTCTTGTGAATACTCTATCATATTTCAGGAGATGATTTGATTTATGTTAAATTACAGATAGTTCAGGTTTATATGGAACAGCCTTACTACAACCACAGAACATCTTTACCTTAGTACCAAAACAGTTGTTAAAAATATATTCTGAAATAATATAGATTTTTTACATATTCATAACTAACACATCACAGTTGAACAAAATAAAAATAGTTAAATGAAAACCTTTCATATTGTTATAATTTAATCTACTCGATCGAGCACCTTAATACGGCTTCTACATATATTAATTTTTAGATAATAACTCACAAACAAAGTTTATATTAGCCATCACCATGAACTCTAAGAAAATTATACATCAATCGAGTTCACCAAGGCGCCTTTGTCAAACTTAAATTATTAGTATAAATGAAATAATTATTACAGGCAAGATGATATAAGAAAACAAACATTTATTTGGAAATCTACAGCAAGTTATAGTTTATACCACACACGATTTTATATAAATAAGTTGTATCTAAATAGTTAATAAAGAAGTAATAATAATGTGAAAAATTACAATTAATTTTATTTGATAAATTTTACATTTTTATAATAAATTATGTAGTTCAGTTTCTGTTACCAAATTATAACCCTTCTTAATCTTAACCCGAACTAAAATGGCTCACTAAATCTACTAAATCATAAATGAATGCTTAAAGTCTGTTTCAGTATATATATTTAATGGGTTCAATTCCAGTAAAAACACACATGACTTTGCTGAAAAACCTTGTTTACTCTAATCAGCTGCTTTACTGAAATTTATATTCCCATGTTAAATCTTACAGACAAATTCACAACTTTAAGGGCATATAGAGCCGTTCCCTTTAGTCTGATCTTAATAACTTTTATTTCCTGCAAAACTACACGCCAAGCACTTTTTAACGACACTTTAATTATTAAAATCGGCCCAGTAATTTACGAGGAGTAGTGATCACAAAAAACCCCTGGCGTATTAAATAAGTAATATAGATTAACAGTATTATCTAAGCAGCATGTCGGCCTTTTAGTCATTAACAAGACTACGAGATCGCGCCACAATCATCCTTCACTCATCTGTCATTCATACTTTGCTTAAAATGCAGTACCTACCTGGGAAGGTCACCATTTCAAGCAATGTAATGAAATATGATGTCAAAGAAGAGAAAAGTAAGTTTAAGTGTCTGTTAATTACCATATCTCACGATCGTGAACCACCCACCATCAAAACAAAAATTAAATTGATAAAAAATTTGCATTAACACTTCTGTAAATTGTGTTCTTTTGAAGACTTATAATAGCAACCAGCCTGATAATGTAAAAGAAGTTGTTTTTTATTTAAAATTTATTGTAAAATAACAATTTTTTTTATACGATAAGATTTAAATATGAAATTGACCATGATTTTCCTTTGCTATATTTAATTACTATTCTGTCGGTCAAAACATTTAATAGATTTGTGTTACTGTATATTTAAATTATTATTAAAATACTATAAAAATAGTTTTATGTGATACTGTATATCTATAGAAAAATAATAATGCGATAATCATTGTTTAATAATGTTGACATTTTTTTAACTTTCTACTTCAACAAAAGAGACAAAAAGTTAACCGTAAACAAGATTATGTTATAATTCCTATTTGAAATTTTGTAACCACTAATAATTAAAATCCGGAGTTTGAAAAAGATTGACACAATGTGCACTATTTACAGCATGTTAACAATCTGTAAGAATTACATATTTGACGTATGCTGACACACAAACAATTTAATATTATTTTGTATGTTTAATATTAGAACTTTCGTCAACGGGAATAGATGGATTTTAGGGTACATTTGATCTTCCTGAAGAAGGTAACGAGAAATAGTTCCAGAAACGTAAATTATTACTAGTGGTGTGCGAGTGCTCGAGAATCGAGCTTTTTCGAGACGAGTATGCACTAGTCGAGTTGACTCGACTTATTGCAAAATACTCGAAAGTTCGAGAAAAATGTACCCAAAATCGGAACGTGCGAAAGAATATTACGGCCATTTTCACATTGTCAATCCATATTTAACGAACATAACTGAAACCTCGTTTGTTATACTTAAAGTAAAAAGTTCTTTCGAATTATTAAAAACACGTTAATTTTTATACCACTCTATGTTTTCTATAGTTTGAGGTTATTTATTATTACATCTCTAAAAAATGATTTTTGTTATATTTTAGAAACCATTCAAAATTAAATAAAACTTAGTATTTTGTTGACAGTTAGATGAATAAAAATGTACGTGTGTTAATAACTCAAAGGAAATATTTTAATCATGAATTGAGTCAGGTATTGAGTTAGGTCATGGCTTATAGTCAGTGTTTTCATTTCATTTCAAAATCCAGGTAAACCTGAAACACAAGGTAGGCTTGAAAAATAAATCAAATCAAGAATTAATTGTGAGTTTAAGTGAAAGGTTTTCTTTCTTTTTTCGGTATCATTTATTTGTATATCTGCTCTTAGTTCAGCAACTCTTTTAAGTTTAATTACCTCAAAATTGTAATTTGTAATTGAGTAATGATAATAATTGTTGACGATTATGTAGAAACATGATGACTATTATATCGTTAACCTTAAAAGACTTGACTCGAAAAAGCTAGAAACTCGCGGGTATTTTTCAAAACCCGACTCGACTTCAAAACTCAATACTCGCACACCCCTAATTATTACGTATTTGTAGGATTTATCTGTTTCAGGCACTCAAGGCAAACGTCGGACCAGCGATCAGCCTTCACACCGTTTACCTGATGCTGCGTCGTGTCTTGAAGGGGGGGGGAGCTTAAGTACTTAAGGGATCAAAGGCTCACTAGGGCATTAAGCAGACTTCTGAAAGGCCGAAACTTCCTTTAAGGCTTTGAAATGGTCTTTGATATTTCAATAAATTTACAAGAAATAGCAAACAAAAGCTTGTAAGTTTGCTTGTTAAGGTGAGAACCCTAAAGTGGAGTTTCAATTTTAAAATATCCTGATTTTTTCGAACATGATTTTAGAGTGTGGCTATAGTTTAAACAAATAATACCCCCCCCCCCACCACGACCCAATACAATTAGATCTTATGAAACCAAGCTTTCTTTAACCAGGTTTGTTTTAAAAGCTATTAATAAAAATTGTCATACAAAATACTCTTTTCCTCGATTTTAAATGATTACATCACAGTTTCCATCGTCTGCATATTGGTTAAGGTGTGTAAAAATAATCTTGGAGAGATGGTATCTAGTATCCTTGCGGCACTGGATAAAACTTCTATAACATCTTCATTGAAATCTTTAGTCTACACGCACTGATTCACACTTCATAGGACACTATTTCGGCTGTCGCCATTTTCATCACTCAGTGAAGATTTCAATGAAGATGTTATACAATATTTATATAAAAATAATAATTAAATTGCTTAAAACGTTAATTAAATATTTAACTTTTCAATCTAAGAAGATAACTTTATTCAATTTATCAATCAGCAGTTCCAACCGATTCAATGTTCTTTTAGCGAGACTAATTGTCACGTGGATTAACCCTTTGAAACCCGAATTATGATGTACCGAGAAAAAAATTTCCTATCATCTTTTATTTAGGGTCTAAATAATACATTAAAACTGTTTTTTTTTCAAATTTTCCCTCACAGGTTTAAAAAACATTTTTGTTGCTTAAAAGCAACTACGGGCACTTGTGGTTACATCGGGTTAGACCCTAATGCCAATGTCACCTATGTCCACCACTTCGGGCACGTTGTCATCAGGTATTAATAAAAACCGTTCTATTTCCTTTTCGTCCAAATATTCTTGGTCCATTGTGAAGTTTAAATCATGTCCTATACAAAATGGCCAAAAAACATATAATTAACACAAAATATTAGCTATAAATGAATTTAATATTAGCATGGGGTTATATGGAGTAACTGAATTAAACTAGTGAAATTTAATGTCACATCCGCCCATAGTTGCTTTTTGGCAACACGGCGATTTTCTCAAATCAATTATGGAAATACTCGCTTAAATTACTAAAACTTATTTGAAACATAAACTAGAATAACTGAGAATTGATAAGATATTTTTCCCACAATACGAAATGTCTATAACTATAGTAAAAGATCGCTTGAAAAAGCACAACTTACCACTAACCTCCAAACCATGTGGTCACTCTGAAGAAAATTCTCTAATGCAGACAACTGGACTAAACTCCCATCTAGTGGCCGTTTTCTGAAAAGGATGTTGACAAAAGGCAACTGTGGGCTTTTGAGGTTCAAACAAAATAATTTTAGAGAAAGATCGACAGAAACATGGCGTTGCCAAAAGGCAACACTGGGCGCTAAAGGGTTTTAATAGTTTAGGATAAAAGATTGCCTTAACCCCAAAATAAAAGATATATAAAAGATAGCCAAGATAAATAAAATATGGGTAAACCAGACCCCCACTACAGCAATGAAAATGTTCAATCGCACTAAAACGTGAGTCGATCCACTGACGTTCTAAGCGTAACGTTAAGGTTACTTCGATGTGTTCTATTGTGCCACAGGAACCACTCAACAGGAAACCGGATATTTAAGAGTCACAGTTATCCTCATACGTTTTAGAGTGACATTCGGCTAACTAATTGTAGCAACAGCAACACTACTCCAGTCGTACTATAAATGATCTGAGAATAAATAATAACAGTATTGTTAGTATAAGTACTTTTAATACTTTCATTCTAGATAGAACTAAAGTAAAAATCTTGAGCTTTTGTGAATTAGGATTAGAATGACTCAGGACTACACACCGAAGTTACGGCTTACAGCGCTGCTTTGTGTTAGTGGGTAACACGAACATCTTTGTGCCTATTGCCAGATGTGATATTGATTCAACTGTGACTGACTAATTAGCGGCAAAGCTAAATACTCTAGATTATAGGCTACAAACAGCTACCAAACTTAGTACCGGCATTGACTTAATATAATACTGTTCAAAAATTAGTTGGGATATATATTTGTTTAATTTCATTTACTTTATTTGTTTGTTTAGTAATATCTGAATCGTCTGTTTTGACGTTTGATTCTTTAAAATGTATTTCTCATCATACTAATACTAATGGGAAGCAACGTGCAGAAGGTTAGACTCATCAAATTGTACAAGTAATTTGCTGCGGATATAAATTAAAGCAATCACTGGCTAATTTTGTTAGTAAAATATTTTTCTCGATTTGATTTTTTTTTTGGAACGAGTAAATTAAGATTACAAGAATTTAAAAATTATCAAGTGATTAAAGTTATTTTAAATTGTACTTTTCAAAGAAATTTACGATTAAACAATTTACGATAAGCTCTGCTGTATAAACAATTTTTTCGTTATCGAATACATGTTTATCTTTTTAACTTGACAACAAAAACGGATGAACCATAAAAGGTAATAATAGCGATTCCTCATTATTTACTTGAATTTACATGATCATTCCGGCATCTGTGAATTAATAAAAACTCCTAATATCTGCAATTTCCGAAGACATCGAGGCCAATACCAATATAAGAACAGTCGGGCCGGAGACGACGAAGGACCCTCGACATCCACAGATCTGCAGCCTTCAGCCGAGGGTTGTTCAGCTGATTGCTCCTCTGTTTGTTCTGGCCTCCTTCCGTTGTTTGCTGTCATTACCCAGGCCGTAGTTCCGAGAGCGATTGTCGTTCGAGAGGAAATTACGAACATCGATGTTGAAGATATAAACAGATTTTTTTGTATTGCAATTATTAAAAAAAAACTCATTCAGTGAGTCTGATTTACAAGCTTATCTGAAACATGCCTGAAGATGTAGTTTCGTGAGATATTGTCAAAGTATTCGAATGTAAATTCTGAACTTCAATCTTATCATAACATAGAGCCGTTACTTTTTTGTGGCTCCTTATCATTGATTATACAAAAAGAGGCTTTAAGAAATGGTATATTTGGATTTTACATTAAGAATCATCGAAATTTTTATCAAAACAATTACGTTTAACTGAGATTAATGATGTTCCTCAATGTAAAATCGAAACATAAACTTACCTTCAATCATTTTATTTTGTATTACTTGTAATGAGTAGCATCAAAAAGTAATTATGTCTGATGAAACCATGACAATAAAGTCACGCCGTCAAGATTATAAATTTCTTGGAATGCCTTGCGGATATGGGATTGATAATAGTCAACAAACAATCGTCTAAGTTACAATTTTACAAATCTCTTTTCTGCTGGCTCTCTTTCATTCCATCTTGTACCGAGAAAGTTCAACTAAACGTTACATCAAAAATAAAAAATAGTATACAATTTATGAATGAAAAAAATAAAAAGCGTAAAAATACGCATTGACGGAAAATGTAATACCTAGAACACTTTTTAAAAATTACTTTAACAAAGTCCGGTAGAGATAACTTTTTTACTTGAACTAGTGATTCACTTTAGGGTAAAAGGAAGCCGTATTATAAATTATTTAATTGTATTTATAATTATAAACAGTGAAGGGACAGAAAAATCCAAACAAAGCGTATGCACAGGCAACAAAATATTTTCTAAACTACGAAGTCGTGACATATGGCTAAGAACAACAGCAAGAAGACGACGTGTTATCATTACTGAAGAATCGTCGTCGTTAACCCCCCTTCCCCCCCTCGTACCTTTCTCTCTCTACCCGCCCTCCCTGAAACTGTGACGACTCTTGATATTTCGACTTCCTTAAGAAAACTAACGGTCTTAACATTACTTGGTTCCATGTATGTTTAATTGGAACTAAAACGGGTCAAAAACAATATTAATTTCTTATTTTCCCTGAAAACTGAAAGTTCAATTTTCGAATACAAATAAATAAGATTTGCTTATAAGTTTTCAACTTTGTTAGAGGTAAGATTAATAATAGTATCTGATCTTAATATCTAAAGTCCTATTTGAGAGGTAAAGTAAATTTTAAAACGCTTTCGTGAAGTGCATGTTATCAGGTATATATATTTTAATGTACATGATATTTATTTGTTTTTTTAGTCATAAAAAAATAAGTCAAACCATTTCATTATATTTTTTCAAAATGTGCCTAAAGCATTTTGACAAGGTTTAAGGATTCTCTTATTTCCAGCTGTTTATGTATCAAAATTAGTTTAGTTATGGAAACAATTCAATCCATTTATTACCAATAATGTTAAAGTCGCTCTCCTCCTTTTTCGGGAAAACGACTAGGGACTGGGGAGGAATTATTAAATACCTATGCTTTTCATATCCCATTGCTTTGGTCAGTACTAAAATATTAAATTAAATTAAATTAAATTCTAATCATATGATTTTTATATAACCTTAAATGTTTTATGAAATAGGTTGGAGTAGGGGTATTTTTTACATAAAGAAAAAATAGCGTTATGAACTCTAAATCCAAAGCACAACAAATAAAAAAGGAAATCATTTGTATTGGTCTTTATGAATATTACAACATTACGAAATTGTTCATATTCTTAACACTAATATTTTTTATAATCGTTGTTTTATTTTATTTTTATTCCCAAAGGACTTTCTTGAATATAGTAAAACTCTATTATTATTTGATTTTAATGATTTAGGTGTAAATTTAAGAACAATTTTCTGTTGAAAGTCAAGGATTAATTGTGTCTAAACATAGGTTGATTTGCTTTGCTGCACTGGACTTTAAAGCTTCCATATTTTAATTAGAAGTATATTTTACATAGTTCAATGTGGTTTATCGGAATAGGATATTTTTAAATCGACAGGTTCTTGAGATAATCTTCATTATTCTGTTTACATTATTTTTATTTCAATTTTAAAGCTAGTAAAAACTTATTTATCTTAATTGATTTAATATTAAAAACTAATGATAATTTTAATCTCTTATAGAAAGTAAATCAGTAAAGCAAAATCTTTACTATTTAGTGGGCATTAAAAACCTAATAAACCAACACAACTGACCAACGCAAAACATAAATTGACTTTAAGCTGCCTGTCTAAAGTAATTCATAAATCTACAACGACAAACTAATAAAGTTTTGCATGAAATAAATTTTACAACTACCAAGCAAGGGAGCTCCAAAAGGGGTTTTGCTCTCCGTTAAGATTCAAGTATATAGAGGATTAAGAATAATGAGTATAATTGGAATTTTGGAGGTATAATTTCAGCAGATACATAATAGGAATAAAAATCCCTTATTATTAGGCAAATCATACATTAATTTAAATGAGGTATTAAGCACAAGTAAGTCACAAATGTAAAATAGAGTGTAACAGACAATGTGAATATCCTGGGAACAGCGGTATTTTTATTAAATATAATTCGAACGAAGTGAGTTATACTCGACTTGGAAATCACTCTTTGTGACCTAAATCCTCTTTTATTATTTGATGAAAATTCGTGAAATTTGAACAACATCATATTTATACCCCGAAGATTGTTTTAATCTATAAATGAGTAGTTAGTTATACGTTCAAATGTCAATTTTTAGTTAATAACCTTCCTTTAATTTAACAGCACTTCGTTCGACCTATACGCGACATAGGAGCGTACTCCTAGTTATAATATACTAATTATACTAATTGGGCGAAGGGATGAAATTCGCGAGGCTGAATGACAAAGTTTGAAAGCTGAACATAAAACTGCAGCTATAAATCCTGTAGTTCGTTAACGGAGAGACTCGACTGACGAAATGAGACGGTAAACACGATTGTTGCTCTCCCTCTGTCCCTCTCTTTTTTTCCGAAAAACATTCTTCTCTGAGAAAGAATCACTTAAAATTGGTCAAAACTAATTGTTTACTGTGTTTTTCCGACAATCTTCAAAAGAAAAGTAAAATGAAGAAGAAAACATCCTGATAAACATGACAAACATCCTGATGCTACATAAACAAAACCATAAAGAAAAATGTTTAAATAATTTTTCTAACAAAACATGTGAGAAAAAGTAACTCTTTTTCAATTAATAATCAATTAATATGAGTATGATCACAAATGTATATTATGCTATTCAACCCATTTTAAAATGTGTATGGACTTTAATCTATTTGAATTTTTTACGGAATGTTATTTTGTTTTAGCTGTTCTGTTTCGTAGAAAATATTCTTTTAAATTAAGGGATTTTTTGACGTGATTACAGGAATAAATTTTTGTTGAACGAATTCAAGTTATAGACCAATTTCTTTTCGCAAAACTTCTTATTGACTTATTATTTGCATTGAAGAGGAAAAATCCGATTGGATAATGCAAATAAAGTGTGGGTTAAGTGCAGCGGGTCTGTCCATGACGCCGGCAGGTGCTGAGTCGACCATCGCTCTCCTCAGCCCGAGATGGCGGCCAAACTGTTGTATCACACAACCGGCGCTGTTGTTGAATATAAACCGTGCTGAGGCATGTATGGGGGCTATCTCCATTGCTGACTTGTACAAAACACATAAAAGAGAAAGATTATCAAGTTATGTGTTGTACGTTCAAACAAAACCGAAAACACTCTAGTTTATTTTCACGAAATACATTTTTGTGATGCAATGAGTGGTTAACCAAATAAATTTTAAGTTTTATTGTAGCCTAATAATTTTTTACTTTAATCAACATTCAACTAAACGTGCACCCATCCTTGTTAAAGGGGGTCTAACAAACTCCGTTGACACTTAAAACACACTTACTAATTACTACATAGCCGTAATTCACGATATCTATGTTCAGTCGAAACCGCCAAAAGAGAATTGTTATTTTTCAAAGAATGGCAATTAATTTCGATTTTCTGACATGGGAATAACCAAAATATTGATTAACGTTCATATAAGAATAGTGGACTTATTATAAGCTAGATCCTACTGATTTTATAAACATCTTTGAGTTGTTTTTTTTTCAGTGATAAAGCGTGAATAAAACAAATACAAAATGTATTTGTAAGCGTAGCTTACAAAACAGTTTGATGAGAATATCACATCAGATTAATGTTCATTGATAGTTCATAACAATACAATTACATACGATTAGATACAATTACCATTTCATTTTAAAAACAGTTTGGAAAGTAGTAAGAGTAATACTATATACTATTAATTCCCTAAAGTAGACCTTCCACTAATCCTCCTAAAAAAACGCTCTTACTCAAGCTTTAATCAAATAAATATACTTTAAAACTTTAATAGAAGTATAGCTAACAAACATTTTGACAATAATTTCAACGATGATTACAGTTTAGGTTCCATAAAGAGGATGGCGATCTTTTCCGTTATACGTATACCACTGTTTCGGGTTTGTTTTGCAAGCTTGATTTTGGTAAGTTTGGTTAAGTTAGGTTAGGTAACATAACCTAACCTAGCCTAACCTTACCTAGCCTAACCTTACGTAACCTTACCTAACCTAACCTAAGAAACTGGAAGTGGGACCTCTAGACGGGCAGACGCTGGCTTCTCGTTCTAGACAGAGATTCTTTGTTTAAAATTATTGTTGGTGATGGTGATTTTATATTTTGATTTGGATTTTCGCGGACATTTGCCATCAATGATTAGTAAACCAGTGAAACTTGTTTTTTTACTAATCAGTGATGGAAAACGTCCGCAAAAATCCAAATCCAAATAAACAGAGATAACGGTAGATAACGAAACCGCAGGCAAAATATTCTTACAAGGAATTTCCACTTAAAATCGAATAATAACAATTATTTGACCTAGTTTATGGTGCTCGGTAAAAAGTCAAGCTTGAAGAGTAAATTTGGAATGGTGGTATACGTATAACGGAAAAGATCCGAGGATGGAAAGTCGTAAAAATAACACGATTGATTTTTTTGACCTTTCACAAAGTAGACCTCCCAACTACACCCTTTATCATAGGTGCTGGGAGCAGGCCATCGTATCCCGTCCACTCCTGCAGTTTTATCGCAGGGCTGTAAAGTGTTCCTGCCGCCATTTCTCCCCACCTGTCGCCGCCTTGACAATCCTCTATCCTTGGTTTTGTCAGTCAAAATTTATCATCATGTTCACCCTAAAATATTTGCTACAATTGTGACATTATGTTGTACTTAATGTGTGTGAATATGATGAAACTTATGAGTGAGAAAAAGCGGCAAATCGTAGTTTAAAACCGATTGTAAATAGGGAAGTATATATTTAATATATTGGTCTAGAAATGTTTCAGTTTTTTTAAGTAAACAAAACAATAACCCTTGACGTTTTTTAAACATACATATAAAATTATTCCAGCAAGAATATATAACTTCTTTAAATTAACCACTAACTAACGAGTTCATTGTAATACAAGGATCTTAATAAACCACTATAAAAATAACCAAATTAAAGTAAATTGTTAACCGATTTACATATTTAATCACTGTACAAATAACATTTAAAATTAAAATATAGGCATATTATATCAATGTAAGGAATATAGTATCCCAGTAGTGCGTCACATAACATATTATCTAGCACCTCCAATCAAATAAACCAAACATTACTTTCTTAAAATAAGTAAACATACTTAAAATTGCATACCCGTACGAAGAATAAGCATTATTTTCCAAGTACCTGAAACAAACAAAGATATGACTGTAAGTTTAATAATGTTTTAATCGTAATGTTAGAAAATCTAGAGATGTGTTTTAGATTACTGAGATGTCACTTAAATATTTTTTTATTTTTTTACAGTTTTTAAACATTCACATTGTTGAAGAGTCACGAAGAGTGTTTTTTATTTTTGGTCTTACTAACTTTAGAATCAGTTTCTGTGTTTGAATATCCTGTTATTCAAAAGTTTTTATTTTTATTTCATATAAATAAAGTAGATATAAAATTTTAATTAGTATTGGCGTTGATTTTAGGTCGAAAAGACTTTTTAGGTACTTTCTTTGCCGCGAAAGACTTCCAAAGCGACTTGCGTTATGTCTCCGTCGCCCAAGAACTAACAGAATACAAAAAGCTACGTCCAATAACCAAAGAGCAGCCAAGCGAGGCTGGTGAGAAGCAAGTGAGATCCTGACCACAAACAGGAAGTGGAGCATGAGGATCCACAACTTCCGGTGAGGGTGATCAATACCTGCACTCCTCCCGCCCTCGACCACAGACGACACTTCCGGCTGCAGGTACAGACTTCCGGTAGGATCAGATCCTAACAATAACTAGTCATTGGACAAAGCTAATCGCTTGGGCGGAACCACATAACTTTTCAATGTTTCGATTGAGCTTCATGTAGGTTATACTATCTTTAAAATCCGACATTTCCCTGAACAGTCCGGATTTGGGCATACTTATGTTTGTCAAGAGGTTTTTTGCCAGAAAATCATTTCAATATTACAGAAATATTCCTGGAAAGTAATCGCAGGTGAAATAAATAAGAAGTTTTCTTGAAATTTGCACTTGCAAAGAAGTTAAGAATATGAAAGATCAAAAAAGAACGTAGGCTTCCCCGGTCGTTTTCACACGATGTTAAATTCCTGACTTCTGGGTAGGACCGCGTAATACTGTCGAAAATTTCCGCCGACGTTTCGGAGACATTGCAGTACTCCATCTTCAGGGCGATAACGTAGTCGCGCACAACACAAAGTGAAGTTAGTAATAAAGTAGTTTGTGTTGTGCGCGACTACGTTATCGCCCTGAAGATGGAGTACTGCAATGTCTCCGAAACGTCGGCGGAAATCTTCGACAGTACGACGCGGTCCTACCCAGAAGTCAGGAATTTAACATAATATGAAAGATATATGATTTCAAAATAACGCTTCTAAAACATCAGAGCAGTAATGGAGAGTTTCAACCACGACTAAAAATGCATACTATTGCCAGATCGCTGTGCCAGATAAACTATGTCTTATCAAGGATGGAGAGTTTTTATTTGTTTAAAAAGTAAACGACAACTAGCAGATTATTATAAATCAATTTTTTTTTAATAAAATTGTATATAAATTGCCTAGGGAATTGGTTTATGATCACTAACACCATGACAACGTTCTATCAGTCTGTAAGTTTGCTGACTCCTGGCCAAGGTATGTACGAAAAAAGACGGGTACCCCTCTTAGGTATAAAAACAACAAAAATATAAATCCTACACTCTTATATGAGTAATGTTATCGCGCTTGCTTGCTTGTTTGCACAACGATCTCAAAAACTGCTCCGAGGATTTCCTTCAAAGTCTGTAAACAAGTAATTTATGACTCAAAAACGTCTTTTATGCAGATTACTTGGCCAGAGAAAATCTAATAACGTAATAATCGAATTTTAAAGTTGTAAAATTTTAACATTGGCCATATGGGTTGCCGTGATAGCAACGAAAATAAACAAGGAAAGTGTAAACAAATGAAGTAATCATAACAGCTGTTTGAAATCTACAGCCATCAAGGGAAAATACAACAAGTGGGAAGAAGAGTCCATGAAGCAATAAAAAAGGTTTATATTTATCAATTTGATGACATTGAAATATTTTATAGTAACTGGATGAACTGGTAAACATGAAATAACACCGAGCAAGGCTCGGTCCACCAGGTACTCATACCTAATTCAAATAAAAAACTGCGATTTTTTCAATATATTTTGATTCACTGTTAGACGAAACGAAAACGAATCTTTTTCAAACAATATTCATAAAAAATTCTTTGGTCTAAAGTAAAAATGAACCAGCACTCAATTTGATCTTGATACTTGACTCAACAGCAAAAGAGCAAGTACTTCCGTGAACGTTTACAGATTCAACCCAACTGATGTGCTCGGCAAGCTCTCCATTGTCTTCTGAAGTCCTCCCCTTTCCCCCACCAGCCCACAAAACAGATCACAACCTCTCTAATCTTCTTCAAACTTTTATCGTTTCTTCCCCCAGAGTCAAAAAGAGTTGGGCCATAAAATTGTCCATTTCTCATCATCCATTCTCCTTTGTTTGCAAGCGGCTTTTGTCAAAGTAAACTAAACATTGCGAATTAAGTTTTCGTCTTTTGTCATTTTTTTCATGAATAAAGAGGTAGAGGGGTTTTAATTAAAACCGACAATGACGGAGCGTAGAATAAGCACTTATGAATTTGTTAGTATATAGATTTTTTCCTCATATAATTAGTTAACAAATTGAGATGGAGATTAAATTAAAGATCTATTACAATATTATTAATACACGTTAAATATATTTGAAAAATTGTGAATAATTTTATGAAACATTGACATTACCTGTTGTAATAAACGTTTTTACTTGTATAAAAAGTATGTTTTATAAACACATATAATGTGTTCTGCAGTTTTTTTAATGCGAAAGTATATATCCTAAAACTCTTTAAAGGTGAGCATCGTATGCAGTAACCGTGTAACCGTGTACATGAATTCATATATGTTTATCTTTTTTACTTTTAGGATACAACTCTGATACCCATTACCCAGGGCATAGGCGTCGCGTGAGCCATAGGTTTGGGGGGGACACAACCTACTGGGGGGTCTGGGGGGTATGGAATGCCCTCCACACTAGCGGGTGGTCTGGGGGCCCTTCCCAGAAATTTTTGGTTTTACGAACTTAAAAATGGGGTTTTAAGCCTTCAAAGCTGTGAAATATACAGCATTAAAAAGCTTAGTTTATTTACGATTTTCAAGGTAATTTGCAGGAAAACTCAACATTATATGCTTATTTAGATTTTGAACACGTGACTGTTGAAGAACATCTTGTTATGTTTCCCTCAAAACCATAGCAGTTATTGTTTTATTTGCTAAAAGAAATAGGCGGTCGAAAAACAACTGTGTTATTTACACCCCCCCCCCCCTACTTTCCTGGCTGTTTCTACACCGTAAATTTCACTCGTGGCATTCTCGACTGCAGCTTGCAGGTTAAACTCAATACACTATTTAGCAGACAATCAGCAAACTATTAGAACAAGATAAAAACAACAAACTACAAATTCTGCATACTCAATAGGCGTATACTCAACAAATGTATAACACTTCGTCCAACCTCTTTGTTTAACCATGTGATTTATCTGATATCAAATGAATGTTATAATGATTAAATATAAAAATAAGCCCGGCGCGGAGCCTATGACCCAGGTGGAGGCCTGTGTAGTAAATAAATCATCATCACACATCTCAAAAATCAAACCATAAAAATATGTGAGAGTTTATTACAAGAGTCGCATCACAAATACCTCGTAAAAACTAGGTCAGTGTTAATTGAGCTATATTATTTCAACCAGGGCTAAAATTCACTGTTTTTTTTTTATAGTAACACCCTTTCAGTATGGAGTACGGCAATATGAACATACTGCACGTATGTTGATCCCAAACGTCCATCTGTATTAAGTTTTGGAATGTATATAAAAAAACAATATCTCTCTTTTGCACAACACAAATTATTATTCAATAATCAGTATAAGACTTCTATGCAAGTTTCCTATTTTCAAAAGTCAAACCGTATAAAAACTACTACATCAATTTATCAGAATTTTCGATTCACACTTACTCTCACTAAATCCATGTAGAAACTTACTATACCTTTTTATTGGTAATAACATTTGAGCTAGGCTACGAAATAAAAAAAACCTCATCACAACACGTTCGGATGATATACTTGCCGCGGCCAAGTACAGTAATTTACCCAGCTCCACCTCGCCGGCCCCAGCCGTGTCACGGTCCGAGCCGACCCCCCTCCCGGCAGTAAAGTTACGTCACGGTCAGTTACACCCGGGGCTACCGTCCTGGTGAGTTATGGGTGAGGGAGCGCCCTTCCGCTCCTGTACTGTCTCCAGTGTCCTACACTGTGGGTTGACGCGGTGGTGGTACAGGAGAGTTATAGTACCTTTGGGCTTTCCCAGTTCCCAGTTCCCAGTTGTACAGTCGCTATGTCTAGACTACAGGAGATATATAGTACAGGGTTTTTTTAACGCAACCCATTTTTAAGATTGAATACCGCACATATGGGCATTATATAACGCACATATGAGTATTGTTTTATTGATCTTTACATTTTATACATCCTATTGTTTGAGTTTGATCACATTTAGTTTACATTACGTGCTCAAACAGTCCGCCATCGGCATTTGTACAAAGTTATGCACTTTGCATCAAATTCCCAAACATGTGTTGCAAGGCACCTCTTTAAGTTTCTTGCATTAAATTTGTTGATTGTTTTGAGGTGCTTAAAATCCTGTGAATTGTTTTCGTAGGCCTTAATTTTTATGTATCCCCAAATAAAATAAAATAGTGGGGTCAAATTCGGGGATCTTGGGGGAAATAATCATTCACCGATAAAATGAAGTTTTGGGTTGCGTTTTTAAGTGTGCGTGTTAAAGCACGATAACTCGCGTAAACGTGGTCCGATTCTAATGAAATTTGCTACAGATATTTAAAGTAGTATTATTCTACGAAAACAATTCACAACACATTCAGCACCTTAAAACAAACATAACATATTTAGTGCAAGAAATTCAATGAGGTACCTTGCAACACATGTTCGGGAATTTCATGGAGAGAGCATAACTTTATACAAATTCCAATGACGGACTGTTTGAGCACATAATGTGAACTAAATGTGATAGAGCTTAAATAATAGGTTGTATAAAATGTAAAAATCAATAAAACAATACTCATTACACATTTATACTCGTATTATTTAATCTTAAAAATGGGTTGCGTTTAAAAAAAAACACCCTATAGCTTAAGGCTTTCCAAGCTCCTGCTCGCTATGGCTAGAATACAGGAGATTTATAGTACCTTAAGGCTTTCCAAGATCCTGTACAGTCGCTATGGTTAGACTACATGAGAGTTATAGTACCTTAAGGCTTTCCCAGCTCCTGTACAGTCGCTATGGCTAGAATACAGGAGACTTATAGTACCTTAAGGCTTTCCAAGATCCTGTACAGTCGCTATGGCTAGACTACAGGAGAGTTATAGTACCTTAAGGCTTTCCAAGATCCTGTACAGTCGCTATGGCTAGACTACAGGAGAGTAGTCAACATTACATTGAAAGCCTTATAGTACCTTAAGGCTTTCCCAGCTCCTGTACAGTCGCTATGGCTAGACTACAGGAGAGTTATAGTACCTTAAGGCGTTCCCAGCTCCTGCACAGTCGCTATGGCTAGAATACAGGAGAGTTAGAGTACCTTAAGGCTTTCCCAGCTCCTGCACAGACGCTACGGCTAGACTACAGGAGAGTTATAATCCTGTAGGGCTTTAACAGCTCCTGTACAGAAGCTAATAAATCAATTAATTCAAAAATTGATTAATTAAAAAATTAATTTATTAATTATAATAAGTCCATTACCAAAAACTTTATAATTTTAACCTCTAACTCATCCTTGTATAAAGTATACTATTTTCCCCTATGCTATATTTACCCTAAAAATCTGACTTTTCCAACTAACAAAAATGTCTATTTTGGCTTACATTTTTTAACCTTAGCGTTTCAATCCACCCCAGTTGATATACAACGTTCAAGCTCGTTTTACATCCAATAAACCTTCCAATATCGCGAACAATATACAAACTTCATCAAAGTTGCACCGCGCCAATGTCTGACAGTTCGGACAAGATAATTATTCAAATTAAAACACAACAGTTACCCTGTTCTGATTATCTTTGTAATGAAAACGGCGTCCGTGATCAGTTCTACCCCACTAATTACCGATGGAATTATTCATCCCGCAAAACATTGGCTTATGCCGCTATTCAGAACGGCGAGAAAGTTAATTTAATTTTGTATTTTAGGTCATTCGATAAAAATAATTTGTACACGATTTTATCATGGGAAAAAATAAAAGCTACATGGGGGATTTGCAAAAATTTACATATTTTTATCTTAGAGTCATTTATTAACAAGGTCAAAAGAATGGATATTGTAGTACATGGTCTACTTATTCGATGAATAATTCTTCGCGGATTGCTATACAGTGCGTGATAATAAATAATTACTGATTCTGTTTTATATCCTTTGTATGTGTATAATCCCCAAAAATATTTTAGTCTCTCTTATCACCACAACATTTACAAGTTTTAGGGTTGTTTAGGTATATTGAACCATCATTTAACTGATCAAAGTCATGTTTTGAATAATAAGTTCAGCCAATAAAAATATGACAAAGTTATACGAAACCAAAACACAAATGTAAAATAAAATAGTGTATCTAAGAACGAACACAGAACCATAAGTTAATAGTTATTTTTCAATGACATGTAAAAATTAGAAATATTTTTATGTGCTTACCTAATTTCTATTGTCTTAAAATTTTCCCCAATTTTTTTCCAATTACGTAGCAAATTACAAATATTTGCTTATGTTTAACAATGGTGCAGAATTCTTTTTTATGTTTCTTGAAGACACAAAGTAAAAGGGTAAAGAATTCTCATTGTCACTAGTTTCGGAAAAGAGAAGGGGGAAGGGGGATGTCGTCAACGATTCTTCTGTAATGATAATTTTCACGCTGTTGTTTTTACCCTTATATCACCACTTCCTACCTAAGAACTGACTCATTACCTATTTTTATGATTCAAATTGAAATTAATCTTAAAGAATCCATTTACGATTTAATCATCGGTGAAAACTATATCTATCAGTATTTTCCGGGTGAAATTTTAATTATTTCTTAGAAGTATCTGTTACAGAAAATTAAACATAAATTCCTAATAAGTGAAGTATTATTTAAAATTGTTATCGTCTGTTTTGGGGGATTCCACTAAAAATATTTTTATACAAGTATTAGTAAAACTAGCTTGATCGGAATCAAGAGAAAGCTCTATTTCAGATATGCCTGTAGATTGGACTCTCTAAATTAGTTTCTTTAATGATAGGAATAAAAACTTCTCTGTCTATAACATCAACAATGATGTTCATAATTTCCTCTCGAACGACAATCGCTCTCGGAACTACGGCCTGTGTAATGACAGCAAACAGCGGAAGGAGGTCAGAACAAACAGAGGAGCAATCAGCTGAACAACCCTCGGCTGAAGGCTGCAGATCTGTGGATGTCGAGGGTCCTTCGTCGTCTCCGGCCCGACTGTTCTTATATTGGTATTGGCCTCGATGTCTTCGGAAACTGCAGATATTTATTTATTCATTTCAATGGCAATGCCAATACATAAAAACAATAATACAAAAGGTGGTATGACAGTTCAACAGTTTAGCAAACATCGCTAATAAGCAATAATACATATAAAGAGGAAGAGCATAAGAAACACTAGAGTAAATAACTTACAATAACATGCTATAAATAAATAAGCAGGGCTCAACAAACAAACAATAACAAATATAAACATTTGAAAAATATTTTTTGTTAACACATAGAAAATAGTAAAAAAAACTCTATAAAGTTGAGGCATAGTTGAAAACGACAACATTTTGACCTAGTTAAAAACAGACTTAAAAAATTTAAGGATGCAAAAAAATTACAATGGCAAAAGCAGGCAAAAGTTTTACTCACCACCAATAGTATTTAATTAAACTGCAAATGACTAAACTCTACAATATTGAGTCATGTAAAGAAAAATATTAGATCAAATATGCACAGTAAGATGTAATTAATAGTTGCGATCAACAAAAATTCATGGCAGTAAGCATGGCAACAGACACAAAAAATATGCAAAGAAAATATTAATAATGACAAAGACAGGCAAAATTGAACACAACAACATTACAGTTAACAGGAACTAACAAAGATTAAACAAATACAATGCTTCAAACTATAATAAATCAGTGCAAGCAATATTAGGACTAACATGTAGGAGAAAGAGTTTCAAAGGTAACATTACATTTAAGAAATGTAATACTAATTGGTTACAGAAATTCTCACATTATTGGTATTATGGGTTTTATCAATATACAGTCTCCGTAGTGCAGTTATTAGTATATAAATAAGAGGAAAGTGAAAAATATAAGTTTACATAGCTAAACTGGAATAAGTCTAAATACCATTCAATATGCTGTCGCTTCAGATGTTAGATTAAAAGGGCTGATGAAACTTAAGATCATAGAGCAGAACGAAGGCACTTTAAATATCTGAAAGTAAAATCTAAAATAAACTTTGATCAGTTGATTTCTTATTTTGAAATCTAATAAACTCACATACTTTTCTCACAATAATACTAAATTCGAATAAGAATCTTCTTTTAATTTGAGGAATTATGGAAATATTATTATAAAATGTAAATGTTGTAAAAATATATATTACTTATACCACTGGGCGAGTCTTTCCAGGTTGCTTCTCAACTTTTTTAGGTTGAATGCTCTGGTACGATGCAAATTAGTCTAAGAAACCAATCATAAAAAAGTGGACATCGTATTATGAGCAAATCGGAAAAAGTCCAAAGTCCCCACCTCGCGTAATTTTTGATGAATGTGTCACATAAGTCAACATTAAATTTTGTTGACGTTACCAGCCCATAATCTATATCCTCAGCTTTGCCAGGAGTTAGAGTCAGTCGTCATTTAATCGATATCACAACTGGCATTAAGCACAAGGATGTACGTGTTACCCACTAATACGAAGCCGTAACTTCGGTTGGGGAGTCCTGAGTAATTCAATCCTAATCTACAAAGCTCAATGTTTTCTCTACCATAGCTCTGTCACAAACAAAAGTAACAATAGTAATTATTCATTCTAACAGTACGGCTGGTTTGCTTAGTTCAGCCATGATACAATTACAGTAGTGTAACTATTTCGACAATTAAATAGCTGAATGTCACTTCAAAACGTTCGAGGATTACAGTGGCTCTTGCCTATCCGGTTCTCTGGAGAGTGGTTCATGTAGCACAATGGTACGTTCTAAATAAGCTTAACGTAGCGCTTAGAACATAGCACTTATCGAGTTACTCTCTAAAGCGATTGGACATTCGGGGAATTTCACTTTTGTTTTTGAAGATTTATCCGGAAAACAATTAATCACGACAAAAGCATGTAATCTGATGATACTCTTGTTTGATAAAAAGAATAAATTTATCTTAATCAAGTGAAAAGTTATATAGTCACGTAACGTTATAAGTAAGTTTTGTGTGTGTGTGTGTGTGTGTGTGTGTGTGTGTGTGTGTGTGTGTGTGTGTGTGTGTGTGTGTGTGTGTGTGTGTGTGTGTGTGTGTGTGTGTGTGTGTGTGTGTGTGTGTGTGTTTTGTTTAACAGAACAGGATCATGATTATTTTTACAAGATGTCAACCAGGAAGAGGTTGCTTAAAATGTGGGAAGATATTATTTCCATAGTTTCTGTATTGATTCTAATAGCATATGTAAAGTGAGTTTCATATAGGACAAATCCGAATGGGGCCGTGGGTTTATATCCTAGTTATTGAACACAAAATAATTATACACATGAATTATGCTTGAAAAAATATCTAGATTACTTTAGAAGTAAAACTTGATTTTCCCGTTTTCACCGATGTTTTTAGAGGTTGAGACAAGGATATTCCATCAGGGACAATTCTGAGAAATTAAATAAAATTTGGTGTCTAACTTACAAAAAAAGCAACAAATTCACAAGGTTTTTCACATAAAAAATAAAATTTCAAGTTTTCTTCACTCCTAGCTGCGTGTAATTTGAAAAGCCGAAGACCTTTACGAAGCCTTAAAGGAAGTTTGGGTCCTTCAAAAGTCTACCTATTGCCCTAGTGAGCCCTTGATCCCTTAAGTACTTAAGCTCCCCCCCTCAAGACACGTCGCAGCATCAGGTAAGCGGCGTGAAGGATGAGCGCTGGTCTGACTTTTGCCTTGAGTGCTTGATAAATAGGGATACATCCTACAAATACTTATAAATTAAGTTTGTGAATTATCCACATCTTGCTGGAAAGGAAGAAAAAATGAAACTTAAAAAGCAATATTGCTATCGCCGAATGTCATAGGGCATTCCTGGATTAAACATCTTAGCTAAACAAAGCGAAATTCTTCCGCGTAAGTAAAGGCGCAAAATTCATTCTTACGGTTAGATTAATCCTGTAATTTTTGTGGGGTACTTACATGATGACATTGATTACTAGATGTAATATAAATAATCTAAGAGTACTTTTTAAGTGCTGAATATTATTAAAAGTAAACGAGTTTCAAATAGCAAGTATTAATTCGTATTATGTTCCTCTTTAGTCCAATTTTTTTATTGTTGTTGAAGTAGAAAGCTCAAGAATTATTTACAGGTGATATTATGCGATGAGTATTGGTACTGTTATAATTTGTACTTTTAGATTTTGTTATTATTTGTACTGTTTGTATAATTATATTACAAAAACTGTTTGAAATATTAACCAGAGATAATGAGTAATTTAGGATAGCAGAGGTATTAGACACGTTTGAAAGATATGGTTAAGAGCAATATATTCAGCAAAGAATCAAATTATAACTTAAGTTGCTAGCAAATTTTTTTAATGCCTAAATAATTTTACAGTAAAAAAGGAAGATACTACATTTTTTACATTGCAAGACTCAGTCGCTGCGAAGAAGTCTAAGATAACTTTTATGAAAGTAAACCAAACATTTGTGTGAACTTGCCTTTTTTAGAATTAAGCATTCACAAAGAGGTATAAGGACGAGCGATTTCATTTTTAACAGAGTAAAAAGTGTTCTTAGACCTTCGCTAATGTAATAATAGAATCTAGATTAACATGCTATAAAACGCCAAATGAATCACGAGCGAAGTTTGAGACTTGGGAAATATACATGAGTCAAAGGCGTAAAGGAATCGATAGCAAGCGCGGAATGAGATCGAGTGAGCAGCTTCGGGATATACGTGTGTGACAAATATTTAAACTGTCAGTTTAAATCGCTCTGTATGAAATTGTTCACTTTTTAGATCCCTAACATAAAGTTGAAAGATCGTCTCCCTTCAGGCATTCAAATAAAAATAAAAATCGAGTTTATAATGATAAATCGAAAAAATGCGTGTAAAAAGGATTTCTTTTCAAATTCTATCCATGGAATTAATGAATGGAAGAAAGGTTTATTCCTCAATGATAAAAATATATTTTCTTTCCTTTAAAATGTTCTAATAAACATATAAAAAACATTTATCTGAAAATACCCCCCACAGACGTTAAATCCTGTGCCTGTGCGTTAGTTCATTTACATGATGAAAAAATTAGTTTTAAAAATAATTAGAATTATAAAATCGGAAGCTGTATAATAACAAATAAAAATCTACTAAATTTGGTAAATGGATTACATTTCATCATAAAACACTATGTAAGAAGCTACAGCTGAGAATCAATATTATATGGAATTTGATTTTGTATCCCCTCTTGTGATAATCACTCTTCAAGCCACTAATTATCGTATGTGATAAAGCTATCACGTTTCAATGTATTTATAAAGAGTAACATGAATCTCAAAGGATGTTAGCGTAAGGGACGTCAGAGTGAAAGGGGAAATTGAAACCGTGCCAAAGGCTTGGGCCGCGGTTAAAGCAGGTAAAATGTAAAGGGCTTTAGTCATGGCTATTTCCGCGGCTAACAGAGTTTCATCTTTCAATTAAAAAATGCCAGTCTTTTGATAGGGTGGAAGGAAATTTAAACCCAAAACCTTTCATTTTCATATATGGAATGTTAGTTGTAGTGACATTTTAATAACACGAACGAACTATGTGGTAACTTATGTTGTTTCAGTTTTGCTTATTTTTTTAAGTTGGGGGGTCGATGGCCGCTAAGAGTATTATTTCAGAAAATAGAAAAAGTACGATTTGAAAATTAAAAGGTGTATGACGCCAATTAGTTAGTACGAAATATTTTTAGAGTAATAAAAAGCAAGCAAGGTTGCGGGGGAAAAACTTTTAGCTATCTAAAATCAAATCAAACCTTGAAATTTTTAAGTTCTCAGTATTACTTTTGTTTTTTCTTTAATCCTTGTCTATGATTTTTAAATGCAAAGTGATAACTAAACAAGTATTTTAGGGAATCCCTCCTCCAAATTACAACATGTGTAACTGTTCTCCAAATTCTAAGAAATTACTTTAAATAATTATTTATAATACACTCAATATTTTTGTAAGCGAGGTAATTAATTGTAAAACTATGAAAGGCAATGAAGAATAATAAGCTAAATAATGTTAGAAGTAAAGAACTTATAATTGATATAAATAAAAAATATATTAAGGTAAGTTATTTTCTTCCGGTAGCGCCTCATGGACCAACCTCAGTGAAATGATGGCATCATTCCAAGTTGGCTTTCGCCCTGGTTTGTGGAGCTAAGCTGTGGGCTGTTTTGGAACATTTGCAGTAAAATCATGATAGTACAAGTACTTTTATGGATAATGTTAAAAGAGTTTTGAATTTTCAGAATCATTTTGTGTAAAAAATAACAGATGTTTATTTTTAAACATCTTCAGATTTTTTTTAATGAGCGACAGGACTTTTACGACAAGTCTCGCTGGAGCAGTACTTGGTAGTAGGGGGTTGTTGTTTGGGGTTGTTGGTTGTTAGGAGGTGGGAGTGGAGGATCAATATTATAAAAAAGGGTTAAAAATAATTTCCCCTTCAACTATCATAATTCTACAAACATCTATGTTTGTAAATTAGAAATATTACATGATGTTGTGTTAGTGAACTTTTTGTGCATTTTCAAATTTCTATGATCTCATTATATGTATAAACTTTAATCTTTCATAGATTTTATGTATGACAGTAAAAACTTAAATTAATATTTTTTTAATTTGTCTAATGTATACAGTTTTGTTGAAAAATCTAAGAAAGTTAAAAAAACTATTTCACAATATATTCATTGGACTCAAATTTATAATCTCTACGTAATTATGCAAAAACATCTCCCACAATTAATAGTCTACTCACCCAACCAGTGTAGTCAAAGATCCTTAGTCATCAACAAGAGACTTTCAAGAGCCAACACTCAGCAGAGCTACTTCCGATCTACCAGACAATCAAACATGTTGTGAGTAGTCTTCCTTAAAATGGCTAATCGTACTTTGCGTCTTAATATCTTAAGATACGTGTAAAATCTTTACATATAAAGAAGTAAGAATTAAATATTTCCATATAAACATACTTTCCGTATTTAATATACTTAGCGTTAAGCAAAAATAACTACTGTACTATTCACTATCAAACACACATTAGTAGTATAAAAAAACTTTAAAACCAAAAACCAAAAAATCTTTAACCATCTTAAAAACAACGTAAAAATTATCATCTTAAAACAACATAAAATTATTTCAAACAATTTTAACTCACTTCGAGTATAGTCAGACTCAAATAACGTGGCCTGGGCTATCTAGTACCGTAATGATAAAAATTTGAATTAGCCTTATGAGCAGACTGGGCCTCGTCATTTGCATTGGCTTATACCTTCCAGGGCCTCCGACAGACTTTTTGAGGCCCGGGGCAAAGTTTGGGTGTGAGACCTTCCTATAGATTAATAAAAATCGTAGATAAAGATACCTTTGCCTCTTTGCTAGATACATTTTTAAAACCTGCAGATAAAAAAGTTTTGTTCTAAAATTGTTGAATATCCAAATCTGTTCAAAACTAAACAATTAAATCACAGGCTTTTACAACGTTTATAATTTTTTACTTGTTTCCTTGCTGTTAGCTAAATCCATAAGCCCTGTGGAACCAGAGCTTGTTAAGTCATCAGGAGACCATTTTTCCGGTTGTATCCTAGCCCTGGCCTGTTACTATTGGGTAAAAGTAAAGCCTAAATCGGAGGTGTTGGTAATAAGTACTCTCTGATTGGCTAAGACATTTTTCTGCGCCAGTTGGTGGCTAGAGACGAGGTGTATTCTTCCAGTTATGATTTGCTTAGATATAAAGAAACCTGTATTTACTTGGACCTTGATTCGTACCCAGCTAAACACAAATTCAGCGGAGAAACGAAACTGAAGTCACACATTACTGTGAAACGTCATGTCACGTCTTGAGTCGTACATGTCCCTACTACTACTATTTTGTAAAATACAGTATACACCGATTAGTTACAGCTAGGAATCCTTTTCTTTGGTCCATCTTAGGCATGTACAAATATTTTTTTTTAAGAATTTTTGAGGGGCAGACAATTGGTTCAGGGAAAAGGACAAGGGGTTCGGTAGGGATTTAGTTAATGCGAGGTCTGATGCAAGCCTACCCTCGGGGGGCCCTGATAAGACGTCGGAAAACCAAATTAAAGTGTATTAAAATAATTCAAATGTAGAACATTATAATTTATACACGTTTTCCAAAGCCTAAGTTTTATATGTATCTTCTAATATTTCGTTTAATTTAGGCCTTCTTCATTTTAATATTTAATAAAAAAATAGTATGCTGAGTATATCCACAAAAATATACTCAGCTCAAAATAAATGGCCCCTTCCTTTTATGGCCCGATGCAATCTGCCCTTTTGACTCCCTCTCGGATTGCATGATACCTTGTCTTTCGGGATCTTACTCATAACACCAACATCAATTTTCACAGCGAAGGTTAATGTATACCCTTTATCGAGAGTACATAGCCGAAGTGATTTGTGATTAATAATGTTAATTCAACACTTACTTCAATTATATATACACCTTGCCTCAAGAAAATAAAATTAAGAGGGCTGAAAACGTTGGAACGTAGTGTTGTTGTCGGGTACATACTTCAAGCTCTCTTATCTCATCGTTCCAAACAGAAAGTATCGTTAGGCAGTGAAACCAGAGTTTGCCGTAACAAAAACGTCCAACAGATGTAATTCCCGTAACTCGGCAGACCGCAGAGCGCTTGTGGGATGATGGAGCGGCCAACTTGGCCAACTTTGCAACAACCCTCCACTGCTGATGAAGATGTGATTGTGGGCTTTTATGTGACTCGTCTACAACCTTGCCTCTTGTTATCTCTTGTGGTTTCACGAGATTAAAGAGATTGTATTAGCCAAAAACTAAATAGGTTATTCATTTAAAAGTGTGAATTGATTATATTATGATTCTTGATTATTCCACAGAAATTACTGAAACGGTATCAAATTATTTTCATAAAACCTTTAAGTTTTCAGTTTAGTCAACTATTGGATACATTTGTTCATTTATAAACTGCAATCGGATGTTCCGCTTACATACTTGAATTACCTACCAGGATAAGTGGTCATTTCAAAGTAAAGTAAGGTATAAAGTATTACCAAGTACAGTTTTAACGAGATAGTTTAATGGGAAAAAATCGCCAAAGGGGCCGAAAATTTATAAAAATTGTTCATGAACCCCTTCCAATCATATCGGAGTCGACTCTCCCGCCGTGTAGCTGCTAGTGGCTACGGCCCAGCTTCCCCTGTAGTAAATCTCTCCCACTGCCAATGCCAAACACATTCGCGAGATCGCTCACATTATTCTTCCTTAGGTGAAAACTACCGTTCTGTATATACTAAAGCGCACGTCCTCATGATAGTCAAGGTAAAACAACTTTTCAATATTCTTAAACGAGATTATTAATGAGTATCATATCCATCACTGAGTTGAATTTCGTTTTATTTAATGAGTTGATGGGTAGAAGTAATTGTTAACGAGGCTAAAAGCTACTTAGGATTCGTTTATGACAGTATACGTTTGATGCAATATCATCAGTTATATAACAACTAGATCCAGTACCAAACGATGAACAATTTTTTTTAAGAATTTTTATAGGGTAAAACAAAACTGCTTAGTTTCCCAGCCAATAAAATTATCATATAAATTCTTGAGCCGGTATTTTAAGTATTTAAGTAACTATTTCAGGCCAAAAAAGTACGACAAAACCATTAGCATTTGAATTTAATTCTTCATTCTTAGGATCTTGATATTGTTTCTGAAGTAAGAAGTGAAAATGTAGCGACAGGTGGCGGCTAAAGATGACGGAAACATTTTACAACTCGGCGGTAAAACTGTGAGTGGACGAGAAAATATGGCTATGTGTGTCCTATGTTAAAGTATATACGGGTTGGTAAAATCTTAGACGCTAAGAACTCAAATAGATAACATTACATTAGTTTCTCTGAAATAAATCTTTTAAGATAAATGCACATCTATATTAGATAACGTTTTTTAAGTAGATGTAACTAATAAGTTTATATTTTGTACACTTAGAATCAAATTAAATCAAATTAGCACACTTAAATTAACAATACAGACCCAGAATAAATTAATAGCATTAAAAAAATTATATATTGAGAAGGATCTATTGACCAATATTTGAAGATGAGGGCCTGGAGAATACTGAAAACCAGAGAGCTCAGAAACCTGTACAGAAAACCTGGCATTGTGGCTGTGATAAGAAGTAGGAGAATTAGGTGGCTAGGGCATGTTAGAAGAAGAGAAGAAGATGCGAGAATAAGAAGAGTGAGGAGAGGTCAACAAGAAGTAAGGCGCCTAATGGGAAGATCATGATTGAGTTGGAGAGACCAGTGTTGGAAGATGTAAGAAGAATAGGGGAGAAGTGGATATGGTGGAGGACAGAGGAGGGGGGAGGCAATTATTGGTGAGGCCAAAAATCAAATTGGAGTTGAGTGGCCACAGAACTAAGTAAGTTTGAATAGACTAAATTACCTCCAAGTATTAAACAATATTATGTTATTCGAGAACCATTTTACTGTGACGATGGAACATCTCATAAACCTCCCTTGATAAGAGGGATGGTTGCACATCTACTTGGAACTTTGAACGTTAGCACATCAAAGCTGTTCGACAGTTCATAAATATTTTAGCAAGTGATAATTAGTATGGAAAAACAAGTATCATAAATTAATATGCGTATACATATAAATTAGATATTAAAAGAACCCGTTTTTATTGCTTTGAAAGCTGAAAAAAGTAATCGAGAGTTTTTGTGTTTTATGTGCTTTGCACAAGTCAGCAATAGAGGGAGATAGCCCACCATACATGCCTCAGCACGGTATATATTCAACAACAGCGCCGGTTGTGTGATACAACAGTTTGGCCGCCATCTCGGGCTGAGGAGAGCTATGGGTTGACTCAGCACCTGCCGGCGTCATGGACAGACCCGCTGCACTTAACCCTCACTTTATCTGCATTATCCAATCAGATTTTCTTATTCTGAATAAATTATACATTTTAAGAGGATTTGTGAAAGCAGTACGAGCCTTACACTGTTGTAAACGTTGTTGGTTTTGGTTTCAGCAGTTTTCTTGTTTGAATACGTATCAGACGAGACGTTTTGTGGGAGAAATACTGTGTTTTGGGAAACGGTCTGAACCCTTTGCGGAACGACGCAATAATTGAGAGAGAGAATATAATTTATTGACAATATATTATAACTGACCACATTAAGTTGCTTGTCATCGTAGACACAGTATTAAAATAATTTATTATTACTTGAAATAAACTTTTTTTTTTAAATTTCCTCAGAATATTTGTTTTCAGAATTTTAATATTGAATTTCGGTTATAAGGATTGCGCCTTAAGGATATTGATCCATAAAGCGTTATTTCAATAACACTTTTAATTAATCTATTGGACAAACCGAATTATTTCGACAGAGAAACAAAAAATTTGCGGATACTTTCAAGTGCGCCAATTAATACTCCTATAACGCCAACGTTATTAATTTTTATTTTGATTTAATTTTGTTTTTATTTTTTTATTCTTGTTTTTTCAATATTCACTTCTTCCACTTGGCTGCTACTGGTTTCAAACCTTATGGTTGGGTCTACAAAAGAAAATTGAAATTGAAACAAACATTTAATTTCAATTTCATTTTATAATGTACACAACACATACATTAAGTGTTGACATAATCAGATAAATTAATATTTTAGTAAGCTTAAATCACAGAAATAAGTCAATAAATCAATATTTGTCAAATGAAAAATGTATGTTTAAAGCATATTTTTCGTGTTAAGGTCTCTCATAAAAACATATTCAGTTAAATAAGTGCTGCTACTAAAAATGTCTACTAATTCACACACAGGCAGAATCTTTTGAATCGTTAATCACGAAGCAGAGGATTCTCACATTTCAGATCCAATTTTCTATAATAAATAAATCCTTAGAAAGCAAAAACTTGCAGACGAAATTTATAAAATACCAAATTAAATCAAATCAAATCATATTTATTTCATAAAATTATGCAGTATACAGTTTTTACAGGTTTAATTACGAAAAATTGTACTGCATAGGCCACGAATAAAAATATTTATATAAATAATACCAATTTACTTACCAATGACTTCACAAGAAAATTAAGGTTTTATACTTCTGATCGAATTACTTCCAACGAATAATAACAAATTTTAGATTAAAACGGAATTGTGATTGAACCGGTTGTAACAAATAACAACAGTTCTAAGACGTAAACGGAATATTTAATTTCTAAGCGTTGGATCTCTAAACGCTTGACATTGTCCTTATTTTATTCCTTCACAGTCTCGTAAACGTAAATTACAACTTTTCTGAATTTAGGTTTAAATGAATTGGATTGAAAGTACAACAGGATATTCATTAACGCTTCATTGCAATCTCTTTGTTGCTGAACTACAAAATAAGTAAGGATTTTTTCACACATACAAGCAAAGCACGTGGCAGTTTCAAATATGATTTATAATATTTTGTTTGATTAACTTAGAACTTTGTAAAATCAATCGTTACAGTCACTTTTCATACTAAATATCATAAGATGATGTAATTTCTTGAATTACTTTACTTGCATGTTTGTTTACTTACTGGCTACTTGCAATTACTTGTTTACTTACTAGTTACTTGCAGTTACTTTACTTTTGGTTACTTGTTTTTTCTATGGTTGGGTTTTTCCCTCATATTAAAAAAACTTAATTCAAATTCTTGATTAGCCACTCGAGTTTTTTGATTTAACATTTACTTGCAAACATTGACGCAAATGGATTTTTACACCTTTGTTTTATTCATCCCTTAGTCTTGTATTTTTTCCTAATTGTAGCTAAAGTGTTACATATGTATATTTTTTGTAACATTTATTTACCACTGAATTGATATTCACGCTGCAATAATATGTTTTCAGGTTTTTATAACCTCTCTTTATAAGTTTAGATTTTCAGAATTTAAGTTTAGTTTTTTGCCCATTTACTGGTTGCTCATACTTATCGTAGATATCATATTTCCTAACCCGAGCGGATAACTGATAAATCAGTAAATCTTCTAATAAAAAGATTGACAAAAAAGGCAAATGAAACTTTTTTATTACTTTTATAGGGTTCTGAGTTTACATTTTTGAATTATATGAACCCCAACTCTGTTGGACTACTGTGACGACATTATCAAGGTAAATATCCTTTAATATTTAATTTTTTGGACTTTTCCTTTCGCTTCTATTGTTTAAACTACATTCCTGCTGTGTAGTTTAAACACTAGAAGCGAGAGGGAAAGTCCAAAAAATTTAATAATAATTAAAAACCTTTCGCTATTATTGACTTAAAAAATACTGCGAATTTCATATCATTACATCAGGTAATAGACCTAGGTGGGAAATTGTTTTATAAAAGTTGTACGTAATGTTGTAAACATTGTAAAATAACTTAATATATTTAATTTCCCTTTAAAAACTGCATAAAATTACTTTTCATGACTGAAATGGGTGTTTACTTCACAAAACATAGGCCTGAATTGTTAATAACGGTCCTAGCAAAATTAATAACCATATTAAAATTTATTTCAAAACCAAACCATCACAGTATAAGGCTTTATCTCAAAAGCACTCAAAATTATTAAGTAAATTTCACAAACATAAATTAAGCTTAGGAGCCTACTACCTATAAAACTGATTATTCATTTGTTTAACGTTATTGGTTGCCTGGTCTTTGTTCAGCACTGTATTTTTTCAGACTCAGGTTTTACTATCTGTAAACTTTCCACTGGTCGATATATTTTACGAGCCGTAAACCAACCAAATGTGGGCGGACTATTTGCTAAAGTTTACGCCGCTGTTTTGGCAACGAGAAAATATTCCATAATCAATTTTCTGCTCACTTTCAGTGTTCTAAACAGTAACTGACTTTACGATGTAGTTTTTATATTGTGAAGTAGTTTTATTCGTAGAATTTATATTTTAGGCATGGTCATTGCCCGATAAACATTAAGATGTAATGTAAACTTACATGAAGTTAGCTTTCAAATTGTATCATAGGTCAGCTTGTCTATAATACAATATTTTTGCAACTTAATATTTTTTAGAAATGATAACATTTACTCAAAACGAATGGTCTGAATAAAAAATATCTGTTTTACCTGTGAAAAAAACATAAATTTTCCTCTTAGGAAATACATCGGGCAAACTTTGATACGGCTTGTATATAAAGAGAGCGGTTGAATACAAAAATAATCATAGAACTAAAATGAAGTGTCTTAAAAAGCTATTTTAGTTGTAATTCGATGAAATAAACAGATTAACGTTAAGGAGTTAGTGGATGTTTCATATTTCTTAAATGAATTTCCAGTATTACTATAAAATTATACTCATTGGGGTCAAGTTTTATTACAAGTGCTGGATACGTTTGGTGTGCTGGTGTAATCAGAGTAAAACATATAGAATGGAGTGTTATATGTATTAACGCAAAATCAATTTACCCACAATCCATATTTTACATGTTCTAACACTGGTTTCTAGATATTTTCTATCCTATCGAGAACGCATTATTAACTGTTACATTTATAATCCGATATGCTATACAAATAAATGTACAATGTAGGTAGTAAATATATATATTTTCTGCAAAACCGTTATGGTTTATTAGATTAATCGATTAAATTAAAACAAACTAATTTATCCGGGTGTGAGTTCAAATTCAAGTTAATACTGTTTTATACCAAAAAAATATATCAGGATGTGGCTTGGGATTATTTTTTATTCTTGTAATCAGCATTGTAACCCAAAACATTTATAGAATAGAACATATATAGAAGCAAGTGTATGGCTTGCTTCTAATGTACATACCGGGTGTTCAAAAAGCCCCGGATCGGCTTCGTAATTTTTTTTATTATTAAATATTGACCTATGAAACTTAGAACATGTCTCTTGGTCACAAAATACTATTTTAGCAAGTATTCAGTGACCCCCTACCTCCTTCTGGCCAACGAGGAGTCAGAAGAAAATCTTAAAGTAAGCATAGGTTGATATGTACATCAAATTAAAGCTATTGTTTAGTAAAATACAGTGCCGCAAATCCGATCTCACCGAATCAAAAATGGCGCCAGTTTAAACTTTTCTCAACTGCAATTTTTAACACACTTAAAAATTCGATTCCAGACATTCTAAGCGTACTTTCGTGATGCGGTTTGCGGCATTTTTCTGAGGATTTCATGACCTTTAAAATTATGTACAGCACTACCTTTGCCGGTCATCACCCATGCAAGACATCCTTTAAGGTACCGCCCCTCATGGAAGTGGTTTATGCCATAGGCTGTGCATAGGTCGATATGTGTATAATTTTAAAGGGGTAATAAAGCAAAATTTAATGCCGCAAACCGCATCTCGAACGGATGCTTAGAACATCTAAAATCGGATATTTAAGGAGGTTAAAAGTTGCAGTTGAGAAAAGTTTAAACTGCCACCATTTTGGATTCGGTGATCGATTGAGATCGGATTTGCGGCATTGTATTCTACTCAAAAAGAGCTTTAATTTGATGTACATATCAACCTATACTTGCATTTAAGATTTTCTTCTGACTCCTCGTGGGCCGTCCCCCTAAAGAGGTAGGGGGTCACTGAATACTTGCTAAAATAGTATTTTGTGTCCAAGAGACACGTTCTAAGTTTTGTAGGTCAATATTTAATAATAAAAAATTACGAAGCCGATCCGGGACTTTTTGAGTGTACCTGGTATATTTAGAAACTATCCCCCTTATGATATTTTGCGTTTCCTCCAAGTTGATTGGATGAAAAGCTAAGCAAACTCTTTGCGACTGGACCGTGTGAGTTTTAGTTAAAAGATATATTCCTAACAAGGTTGATTATTAAACTTTTTGAACGGACTTTGACCTTGTATTAAATATTACACTCACTTTTCTTTCAAAGAAACTCATTTCAAATGCCAGACTACTACCCAGCCAACTTTAGTTTTTGTCTTTCTTAAATCCTAATCCTCCACTGACCCTGCCCTCAAAACAAACAAACTAAAGACAGAAAGTAAACGAACAACGATTCTACTAAAATTTGAGCTGTAAACATTTACGTCTTTACAGCCAAACTGCACTCACCTTTCCACTCTTCGACAAAAGGTTTATTTTAAGTCCCAGATTTTACTGCCTTACAACTTAGCGTTCTCTCGATGTACTTATTTATGAACTGTAAATCTTTAGCTAACTGAGCAGGTGCTAGCCTAGCTGTAGTAAAACGTTTTAGCGTGCTTGCAATCTTTTAAACATTGTCTATTTAAATTTGAATGTCACTATTTAAATTGATTTTTCAGGTAATCATTATATTATTTGTCTTGCCTATTATTGAATCATCAATTGAAAATTTTTACAAGTCTATCACCTTTACCACGCCATGTAACGAAATAAGATGTTTAATGGGTTATCTAATAAGTTGACGCACTCTTGAATATCATCCCATGTATAGTTATCACTTGAAAATTTAAAAAAGTTATTTTAAAGCCTTAAAACAGAAAGCATGTTCTTACTGTAATTAAAATAAATAACAAGTTCAATTTTACAATGTACCATTATGTTCAATTTGGACGCTCTTGTGACACAATATTGATTTCAATACCCATTTAAGTAAAGTTTTGGATCGGCTGACTAAAAGAAAAACATATTAAGTGTAAAAAACGCTAAGTTTTAAATTTTAAATTAATGATTTCTATCCAACTAATCAGCCCAATCTAAAAATGAGATTCCACCTTGTTTTGCCTTTAATTGTAACTATTATGATGGTTGGTATGAACCAAAATATGCGTTTGACCAACATTAACTTTATATAGTTTTTTTTTTCATGTAGCCACAACAATATGTACTATAATAGCCACTTATAACGTCGATCCTCGAAACAGAAATGAATAGAATAGAATAGAATAGAATAGAATCATATTTATTTCCAAAATATTTTTTTACATAATATAACAAAAATTTTGTACGGAAAAAAAAAAGTTCTCACATGGGCCTGAAGGTCTGTGCGTGAGAACGAGTTCTTAGACTAAAAGTGAAAGTGTGTACATTAATGACTAATATGAAAATATAACATAAACCTTATAACAGAAAGAGAAAAAAAAAACTGAAACAGCTACAAACAAAATACACAAAAATTTGCAATTGGTAAAGGCACGCTTTACTCTCTAAAAAACAACCAAAAAGAGGAGGAAAAAAGAAAAAAAAAATAACAATTTTGATGCAACAAGTGGTACTGAATTGATGCCAGTGAGTGACGGTCAAGTTTAGTCATTTAGTATGTACAGTAGGCCTACTATGTATTAGTCATTGTAGTACTCTGAACGGATGAGGACCTCAGCATGCTCAGAGCCGACCTCGAACAGCCAGTCGTCAACGACTTTTTTAAAAACTTTAAGAGGAGCCTGGAGATTTCTAATATCCGTTGGAATGTTTCTATAGATAAAATTCGCTATAAAATATGAGTTAGAATGACAAATAGATCTTACTGCCCTAGGCACTTGTGAACCAACATTAACAGAGTTTCGTGTTCTATAACTGTGTACCACAGGAGTAATGACCATTTCTTTATGAGTGTAAGTGTAAATCAACAATGTTTTAATATATAATTGTCTAACTGAAAGTAGTTTCGTCTCTGAAAACAGCTGGGTTGTTGGAAAGCGTCTATGTTTGTTAAAAGCAGATTTAATTATTGACTTTTGAACAACGGATAGTGAATTTATAAGCGTTATTCCAGCTCCACCCCAAACTACTATACCATATTGCAAAAGAGATTGAACATAAGCATAATAAATTGTACGAATTTCCTGATCACTCAGTATTACACTTAATTGATGAAAGACAAAAATCATTTTTCTAAGTTTTGATTTCAGATAATTAATTTCATATTCCCATTTTAATTTAGAATCCAATATAACCCCAAGATATTTATAATGGTCGACCCTTTCTACTTCTGAACATTGACAGGCGGTGGCGGGCATGGCACTGCACGTATGCAACACCAGCCCGAGGTCAGCGGGCGGCTCGCTTGCAGGGCGCAGCGCCACGGGCATACATTTTGTTTTCGAAACATTCATCGTTAAACTATTTTCATCAAACCATTTTTTAACAACAGACATTTCAGCAGATGCAGTTAGAAATAAACTTTGCCAGGTTGAAGCTTTGAACATAATTGCTGTGTCATCTGCAAAAAGAAAGAATTTACCGGAAATACTAAGTTTATCTAGATTATTTATGTATATAAGAAAAAGAAGAGGGCCAAGGGTACTTCCCTGGACAACACCATAATTGATATTAGAAACATCACTGATCACACCATTAATAGAAACCACCTGCCTTCTATCAGAAAGATAACTTTTAAACCAACTCAGCGCTACGCCCCGCACTCCCACACACTCTAGTTTTTTAAAAAGGATTTTTCTATCAATTGAGTCAAAGGCTTTTGCTAAATCTACAAAGACCATAAGCACTTTATAGTTTTTATTAATTGACTCTACAATGCATTTGTTAATTAGAAATAATGGGTCTGCCGTACTTTTACCTTTCCTGAATCCATACTGTTTTTCTGATAGAATATTATTACTTTCCAAAAAGGTCTGTAACTGAATTTTCACACATTTCTCCAGAATTTTAGATATAACACTCAACAAAGAAATTGGTCTATAGTTGCTTTTAACATTGATAGGTCCTGACTTGAACAGTGGAATTACTTTAGATACTTTTAACATTTTAGGAAAAATACCAGTAACAAGACTTAGATTCACTATGTGCTTAATAGGTGGAAGAAGATTAATAATGTTCATTTTAAGTACTGAAGTTGGGAAATTATCCACCCCGGGAGCCGAGCCGCCGCGCATCTCCTGCACACACCTGACAATCTGGCTGTCGTCGACCGGCTCCAAACGGAAGTCATGCATGGCTCCAAACGCGGAGTCGTCTACCAGCGGCGGCGCGACCGGCGGCGGCAAATCCCTAGCCAACTTCTCTCCTACTTCAGCAAAATATTCATTAAAGGAATTCGCCACCGACGCTACCGCACCGCCGCCGATATCCGGCCCCTGAATAAACTGTTTGAGCGGAAAGCTACTCTTTGTTTTTTTAACACCACTAATTTCCTTTATTGTTTGCCAAAACTTTTTCGGATCCCCAGCACTGTTTAAAATTTTTTCTTTGAAATAAGCTATTTTCGTATTTTTAATTTTGTTATTTAAATCATTTCTAAAGTTCTGGAAATTTACTCTTAATTGATAATTGAAAGGCTGTTTTTTCACCATTTTACTCATCTTGTCCCGAACTCTAATACCATAAATTAAATCTCTTGTTATCCAGGGTTTTAAGTGTTTAAAGCGTGAATTACAAGTTTTATTTTTGAGAGAAGCAAATTTAAGCTTGCTAAACGTATCTAAAAAAGTGTCACAGGATGCATTTACATCATTCAGAGCCAATACATGCTCCCAACACTGAGCCCCCACCAATTCATTAAGCACTTTTAAGTCCGTATAAGTCAAATTGTCTTCCTCCCTGTAACAATTTGAGTCTGAGCCCTCCAATGAACTATCAATTTTTGTAACTATTGCATAGTGGTCAGTGATGGATGTTTTTAAAACCCCAGAAGTAACTGCTCTGTCATCGAAGTGTTTAACAAATATGTGATCTATACAGGACTTAGTTTGATGAGTTACTCTGGTTGGCTTGTCTATACATTTCATAAAACCTAATTCAGAAAGTAAATTTAAATATTCGTCTGTTGCATCGTTACTTGATTCTGCTAATATATCTATATTAATATCACCAGCAAAAATATATGTTGATTGAGAATGTAAACTATTGTAATGGCGCTGTAAATTAAATAAAAAATCATGACAGTTCATTGTCGGGCTCCTGTAAGTCGATAGTAAATTGTAAAGTCTCCCGTTAAAGTTAAAGTCAATCTGAAGTCCAGTTGCATCACCAAGTTTAATTTCTGTACAAGTCCCGTGAAAATTGCTTTTCAGATAAACAACGACGCCGTCGTTGCGATTCCAACTATCAGTTGTCTGATACGCATCGTAACCATCAATTGCTGTAATAGCCTTATCCTTATCCAGCCAAGCTTCTGTGAGAATAATAACATCGAACAGTACATTAATGCTTTGCAATAAAATTAAAACTGATTCAATATTTTTGTAAAAACTACGAATATTAAAATGAATTACTTTGAGAGTTCCAGTCATGCCATTATTCAAAAAATTCTGTAACTGTACGTGATTGTCGAATTCGTCACAGTAAGTTTGCTTGTAGCAGTCTATCAGTAACCTGTCCTCATTCATGTGTCAAAGTCCGGTCCAAAGTCCAGTCAATCAGTCCACCGCACCGCGCCAGTCCCACCAGTCTTCATCAAAATTATATATTTTGCTGTTGCAGTTTATTAAATAATAAAAACCCTTACTCAAACAATTAACTTTAAGTATTGAAATTAAAGTGTGATTACAATCTGTAACTTTAGCAAACTGTGCCTTAATCAAAAAAAAAAGAAATATTACTATTATGAAAAAGGTTCTTGCCTGATTGATTATTTGCAACATATTACCATACAAAGAAAATCATTGATTTACAAAACATAAAAATATCCCTCAGACATTCTAATAATTATTCCCTCTTATAGACTTTAAAAAACCATAAAAATAGTTCAAACCAAGAGTTCAAAAATAATAAGTAATCAAATAAATGATAGTAAATAATAATAAAGTTATCAAGGCATATAAAATAAAGTGTTATGGTAGCATTCAATTGAAAACCAAGATAGTGACATGCTTCTGACATGACTTATGTAACATTCCACTAACAATAATAGTAATCATAATAAATGATTCAAGGCATATTAATGTGGTCAGTATCAAATAAACATTTAAATTAAAATTAAAATAATGGCGTTTTCTGATATGACCTGACATATTCCACTAACTAATACATGTATCTAAACATATGCTATATTTTTAACTTAAAACATTCTAGTGCATAATTAAATAAAATTATAAAATCCTTTCATTCAACTATAATCTGAGATAAAACATTTTAAATTATAATAAATCTAACTATCCCAGTTGAAGCGTAAAAATGGCCAGAATTTAATACCTAAATAACGACCAAACATAATTAGCAATTGAAAATAATAGTTCATGCATGATTTGATAATTGTTTGCAAATCAAGTGCTGTTGAAAAAATATTACCTTGTATTACAAAGCATGATGGATTAAATACTGTGATAAGAAAGTATCTTGCAAGTTCTTAAGCTTTACTCGTAATAAATATAAACATTCAAATTAGTGGAAAGAAATAATATGGTGCCTTGCTATAATTTTAAATTTATTAAAATAAAATAATGTTTTTATGAGAAATATTTTAGTGAACTAATTGTTAATGAGTTATTCATTGCATGCAATAATACCAAATATTTTAAATAATAATGTGTTACGAGAAATATACAATGAATTATTTAATGCATGCATCATGAAAGAAGTGATGAAACAAGTCCCCCTAGGAAAAGCCAACTAAGGCTGCAAAGTGCAATTGATTATATTTACATTTAAAACTGAGGTAATTGCTATGACTATTCTGCTTTGATCAACGGAATATTTTTCAAAAAATTGATAGCAAATAGTATGCAATTTTTAAGCCAAAGTATTACAATATATGAGATTAAATCTCTTAAAAAATTTATCACAAAAATTTAATAGCTTTAAAATGAAAAAAAAACAAAAAAAACAATCATTAGAAACGCTTACTATGACAGTGCTATGTGTTAACTAGCCGTTGACGAGTTGGTCCAGGTCATCCATGGTGCGTAGGAGGGTCGGCCTACAGCTCTGGTCCCTACAAATGCCTACAAATGCTAACCCTACTGTATATTTTCATACATAATTGCAAATTATATTAGAAACTAAGGATCAAAATCTATTCTTCAACATCTAAACTAATATTTAGTGATCGTATTTCACCCCTTTCAAAATAAAACATCCTCTAAAAAAGTACATAAACTCCTGAGCTAAACTCGCAAATGACATTCACGAAAACAAAGCTCGCTTCTTGTTTATTTATCTTGACAAACGTCCGTTGCAAACAGATTGCTCGTCAGCGATGGGACGAAATAACTCCTGGTAAAAGCACTAAAAGCCTCTCCGGCTTTGACTGGAATAACCATTACAAAAAAAGCATTGTTGCCGACATCGAGGAATATTTTTACACGTTACATATATATGTTTTTTGTAAGCGAGTATATTAATTCGTGATAACGAAGAAAAAATATAGCACAGAACTGAAACAGACATTAAGACCGTTGTTGGTTCTAAAACCGATGGTTCTACCTACAAATTACAAATGTAATTTCCCCCCACCTGCTATGATTAGACGTCTTTTACTCCTTGTAATACGTGAGTAAAGTAATAATTTGACTCCCCGCGGGAGTAAAGTGATTACTTTGTCTCCCGGCGGCAGACAAAGTAACCATAAGAATAGCATTGAAATCAATCATTCAAAAAGTAGAGCGCTTTCAGATCACTACGCACACATGCAAATATGTTACAGCTCAACGAATGCAGGCGCTAACAGCTGATTTAGTGACAGGAAAAACTAACAATAATAATATCAACGACAATCAGCAGTGAGAATGTCAAGAATTAAGCATGTAAGAACATTATTATATCTAAGGCTTACCTTACGATCCAATTGATTTTTAAACGGAGACCTAGGTTTCAATGACGTAGCATTATCATCAGTCTCCTAGGTTGAGCTAAACTTTATTTTTCTTATCTCTTGCTTGAGATTTGGTCAAGTTGTATAAAACTACACATATTTCACAGTTACACAAATACAATCACAAATACATCAACCTAGGAGAAAGGACTGATGATAATGCTACGGCATTGAAACCTAGGTCTCCGTTTAAAAATCAATTGGATCGTAAGGTAAGCCTTAGATATAATAATGTTCAATAACGATCCAGAGGCTATATCCTTACATGTAAGAACGTTGCAACAAACAGCTGATCGCTGGTGCATGAGTTTTTGCAGCTTCCCAGATGCAAAATCGCTAATTGCAGATCGAAAAAAATTTGATTTTGTTTGTTAATTATTAAGTTAATGAAATAGATAAATAAAGGTTGGGTATTAATTATTGCAGATGGGGGGAAAATGTTGTGTGTATTTCGAGAGCAAACACATTGCCTCTCTCGTGAAAATTGTCGCCCTCGTAAGCTCGGGCGCCAACATTTTCTCCTGTGAGACTATGTTGTACTTTACTCACTCATCACAAAAATAACAATTATAATTTTCTAAACTTAGTAATTCGTACGTAATATGCGCTTGTCACGAAGAGAAATTTCCTACTTTATGTCCAAACATGTCAAAGATGAAACTGCAAACTTAAGTAAACGTTTGGCCTCATAATCGAGAATGCTAATGTAATTAATAATCTTGATTCAGTGGTATTGACTCTAAACAGAATATATATTTTTCGGTTTACCTTTTGGACCATAATTATAATTGCTGGAAGATCTGTAATTTTACCTGAAACAAAACATAGCACGATTAGTATAAGTATAGTTCAAGAACTAATATAAATATGATGACTTTGTATATTGATATTGGGGCTACACTGAACCGTGGTCTTAAATTATTGATAAATTAACTATACACAGATTTACTTATCATTTTATTTTTTTATTCCAAGCTCTCTGCCGCATCAGGCTCTTTTTTTAATAAATTTGATGACCGAAGTGACAAATAACTGTTCGTATACATATTTCAAAGAAGTGGTTTTTCCCTTATTTTTATGGTTTTTGCCGCTCTTGATGTTAGAAATTACAATTACTAAATAACTCGGATGTAAGAAAATCAATAGAAGGTAAAATCGGTTATTGAAGTCCCTATAGAAATATCAGTCGGGAGTTTCAATTACAAGTTTACACTTTGAGCTATGAATACCAATTGGTAACGCACATTATATTGATAAAGTAAATAGAGTCAAGGGAAATTAATTTGTGTACCGGATTGTTTGGGTGGATATAATAACATGGAGCGTCAAAGCTTTCAAAGCGTCTGACTATGTTTGGTGGCTCGCACACTACAACTTCTAATCACTGAAATTCTGCATTACAAAATGTCCCTTTATTTTACTCTTGCAAGACACGATACTATCTAAAATCATAAATCTTAAATATTAATCAGGCATATAATGTCATTGACTCGTACATAATTTGGCGTACTCTTCATATCTAAAATGTCTACATAGCCGGATGTATCGTATCATTTTCTTTAGACAATATTATCGCTGACTAAGTAAAGAAGCTCCAAAATTCATCTTTACTCATCAGATTTAGACGGTTTATAGTAAAAACTGAAGCCGTTAACTCACTGAGTTTTAAGGGAAAAATGAACTTCATGCGACAATTGGAACCGAACAGATAAAAATAATTTTAACACATTTTAATTTCAAAATTCCAATAATAAATCTAGAGGAATTATTTTTCATTTTAGTACATCTTAAGAGCGAAAAATATTTTCAAAAACGGATCGCATAATTGTAATTAATGTAAAAATCCAGTTTGAATTGACGTCAAACACCACCTTGACGTATATAAATTATGGTGGATTTAATTTACGAAAGAAAATGTGTACGTGGTATGAATTTACCACCCAACAACTATCGGCGGTGGTCCTAAGTCAGTATCTCGAGAAATGCTCATTTGATAAATATCAGTCCCCTTTCCAAACTCCCACCGCCATTAAATAAGACTTCCCCCTCGCACCCACATATAGCACCCATCGCGCCCATAGTTTTTTTGTAGCCTCTTTTGATTGTTGAAATTTAGGCCATGCTACTATGTGCCAAAATTACTTGCAACACATTAGCCTATTTAATTGAGTTTTAAAAGAGACATAAATAACTATTTCTTAAAGTCTTTGTTAAAAGTGTGTCTATAAGAATAAGAATAAGAATATTTTATTGTCAATCAACACATAATTGTAATTGGTTACAGACAATGTCAACATCAACTCATCACACTTTTACATTAACATTACATATAAATATACAATCTAACAGTTAATCATAAATAAATAATCTAAATAGAAATATCACTCGTTGGAAATTGAAAAAATTCTTGCACTGAATAAAATGGATTTTCAATCAGCCAGTTATAAAGGCGTTTTTTAAAAACATTTAAAGATAAGGAAAAAATCGACTTAGGAAGTTTATTACAAAGTTTTACACCTACTACATAATGACTAGATTGCGTTTTCTTAATTCTACAATGGGGTATTTCAAAATTTGATCGATTTCTAGTGGAGTAGGAATGAATTTCACTTCTTAAACAGTAATTACTTTGGTTATTGACAGTGTACAAAATTAGGTCATATATAAATAAATTGTAAACTGTTAAAATCTGTAATTTTTTTAATAGGGGTCTGCAGTGAGCATCCCATGACGAATTTGTGAGATGCCTAACAACTTTCTTTTGAATTAAGAATATATTTTTTTACTTTTGAAGAATTACCATAAAAAATTCATCCATATCGTATGATTGACTGGAAAAAAGCAAAATAAGACATAGTTAAGTATTGAAAAGGAACACAATTTTGAAGTTTTTTTACAAAAAGACTACACGGGAAATTCTTTTGCACACCAGATCAACATGCGGGGCCCAGTTTAGCTGAGTATCTGAGTATCATTCCTAAATATTTTACAACTGATGTCTGGGGTGCGGATTCTATACACCCACTCTGAGTGGGAAAGCCGCTTAGTGATATAACAAGAGCTAAAATCACTTTAAGTTATCTCGACCAGCCAAGTTCCTTCTAAATGGAGTCATTGGAAGTGGACTTCCTAGACTCGGTCGGTCAGAAAGATAACTTGAACGCAAAACAAACTTTCTGCTTTCGCGCTGGTTTTAGTTAAGGTCTTTAAAACGAAACTCGGATGTAAAATACACGAGAGATTTCAAATATAAATTTTCTAATTATTCCAAAATGTTGTGTAGGTACTTCGGGTACTATGAATTACGTCAAATATTTGTGGCCCGACCATGTAATAAATTGTGAATTAGTAGTCCAGAGGCTATTTCTTGGCTGTAGTTTAAATTTAACAGGATGTTCTTATATTAACTTGATGAAATTTCTCTAATTCCTTGAACAAGTAAAACAAAAAAATATACGATAAACCAAGTTCTCTTTCAATAATTTCATGTTAATTCAATAAAAATGAAATAACTACCGAAGCCAAAAATTGGATTTAATATTAAAATTGATATGTACATGTAGTATTTTGGTCGCAGGAGTTGAACTGTGTATATTCATTTTATGGTTTGTACAGTAAGTTAAAGAATGTAAAGGAACGTTTTTTGGTAATTTTTCAAACGGTTTAGAATAAATAATAATAAATAACTTGAGTTTGCTTAATATAGTCAAACAGTTTACTCTTACATATTAGTACGTTCAGTACAGTACATATTCAAATTTTTCATGCACAATATTCACGAATGAGTTGAGATCAAAGAAATTGTAAATTAACCTTTAAATGCAAATAGGAGAATAAAATATTGTGATAAAATAATTCTATTCTGGATGTGAAATATTAACTAAGTTTACAACCGACCTGTGTAAAAGTAAGTGGGTATTTATGCTCATGAATAGTGAGTTAATTATTCCAATTACTCAGCCGCTGGGCCAGTCAAACACTAATTTAACTTTGATTATCACAGTGTATAAAACGTTTAGCTGAATCAATTACATCAATTACAATTATAATTTCCATTTTGATTGGTTTAGGATCACTAGTTGAATTGTTTACGATTACGATTCATGGGTATCGTTTTAATATCAATGCCGCAAAATTGTTCCTTTATAGTAGTCGTACAATGAACAACATAAAAAGGTAGTTCATATTATGAACTACCTGACTACATATAGTCTACAATGAATGGTAACTAAATGATTACAGTTGACATAAAACACGATCCTTTAAATATATCCTCAATAAGATAGTTCAACAAAACACCGCAAACATTTGTCTTAAGAGACAAGTTAACACTTAATAACCTGACCTGCAAAGGTTGCCATTGTCTTGGAATGTCTTTTTATCTCGAACAATCTTTCTCAGATACACATTAAAATTTCTTCTCTTCTTTTGACTTGGATCGCGGTTTTTTTACTGGAATAAAACAAAGGTAGAAAAGATAAAAGAACTCTGCCCTTTCTCCATCGAGAAGGTGTTTAGATCTTTCTTTATTCCGTTTAAAGACCTAAATAATTTTAATATGATAAACTATTATTACGATTATCTTTGTGTGAATCAATTAAAATACCTTGAATCAGTTTTTATATTCTAGCTGTTGTATATTAAATATTTCTTTACTGATCTGGTCATGTTTTTCTATAAGTTTGCAAATTAATATTATTTTTAATCGTAAAAACGTGAATGGCTATCTTTCAAAGGCGTTGTTAGTTAATAAATTCGATGGTTTAAAAACTTCTTATAGTTACATTGGCTTGTAATCAGTTTTGAAGTGTAAAAAATAAAACATGACATTCATGTTTTAGATCAACAAGGTAATTTGTCGTAGAGTTTGAAAGATATTTTTTTAGCTTTAATATTAGTGTTTGCACAAAAATATTCCACGAAGGCACTAAACTGTAAAACATTATTTTTACAACGTACAAGTTTATTTACAACAGTTAAACTGATGAAATTAAGGAATATAGTATAATATGAGTTAGGAATTCATGCATCACATTTTAAACGTTTTCCTACAATATTTCTGGGTTTCATATACTAAACCCATGTGTGTTACAAATGTTTCAATGAAAAGCAGCTGTACAGGTGAACAAAGCATTTATATACACAGTTATATAAAGCAGTATATACACAATTATGTACTACATGAAAAGATTTTGTATATGGGTTGGTCATGTTAGTGCACAAGTATCAGTCAAACAAAATTACATTCAATAAGGACAAAATTCTTAAGTACCTCTTGTACAAGAAGGGTTAGGGAAATCAATGCTCTAGCAAAACCATGTATGTTTTATTCAGGGGGCAAAAAAAACTAAATTTGCTCAAAACTTTGGTCATTACAAAATTACCTACACTGCGAACGTTGTTTGTACGAGGGCAGTGGTGTTTGTACGGAGCACTGAGGTCGCTATAACGCTGTTATGACGTTCGCGTCAGATGATTGTGTTTCTACCTGCTGTAATTGCTGGCCAACGTTGTGTGTGGCATTAGGGGCTTACAACAGTATTATAACTGTCAGTGGTCAAGCGTACAGTTTATTGTTTACTAATGTTTTATTGACTATTTATCAGTTGTTTAATAGTTTAACGTTCCATTTTTTCGTTTTCTTCGAAAACCTAAACCCAGGGTTTAGTGTAGTTTTGAAAAGTTTTCATTTTTATTGGACTATGATAGTTTAATTGCGTCAGTTTATTCCTGTGTTTTGATTTGGTTTCATCGCTTTTTGAACTAAACAAAATTAAATTATAAAACTGGTTTTATTGAAACCAAATAATTAATTATTATAAACTTGGTTATACAGTAAATACAATTTTGTTGTCTGCCTTTAAGGTTTGATAAGGTAAAATTATACTTAAAGCAATAGTCAGCTCACTCTTTTATTTCACATACAATTTCCTTAAACTCTTTTGGTTTCATTCTTAAAAATGGTATTTGCACAAGTTGCAATACAGTTCGAATAAAAATACCGGAACGAATACAAAAAACTGATACATTCTAGGAATTCTATAATTTGTTCTTAATCAAAATAAATAATCATCCACTTCTTTATGTTCAGCTTTGATACACGAGGTAAAACGTTTCGTTAAAATTGTTGAATTTGTTAAATTGTTAATTGTTAAATTTGTTAAATTTGTTAAATTTGTTAAATTGTTAAAATTGTTAAATTTCGTTAAACCCCTTGGCGGGTACAACAACAATTGAGACTCAACTCTAACTCCATCGCACCACAACATGTTGTCTCTGGGTTAGAGTAAACGTCTGCGAGCGAATTAATTTAGAGAAGTTGTTTGAGAGGATAAAACATCCGACATCAAAGTAGCCTACTCGCCGTTGCCGACCAGTTTCTATATCACCACAAGTGGTGACTGATTACTTGGAAATATTTAAATTGAAAATGATAAATTATTAAATACCTTAATACCTCTTAAGACCGAAACGTATCACTCAGTGGCTGCGTATTTTAACCGGAATGTGAGTGAAAGATGATTGTGGCGCGATCTTGTAGTTTTGTTACTGACTTAGGCCGACATGTTCCTTAGTCAGGACTGTTAATTAAGAGCCCAACAGCCAATGGCAACTAAGGGACCTAGATTTTAACGTAGTATCCGAACCACGATTTCGCCTGGTTTACAATTTACGAACTGGCCTAATTATGAGGACGGTCCTATGAACGTAGTACTCAATAGTGCTGAGTATTTGGCGTGTCCAATCTCTAATACTTTACCCCCTCTAATATCTCTAAAAACTCTAATATATCTAAACCCTTACTCAACCCTTATTCTCTAGCTGTGTTTTTTTAATAATCTGAATTCAATAATGCTACGGTATTTATGTACAAGTGGCTGTTTTAGATCACTATGTGCTGAACAGCAGCTAAGTCCATGTCAGTAGTCTACTTTAAAACGTCCTTGTCCTACAGTATATCTTATCGCAAACATAGCGATTAAAATTACCTCAATCTCTGCGAAATATACAATGTAGATCACAGATAAAGAACATGACTTCTTTCTCTGTTGTATATAGATCCAAGATCGGAGCAGACTTGAAGTTTTTAACTCAAAACTCTGATAATTTAGGATTTTTGACTTTCAATACGATTGATTACTAATCTCGTTTAAGGAAACCCGTAGCAAAACAGTAGAATGAGCGATTTTTGCTGATTGGATCATGAAATAAAGAACTTAACAGCATTAATTAAAACCGCAATACTGTAAAATTTAACGTTTTTTAAATTACTTATTATATATTCATAGGACCGTCCTCATAATTAGACCAGTTCGTAATTTGTAAACCAGGCAAAATTGTGGTTCGGATCCCACGTTAAAATTTATGTCCCTTAGTTCCCATTGGCTGTTGGGACATGTCCTGGCTAAGGAACATGTCGGCCTTAGCCAGTAATAAGGCTACAAAATCGCGCCACAATCATCCTTCACTCATCTGTCATTCATACTTGGCTTAAAATACCTACCTGGGTAGGTCGCCATTTCAAGAAAAGTATAAAGTATTAAGTAAAGTAAGGTAAAGTATTATCTTTCACATTCATTTCTTGTAAACCGATACATCAAACATTTTCATCACTTTAGAACCTAACCCTGTCAGCCATATAACGTATGAAGAATGTTTGATTTCAACATTTACATTGATCAACTGTTAATTTTAACAGAAAGTATCATTGCACCTAAAATATTGTGACAAGCAAGAGGAGTATCTAAATTTGCAAATATTGTATTCTAACTGTCAATTTAATTTTAGGAAAAAGGTGTGGATATCTGCACCCAGAAGCTTCCAGATTGTACAATACAAGTCAGATAACATGGTCCACTCCGCCTGTAACACTGATGTTAACTTTAGCATTGGACTTGCGGACAGCGTGGGTCAAGTTATTTTACTTGATCTATAAGCCTCTACTTTGTAGCCTCTTCTCTCGTATCTTGTTATGTTCTAGGTTTTGTTCCACCTGAAGACGGGATCAGATTCCAGATCCCGAAACGTCGTGAAACTTTTTACTAATCAGTGATGGCAAATGTCCGCAAAAATCCAAATCAAAATGTAAACCTCTTATTAATATCTCTCTAATCTCTACCAACCCCTACACGTTGTTTGAGCCCGCGCCCACGCCCTCTGTCGCTCGATCCGTGCACCAACACCGCCGTTGTCACGTCGTGCGGCCGGTAGCAATGTGATTATACTCACAGTTAGCCAATAATTGTATTCCCAATTTGCCAGACGTAATCCACTTTGGCGCCACCCCGCCGCCGCGCTGTGTAAGCTGTTTCTGAACAGTTTAAACTGGTGTAAACAAGTTATGTAAGGTATTAGTGGCTGTGTGATGTATAAAGTGACTGTTTGAAATTACTTATTGCGTACTGTTTACTTATAAACTATTAAAATAAATATATATGTTATGTGAGGTCGAGCAAAAGTAAGGTTAAAACAGCCATCTCTTTTTCAAAGAATGGTAAGGAAGTATTTACAGTATTACCTGATCAAGAAAAATGTAAATTGCGCAATAGATTACGCAAGGGAAGTTCACGGTCAAGAAGAGAAAGACGTAGGACCCAAAACAATTTCGAAGTTATAACACATTCTCTTTGGGTTTCTGTTTTGCTACTTATCTTCTTAGTAAGAATTAGGAAATTTAACTCTGTGTCTATGTCTGTTTGAATCCAAAATACCAGTTTTTAACCCGGCACCAGAATCAGTATTATGACAAAGTATTATCTTTAAAAATAAAAAATCCAACTTAACATGTACAATAATCATGCAACATAATCCACTATGAGATACTTTTCTTTTTAAATTCATAAAAATTCATTTTGCTGATATTACTAACGCATTTCAAAAACCCTTAAAATAATTTAAAAATCCTAGATTCACGTTTGGATATCACTTAAAATAAAAATAATGTAATTAATTATACAAATTTTTAATGTGACATATTATACGATATCTCTTCAGCATACGAACACATATCATTATATATATATTTTACAAAACATTATTCCTGGTTCACCAACGAAAAGCACTTGCGGCTTTAGGTTATCTGACATTTTGCAAACTTACTTCTAATGAAGTCTTAGTCTAAGAACAGTTGATATTCTCCGAGTTGGTTGGTTGGAAAGATAAGCATAAAACTTTGCGGGTCGCGCCATGTGAGTTTTGGTTTAAGTTGCCGGTAGACCTTCTTAACTGTGATAATATTACGTAAAGGGATTACCTCTGAAAATATTTTTGTTGTGTTTTCATACGTAATTTTACATATTGTTGCGTGAAAGATTGTTATAATAACGTGTACGATTTATTTTTAAAGTAATGTAATTAATTGTTAACGGCAGGGAAATTTGGTTCTTAGTTCGATAATATAAAGTTATTAATCGTACCAAAACCAAAACAAAATCAAACTAATTTTAAAATAAATAAATGAATAAAATAAAATATTTTTTATAGGTTTTTAATAAATTTATATTATTTATTTTAGGGGAAGAATTTTAATTTAGGCGCAGAGTCTATTCGACTTATGTACATTTTTAAATGACTACTAGACTACTTAGACTAACATGAATAAATACAGCACGAATCTATTGTTCAAATGTAACTATAACTGGTATTTTACGTGATCAAGTAATCTACAAATTCTACTGAAACAAATGTTCCTAATTCATAAATTGTTCATTAAATATAATAAAAATCGACCATGTAAACTTGAGTAAATCAAACGTAAAGCAATAAAACTTTCGTTTCGTTTTGGCCTTAGTCGAGAAATAAAATGTCTTACGTTAGTGTATTTGTTTTCTTTTCAAACTATAGACCGTCCCAAAATAAACAACTGTATAAATTTAACTTCCAAAATAAAAATTACTGTTTATCTAAAAAAAAAAAATGGAAATGTTTGCTCTATAATAAAGAGAGTATTGAGAGTTCACAAATATTCAAACGGAAACACACATCCCAAATTCCACTGCTGCAATTTTGGTTGTTTCTGAAATCGATGATGAGTCAGTAAAGTGGATAGTAAAATAAGTGAGTCGTTGTTTTGCTTAATCCGCTCTCTAGACCGCAACGCCTGCAGAAGTTCGTAAGCTACAACAAATACACATACGTACAGCAGTTTGCGTTCATATATACACCGGCGCAACACCTAGTACAAATATTCACTTGTATCCTAATTAATCCTAGTTAATTTATTTCCTAATATTTATAAACTTTATTTATTTATTTATTTATTTATTTATTTATCTATTTATTTATTTATTTATTTATTTATCTATTTATTTATTTATTTATTTATTTATTTATTTATTTATTTATTTATCTATTTATTTATTTATTCATTTATTTATTTATTTATTTATTTATGGCATTTGTATTGCTACAAAACAGATACAAATATCAAATTATATTGTAGCACCATTCCTAAATTAATAAATATGCTCGACAACAAGCAAGCATTATGAATGAATATTTTAAAACCGATAACAACAAAGCAAATAGTAAAGATATATCTAAAATAAAAAATAAATATAGATGGAAATTTTTAAATACATAACAATTTAAATATTTTTAACATCCCCCAAGTGCAAGTTATTCTTACCACCCCCCTAAAAATATATCCATAAACTGGAGAATATATTTTATAAATAACAACAACTAGGCAAATCTAACCATATTAAAAACAATAGCGGCAATTCAACAAGTACTGAAACATAACCATGAGAATAAATAAATATATACTTAATAGTAAAAATAAAGTTGATACCCTATTTTACACAATTACCCAAGTAAAATATTTAGTAGTTAACTCTAAATTGTACATCATAGTAAGTTATTTTATATTTTTGGAAATAAATTAATCATTATTATTACTAGCTAAAATGTTTTTTAACAATTACATTGGTATTTGTTTTAGGATGCATTATTTTACCTCTGAATTACGTAGCACTGCTGAAATTAACAAGCATTTCACTCCCACTTGCCAATTCTGATGTCCAATTAATATTCACATACAGATAACCTACTAAAATCGTAACCCTAGACCAAACAATTTCGCATTCCATAACCACGTTAAAACATTATTTTCATTAAACTTTTTTTTATGAGGTAAATGTTAACATATTCGATAGAATATTTACATTTTGCTTGTGTAAACATGAAATTAAAACGAATTTCTCTAAATATTTTAATTTGGAATATCATCGGAGTTTCTTTAATTGTAACTGGCAGGCTCAAAATAAAATTACATTTTACACAGACGCCGTTATTTGTAGGCACATTGCAGGTCCTAAAAGCTAAATACTTTCAGGCAAACTATTAATACTATAGACATTCATTTCAAAAAGTATTTCATATTGTAGATGCAATCGATAGAGATGAAAAGCTGCGCAGATCTGAGTTAAAGTGATCTAGGCCCTATTACCGAGTAGATCTTGTCCATTGGAGACATCCGCTAGGCCTGCAGTTGTTAACAACCATCGGTATTCTCATTGGTAGCAACTAGGGGCGTTCGAGTACTCGCGAATCGAGTTTTTTCGAGCCCAGTTTACATCGGACGACTCAACTGGACTTTTTGAAAAATACCCATACGTTAGAGAAGTTACTTACTCCCGCCGTGTAGGTTACTCGCAAGTCTAAATCAGTTAGTCTTGAAAGCTACATCAAATTAGAAATGATAATCTAGTGAAGATATTCTAAGTTAGATTTCTTTATTGATGTTAATAATATTTTCCAAAATAATCATGAAAAAAATTATATTCAATTATAATATTCAAAAGAATTATATTCAATTCTTGAAAAATTATACTTTAAAAATCACTCCTCGCACACCCATTTTAAAATCTACCGTAACAACGTTCGTCAACCAGAGGGAAATTCAATATCACAGGATTTATTTTAAATATAAAGCTCACTCAAGCGTTCTATTAATCTTATTTACTTTGGAATTTGACATATTTTTCTTCTTTTGGCCAATTTACGTAGCTAATATATCCCTGTATGCATTATTTTTATTTAGATCTATATAATAGGGGTATTTAAATTTAATTTTTATATCAATGTCAATATTACAAAACATACTTAAACTGTTGATTTACACTGAACTATTTCCTCAGTACGAGACGCTACCAGGTTGCCAAAAGTAATTTATTTTGTATTCGTCCACTTAACCTGAGAAAGTGAATTGCTGCAAGCGACCTCAGCCAAGACTTTAATGGTTTGTCAATACCTTCCGTAGAAAAAGGAGCCTTCTAGGGAGGAGTTAAACCCCTCCTACGCCACTGTTATCGAAGGGATTTTCGTTGTTCAGTATCCCACTACTAAAGCCTAAAAGTTTAAAATTTCTATCGGTTCATTCTAATTCAATTGATTGTATGTTATGTTTCCGCTTCCCCAAATCGTGAACAAGCCACAAAATCAAAATAATAAAAAATAATTCGTACATCGGTAATTTTTAAAGTGTCTTGAGGCAAATTTTACCTTCCCAGTATTTTTTTATTTTATTATTTTTAAAAATAAAAATTTATAAAGCGGTCTTTTATTTTATCATGTTACTAATTTAAAATGATTTTAGGTTCCCCTTAAATGACCCTTAGTGCAAAAGTTCGTCTAAAATCAACTTCACTTGATCACAAGCAGGTTCTGGCTGTCAGTAGTTTTGAACAAACTACAAATTGATAAAATACGAATCTCATCTAAAATTTCAACGCTAGCTCACAGTGACCATAATTTTACTTTCTTCATCCAACATCGCTTATTTAGCATTGTAGCTGTTGGATTCATTTACTAATATTAGGCTACTGTGAAGGCTTTAAACATTAAAATTATGAAATTTCATACAGTTTGGAAGAATACCTTTTAACCATTTGTTAAATATACCAGAACGTACTTTAGTGGCTTTATGCAAAATAACATGGTAACAACCTAAATTACTTAAAGTATTTACGGCAGATTTTTCAAAATTAATTATTAAAGAGGTTTGATATGAGGGCGTTGGTTTACCCACACAAAAAATGTAAATACAGTGTGTTTTTTTTAAAACGCAATTTTTTAAGATTGAATAATGCACATATGAAACGAGTAATGTTTTATTGATCTTTACATTTGATACAACCTATTATTTAAGTTAGAGCACATTTAGTTTATATTATGTGCTCAAACAGTCCGCCATTGGCATTTATATATAAAGTTATGTTCTTTCTATCAAATTCCCGAACACGTGTTGCAAGGTACCTCTTTGAATTTCTTGCTTTGAATTCGTTATGTTTGTTTGAGGCACTGAATATCCCGTGAATACTTTTCGTATGCCTTACTTTTTATGGATCCCCAAATAAACTAATATATTGAAGTCAAATCCGGGGATCATGTGGGGGAATAAACCTTCACCGATAAAATAAAGTTTTGGGTTGCGTTTTTAACTGGTGTGTCTTTAAGCACGACAACTCGCGAAAAAATGCCCCGATCTGAATGAAATTTGCCACAGAAATGTAAAGTAGTAATTATCCTATAAGAAAACAATTCATGAGATATTCAAAAAACAAACGTAACAAATTTAATGCAAGAAATTCAAAGAGTACCTTGCAACACGTGTTCGGGAATTTGATGGAGAGAGCATAACTTTATACAAATGCCAATGGCGGACTGTTTCAGCACATAATGTAAACTAAATGTGATCAAACTTAAATAATAGGTTGTATAAAATGTAAAGATCAATAAAACAATACTCATTAAATATTTATATGCGCATTATTCAATCTTAGAAATGGGTTGCGTTTAAAAAAAAACACCCGGTACAATAACTTCTGGGATACCGACTACCACCAAAAACAAGTTGTTTGAATACAAAATAATTTAAAACTCGGCCCTTAAAAAACCAAGGCTTATTTTCTTGGTAATGTTGCATCGTAAGACTGAAATAGGTACCTATAACAATATTACAACCAATATTATTAACTTGGTCTATATTAAACTGTGACCAATTTAAATACTAAGTTGCTTAACCCCTAAAGGTTGCTCAGCATATCCCTATAATAAAAATGATAACATTAGAGGACCACAAAAATTTTTAATTATGATAAAATATTTCAACTAGTGTCGAAGAAATTTACAACGAAATTTTAAGCAGTACATTGAATGATTAAATAACATATGTAACCAAATTTTTGTTTTAGGAAATCTAAACGCTGACCTAAATTTTTACAATAATCGGATAAAGATCAAAATCAACATCCCGACTTAGTAGACAATGGAATTACACGGGTTATTGAATCCTGCTAAGGCATTAGGGTGCGTTATGTCAGGGTTATGTTGGGGATTATTGTGATATACGTGCATTACTCTAACACTGGGGTCTGCGTCACTGCTTAGTGCTGCTTAGTACCTGCAGCAGTGCCTGCTTAGTGCCTACGACATCGACTGGAAATTAGTCGATTATACCAACTCGATTATCAAAAATATCGAAAGGAATTTGCACAAACTTTTGGTTTAGCTACTAAGCATTGGGTAAAAACGCCGTCAACCGATGCAAAGGGAACGAAATAAAACATATATTCCACTGATAAAATTGTGTCTACAAAATATATCCACTGTTTGAATTTCTAATGACGTTGTGTGCTTACAAATTTATGATAGTATTTGATCCACGAAAATCTAACAAATATTTCGATACCTGATAATTCGTTTATGTTTTTTAAATACAGTGTCAAGAAAAACCAATTACTCGAAGTTCAGTAAATCTTTGGTGTACATTCCACTAACTAGACACGTATTAATTGGTAAATTAATTAATAATTGGTATTTGACGTAAAAACCACTTTCTATAGAGAGTAAAAGCTATATAAAAACATACACACACTGCACAAGGACATATTGATAAACAACTCGAAATTGAAAATATAAGAGTAATTCAACGGAAATTTTACAATCATTTTAAGTGCCTCTCGAGCAAAATACAGTTTAACGTTGATACAGAATACTTCGAATTCTTACTCTAAGCCCGTGAGAATTTGTAACAAGAAAAGCATTGAGGACGAATATTGGAGGAAATTTTAATATTTAGCATTTTGTTTTCTGTGTACGAAATATTTAGAATGCCACAAATAAGTCACTAGCTTTATACATTCCGTGGTATATTTCCTTCTAAATGAGTGGTTTCATCTGAAATAATGAATTTTTGTAATAAAATCAATATTCTGTTCTTTATTAATTTACTCAGTATTTAACCTGTTTAAACGAGAATGTTCCTTATATATTTATATAAACCATTATATTGTACAATTAACTAAAAATAAATAACTATTAACAAAATAGCGACTCAATTCTAGTACTGATTTAATACTTCTACAAGATAGAAGACAATTAATGGAAAAACAACTGGTGGGATTTTGCATTTAATATTGATAAAAAGTGTTAAACCAAATTGTTTTTACAATTTGAAATTTAACTAACATAAAATTCATGTTAAGGCCCTACTTTTATTTTATTTATTAAAAACTCGACATAAAAGACTATCCACATGGACTGTTTAACGTCCATCCGAAAATCTAACAGAAAATATGAAACCTTATTTACATGGCAGATCGTAAACAGAAAGATGAGCTTCGAAAGTTCCATATTCAGATCGTCGCTGGCCGAAGGGCCTAATAAACATTCCAATGTTCTACATTTTCAGAACATTCTCTCATGAAATATTTATTGAACGAGGAAACGAACTTTATTAAGATTTCCGCTGCGCGTTTTATTTCCGAGAGAATGTTTCGCAAAATATGTTTTACGTTCGAAGTGATTTTATGATGGGTTTGGGAGGAACCAATTTGTATTACACGCCTCTTTCACGTAAGCGTGTTACGTGTTAATCGCATGTTTCAACGCAGGCTGCGCAGTTGCTAGCAGCGTGAAAAATTAAAAATGTCCAAATTTATAAATTTTTATTTATGTGATTATGTTGCACACACCTAAACCCCCCTTAACCCCCGAGGGGAGGGGTTATGTGTTTATGTTTTTTTGTTCGCGTGTGTGTTTATAAGTGTGTTGTTTTGTGTGCGGTACTTATGTATACCGGTATATTGTTAATGAGATAGATTTATCTGTCAACTAGCGTTTTGTGCCCATAATATGATTATTTAAATTTTTTGCTTAATTCTTGAAAGTATTTACTCGACGGCTTCATTTGCTTTTAATTTTATCTATTTTTTATAATGGGTTCAGATTTTTGATATGAAAAATTGGTCAGTTATTCATCTATTGATTTGTCATTTATGACTAGGTTAGATTTACAATTATACCTTGACTGCACATATTTTACCCAACTATGCCTAAATGAAACAAAACAGTGACATATAATGTTCTAGAGTCTGACTGAAAAAACGTCGAAATGGGTTTGAATTTAGAATTTTTACTATATTTACTGATGAATGTTAAGTAGTATTTCACTCTTTAAAGTCTTAAAATAGTCTGATGCTTAATAGTTTACTTGAAAAAAGATGGACTTAGGCAGCAGTAGATATGTAGAAGAATAAAAGTATGTCATCCCTACAACTTCTGCAACGGTCTTCCACATCAAATGACATCACTTTTAAGCATACCCCGTCCCATTTTTGTTTTTATTTTATAGTACGAGTTTAAAACGTTTATAGCTTATAATCTTTGAGTTCCTTATTTGATATCTTACATCCCTATCATGGAGATTTGACAATAATTATTCATGCAATCATGTTAAGGGGTATCATAGATCACAAAACACATTTTAAAATGTAGACACAGTCTTTGAAAATATGTAATTGGTTTTTATTTAGTTTTTTATGTATAATAATGTACTTTTAGTCCTTATTTTTTAAACATTTTAAAATTATGGAGTAATTTGTGAAAAAAATCCACGTTAATATGATAATTTTCGTTATTTCACCCATGATCACTCAAACCATGTTCGTATGAGGGAGACCAAGACCACTGGCGTGTAAATGGAATGGCCACATTGAGTTTATATGACGGAAACACCAGGCCGGATATGACCACTATAACGCATACTCGACCGTTTAATATGTTGCCTTGCCCAATATGTAGCCTATATAGGCACATGGGCCATCAAGTTTAGATTAAATTACAAATTAAGTAATTATTTGTGTATTTTTTAATAATAGTTCCAATTAAGGTTTTTAGTTCATAATCAAGGCCCTCCCACTAATTATACATTATTTTTTCGTAAATCACAAATATTAATTTTTATATCAAGTAGTGCATATGTATTATCTCGGAGCGGGTATATGTATTTTTTTATTTTTTTCGATATATTTATTTTATTTTAACATTCCAACGTCGATAGTCCAATTTACATCGGGAATACACCATGGCTAGATCCCAAATATGTATTTAAATATTGCAATTATTATTTGTTAAATTTACAGTAACAAATATTAGTATAAAGACGACGGGATATGAATGAAAAATTTCTACCATACTCATAACATACATACACTTAAGCACCACAAATCTCTGAACACTGAACGTAAAAAGTGAACACGCATAAAATACAGTAAATATACGTAAACAATATGTAAAATGGCAATTGATTTCTATTGGTCATCATTAGGCCCAATGAGAGACTATGTTTTATTTTTTATGAGAGCAAATCATAAGTTTAAATACATTATAACTGTTAAAACGAGTTTTTATCTATATCCAGAAGGAAAAAATACGTATTACAAGTTATTTAATGCAGAGTAATCCAAGAGCGTGTAACCTATTGGGGTCTCGTTTAGATTTTACAACAATAAAAGAAACTTCTTAAAAGAAAATTTCCAGTTCATCGCTTAACTAGGGCGACTATCTCTTATTTGGAGACAAGAACACATCGTGTTTGAAAGGTACACACGACTACCACAGAATTTCATTAGTTCACACAGTAGTTTTGCACAATTCTCCACGGCTTTTCACCCTGTGTATTCACACACCAGTAAGCCTCGTCGGGCGTCAGGGGGTCGTGGAGCGTAAACAATTACTTTGCCGCTGTCAAAACATCGCTGTCAAACTCGCTGTCAAAACTCGCTGCCACTCAGCGGTGTCTTCGGTCTTCCCATCCTCAGGAGCCAACAGGTGGAAGCGTTATCGCACGTGGGTTTTTTACAAGAAGACGAATTGTTCATGTTTTTGGTGTCATGTATTCAATTATTTTTGAGTGCTAGACTCGAAAACGGGTTTGTAATCGACGTTGTTAAAATCTGACTGTTATTGTAGCACTTTGAAACGTTCTAACCATTGGCATTGGTGGGTTAGCTAAAAAATTAACTAGCTAATAAGATCTATCTGAATCTACCACAATTCGACATTTTATCCTGAAGACAACACTCGTCTTTATGGACGGAAACTATCCAGTTTGCTAATTTTCACTGTTATATCCTATATTGAAAAAAATTATAAATATGCTTCCCGCTCTGCTTAGAAGGATGAATTATATTTTTTTATGTTCGTTATTCAAAAACCTATACAAACAAGTGAAACTTACATTAACATTTTCATATTTCAACACAACAAAATTAAATACCACATAACGATGGGAACTTTAAAAAAAACATAAACCACTATAACTTCAGCAGTTTCGGATTCACCAAAGCTGTATCGATGGAGTAGACTCATCTCGATCCGATACCTGGAGCGATTTATTTATCGTAATTTCCGGAGCGTTTATGACGTCATCCGGCGACAAATCGGTTTATGGCGAGTCGAGAACGATCCGTCCGCGGGGCTCCCCGTAAACTGTGTATTCTCATATTACGTCACGCATATTACGACACACCCCTCCAACTCAGTACGTTTAGGCCCCATTTACCCTTGTTGCGTTTAAGTGTGAGGAAAGATTTTGTATAATTAATAAAACCGTGTAATCGGTACAATAGGAGAGGAAAGTGTGTTTATTTTAAGCTCTGTCAATTTTTTCTTCCGTACTAGCTATGTGATACTAAAATGATAATGTTCAATCAGAAAAATCTTTCGTCTGCAAATTCTACTGAAACAGAAAAATCAAAATTTACTTTAAAGTTAACCCCGAGCTATCTTTTTTTAATTCGCTGTAATTTTTTATATTGTTAGCCCATTTTTAAGGATATAGCTTTGACACAAGATTTTCTTAACATGGTTTTATCTCTTTTAACCCCAGAAGCGTATCAGAACCATAAATTTCATAAAAATAAATACATTCTTACATTGTTTGCACAGCTATTTAAAAATAATGCAAATGAATGTACAACACGTTTTTTTTTCTAAAAGCTCAAACCCAATTTAATACAACTAAAAGTACTGTAAAAACTATAAAAACTTGTTCTCCAAGGGAAAAAATATACCAAAAGATGAGAATCTTATAGAAGACAGGTACATAAATTAACAAAACTGATATAGCTTCATTTAGCATTTTAGTCCCCGAAATCACAATGTATTTAACAACCATATACGTACAACACGCCTTGGGTCCCACGGTTCTCTTGAACATGCAGATAAGAGGCTTGTAATACAAATTGAATGCCTCCAGCTACAACACAATGTCGCTGGGAACACCCCGGGCTGTCTGGGCTTCTCAGCGAATTGGCGAAAATTATGAGAAAGGTAATTATTGTTGTGTGCAGATTGTAATATATTCTAGGCGCTTTTATGTAAGTTACGTTATTGAGTAAAATGTAGGATCGAGAGAAATTAGAGAAATTTAACTGTGTGATGATGTTTGGTAACGTATTTATCGCGGCTTAAATAAACTGAGTAATGATAAATTAAATGTGTGTTGAAATGAAGTTTTCGTTATTCAACACACAGGGGTTTTATTCTGATTGCGGACAATCTTGGTGACATGGTTTTATTCAATTCCGATAATTTATTTACCTACACTGAAATTGTAACAGTACTCAATACAAATGATTGTTTAAGAACTTAATTTAATTCTTAATAACAAATACAGTAGGGAGGGTTTTTTCTCTACCGTTGTCTTAAAGATTGTTGTATTACAGTCTACAAAAAGTTCTGAGACAGAAACCAAAATTAATTTAATTACAAATGAAGCATAATTAATTTTTGTTAATACACTGAACTTATTATGTATAACCTTTTTTAAAGACAAAATTTTGAAACAAGATTTTTTTAATACGAAGGTAAACCTCAACAGCGAATCGCAATTAAAGAATATTATAAAATTCATTAAAAGAATTGTCTTACCTTTTTCGCACAGATACTTCAACTAATTGCAAATGACTAAGAAATAATTTTGTTTCCATTTCTAGGAGCTCAAAACTAATTTAACGTAAATGCAATTATAAATATTGTAAAAACTATGTCAATCCGTTTTGAAAGAGAATAGAGATAAAAAACCAATCAATCTTTATTTAGCAAAGCTCAGTCCCCGAAATCACAATGTATTTAACAACCACATATGTACACCACGCCTTGTGTCCCACGGTTCTCTTGAACATGCAGATAAGAGGCTTGTAATACAAATTGAATGCCTCCAGCTACACACGGTGTCGCTGGGAACACCCCGGGCTGTCTGGGCTTCTCGGGGAATTGGCGAGGTAATCATTGTTGTGTGTAGATTGTAATATATTCAAGGCGCTTTTATGTAAGTTGCGTTATTGAGTAAAATGTACGATCGAGAGGAAGTTTAACTGTGTGTGACGATGTTTGGTAATGTATTTATCGCGTCTTAAATAAACTGAGTAATGATAACATAAATATATTTTAATGATATACTAAATTTGTGTTGAAATAAAGTTTACGTTAGAGGTTTTGTGAATGCGGACAATCTTGGTGGTATAGTTTTATTCGTTTCTGAAAACAAAGTAGGCTGATAATTTATTTACCTACACTGAAATTGTAACAGTATGCATTACAAATGATTGTTTAAGAAATTAATTTAATTCTTAATGTCAAATATAACATCATGAATTATGTTGTTCATACTTTCTGGTTGTTTAACACCATAATAATAAAGTTAGGTTATAAAAAATTTGTTTTAAATAATGTTGTGTTATAGTCTGCAATAAAATACTGAAACAGAAACCAAAATTTACTTTAAAATTAAGCAAAAGAAGTAATTGATTTTTAATTGAATTGAACTTATTATGTATAATCTTTTTAAAGATAAGATGTTAAACAAGATTTTTTTACTATGCAGGTAAACCTAAACAGCGCATCGAAATAAAAACCATTTTTAAATAGTAGTTTATGCAACGATTGTATAATGAATGCCTTTAAGCCACGAGTGAGATGTAAGTTAGAACACGAGCGAAGCGAGTGTTCTAAATATCTCACGAGTGGCTTAAAGGCATAATACAATCGTTGCATACACTATTTTATCTACGACCAACAATATAAAACAAAACTTCCCCCGAAGTTAAACAAAACTCATGACTTTTACTAATGATGGAATAGGTCAACTAAAATTTGAGGTTAGGCAAATAAGCAGACTGAACCATGAATCGTTGTGGAACAATCAGCTGATGGGATAAGTAAGCTCAAACATGAATCGTAATGCAACAATCAGCTGATGTGCGAATTGCGTAATTGTTATTATGACACTACTTCCGTCAAATGCCGAGCTCTCATTGGTCTAGAACCAGTACTCTAAAGTGACTCCAGTACTCTAAAGTCGTCATTAGAGTACTGCTTGGTTTTTGGTGTTTTAATGTATATCATTATAATGTTTATTGTAATACCATAATTGGTGCTTATTGCAATGGTCGTAGATAAAATTCATTAAACACTTTTCTTACTTTTTAAACACCGGTACTTAAACTTATTGCAAATGATTAATTAATAATTTTGTTTAATTTTCAAGAGCTCAATACTAATTTAACGTGAGTATAATTTTTTTTACTGTAAAAACTATAACAATCCGTTTTGAAAGAGAATAAAATATACAAAATAAGATGCTAGTCTTCTCGGTATTGAAGAGGGAACAAATAATAAAAAATAAACAAAACCCATCAATCTTTATTTAGCAAAGCTCAGTCCCCGAAATCACAACGTATTTAACAACCATATATGTACACCACGCCTTGGGTCCCACGGTTCTCACATGCAGATAAGAGGCTTGTAATACAAATTGAATGCCTCCAGCTACACACGGTGTCGCTGGGAACGCCCCGGGCTGTCTGGGCTTCTCAGGGAATTGGCGAAAATTGTGAGAAAGGTAATCATTGTGTGTAGATTGTAATATTTTAGGCGCCTTCATATTATTATGTACATTATTGAGTAAAGTATATGATCGAGGGAAAATGCAATGAGGTGTAACAGTGTTTAATACCTTTAGTGTACTTTTAAAACTGCTTACATTAATTGTGTAGGCCCTAATATCAACATTAAACTGGCATAATTACGTATTGCACGTATATCTTAATATACGCATACGTTACCTTAGTAACGTATGCAACAGGACATTTTAATTGGTTTGCTCAGTATATAGGTAATTTAATGGTTTCATTTAATGCTTAATATCAAAAACCGTCACTGTAAAGTACATTAAAGAAACATTTGTAACTAAACTGTATTCACTATAAAAAATTGTTTAAGAATTTAATTTAGTTAATATCCTGAAATTCTGTGTAAATCAATACAATTGTCATTCTAACATACAGAAATAAAATTCTTAAAATAGCAAGAAATGTTTTGCATGCTTTACTTGTAACTTTGGGTACTTCTTTTTTTCTCTGCATATTTATTGTATTTGTAACCAATTGGTTATTGGGAATACAGCCAAATTTTTAGCTATTAGTTTTTTATTTATATACTGTGAAGGAATAAGCCTTGAAACTGGCCCTGCCTAGGGGGCTTATTATTTGTTAATTACAAAACGATTTATTTTTTTTTTATTGTATTATTTATTATCAGATTACTCTTATTTGATAAATTAAATGAAAATGAATTTGTTTATGTAAAAAAAATGCACAAAGTTAAATCAATATGCGAATGGTTTTTTTTAAATGGAAGAATATTAGCCTATTCGATTTTCTGTGACTCCGTCCACAAGCCCAATGGTAAAATTAACATTACTCTTACGGACGGGTGGAATAATAGTTTGAATAACAGCATAAGTGAATTGCGTATTAAAAAAATTACCTACAGTGTGCTTTTAATTCATACACAATTTGACTTATTCTCTTATTAAAATCTTTATTCCACCCTCCGACAAACCTGAACCTATGTATTTTTGATGAAAACTTGAATCACCCGTCAGTTTGTAACCAATAATCCTTTTGAAATGCGGTTTGCGGCATTGAACTCTCCTTCATTAGCCCTTCAAAATGATGTGCATATCAACCTGCTTAAGTATAAGATTTTGTTCTGACCCCTCGTGGGACGTTCCCCATTGGAGGTAATATCCTCTTTGGCACCCTAAAAAAAGGGTTTTTGGTCTGACATTCAATTCCAGAGTTTTGATTCTTCAGACAAAGTCTGTGAACAATATTTAAACGATATTCAGGTGCACACCATGTACCTTCCTTTAGATTTTTGATCAGCCGCCATTTTGCAACGAATGATCCTTTTAACGTGCAGTTTGCGGCATTAAACTCTATTTGATTAGCCCTTTAAAATTATGTGCATATCAACCCATGCTTACATTTAAGATTTTGTATTGACTCCTTGTGAGCCGTCCCCCACTGGGGGCCAAGAGTCAGTAATTACCTCAGAAAGTAGTTTTTTTTTTTACATAGGAGTGAATGTGCAAAGTTTGATTTTTTCAAATTAATCTGGTTCCAAAAATATGTAGCTGTTCCGGGACTTTTCAACCACACTGTATTTTATAAAATTATTATGTAATTCCTTTACGCAATAAAGGTTTGATTACAAATATTTGACACAAGAGCTGAACTACGGAATAGCATCATTTATGTCCCCGACGTTTGTAGATCTAAGGGTGAAAACTCTAGAGAAGATTTTTTGTTGCTGACCGGCCTGAAGCTACGGAATGAAATATGCAGTCGTCCCTTGTGTCTCGCTACAATTCGTCTAGTTTACAGCCGTCCCTGCATTCTCAGTTATTGAGCTCCTAGTTTGGTTCGTTAGAGGACAACGACACTCAACCAGTATTTGAAATACTGTAGATCAATTTTGTGTGTAAGAGGCCGTCGATAAATTACTTCATCTGGAAATAGGAGGGAGGGGTCCAGAATGGAAATGACGGTAGGATGATGTGCATGGGGGGGAGTAAATGCTGATATTACATCATTTTCCAAATTGTGTTTTAAAGCTAATTTAGATAGGAAAATTTAAATCAATCTATGTCAATTCATCAAATTAAAGCTACCCACCATATAAAATTCATTAGAAACTATATGTACTCAAGTTTTACAATATCCATTAAAGTGGCCTTAAAGTAAACGTACATTGTAATGATAAAGGTTTTTTTTAGATTTGCAGGCACCGTCAGCCTCTATCTCTACAATAAATGTAGCACTACAAAGTCCGAAATTCTGGTATGAATCGTTGATAAACATCAAATGAGCTCAAAATGGGTCTAAAACTTAATTTGATGGTTTTAAAACCCCAGTATAAGAAACCTTCAAAAGGGCTTTCCTAACACCTACGATTATTTTAGGAGTTTGTACCATACTATGACGTCATTTTTCCATGGTGGGGGGGGGGGGTTAGGCGGATTATGATGGTCAGATGATTGTAGGGAGGGGGGTCCCAAAATTGCCAAAAAGCGATGACGTAATTCTAATTGATTGCTTTTTAGAATGAAATACGTATTGGTTTTTCCGTTGCTCATAATGCGATAGTATTGGCCATATGGTAACCGATGATAACAATTTAAATATTAAAGTCATAACTGTCTCAATTTTAACTAAATCAACAATGCAGTGTGAATGCCAAAATCGCCCCCAGTATACAAGTTAAGTAAAATACATGAACTAATTCAAAAACCAAGTCATTTTAGGTCCCATGTAAAAGAAGCTTTCATTGCGTTCTCGATTTGTATTCGAATACAATGAAACAAATTTAATTCGTCAATTATAAAAATTTAACTTCTCTATGAATTTGTACAGGCCTCACTTTGTTGTTAAAAGCCATTTTTCTTCTCCTTTATTTACGTAAAGCTGCTGGATTCCTCTTCAGTTTTGCGTTTGAACTGAAATGAGACCAGCGTTAATTGAGAGTTTTCTTTTGCATCTGTGACTGTAGTATGTGTGTGAGAACGCAATTAATATGAAATGCCGTGTATGCGCATAAACAACGCTGGTACTAAGGAACTGGCTGTGGGAAACCCGCATGCCAGAACTCGCTCAAAATTGCGCACCTGGTATTAACAACTAACAGACACTTTATTGCTTTAATCATTTACGGTTTTTATTCATTGAAGTGCATTATTCGGTTTAAGAGTTTTCCAATAATGGTAAGTTGCATAGCTTCTTATGTTATATTTGTTTTTATAAGATTTAGAATTTTTACTACCAGACTCATTTTTAAGGAAAACTATTTTTTATATACTGTAACACTATTTATGTACGTGATGTACTGAAGAAATAAAGGAAATTTGAACGTGAATAAGTAATGAACATTATCTCACATTTATAGACATTACCCACACTCGCAAAGAATCTGATGCTTAGCTACGGTTTCCGATTAAAAATCATTCATCATCATCGTAACTACAATATTGAAACAACACGTTCAAGGAACACATAAAATCCACGAAACGTTCCTTATGTCTATTAAAATTAAGCCAAGACTTAGGAACGTGGTCCGGGCTTAAAAAAGGTTCAGAAAATAAAATACATATCAAATACAACGTGATTTTTGTTTTTAGCGAATTTCCCCTATAGGGAAGAAGCTGTTACCGTAGGTCTCATGGTAAGACCTAAGCCCGAGACCATCATAACTTTTCTTTTTGAGGTCCCCTGATGCCAAAAGCCCTATTCGTCCATTTTCATAAATATATACATCTATATATATATATGTTTCTTTAAGCACGATAACTCGCGTAAAAATGGTCCGATCTTAATGAAATTTGGCATGGACGTGTAAAGTAGTATTATTCGGACGAGTTCGTAAACCAGCCCGATCGGACTACCGGAAGGGGGGGCAAAGGGGGGTAAACCCCCCCAAAAATGAGTTTTTTGAGTTTTCTACATATAAAAATAAAAATTATCAAATTTTTGTTAGCACCATTGAATTCAGCTCAAAAAAAAACAAACAATTTAGTATTTTGAATCACTGCTCTATGTCCATTGGTTACCGAGATATTGAAAGTGGTAAAAACAGTACGTTGTCCCAATGTTAACCTTATGGGAAAATAAGAAAAATTCTATATCTCGCTTATTTCTCAACATATCTTGGTAAAACTTGGTAAATGGCTTCTTCTAGGTCAGATTTACTAAATATTGAATTAAAACCACCCAGTTTTAGTATACCCATAGCAGCAAACCTGCATACTCATTCCCCATGTTATTCTTAAGGGGCTTACAAAAACATGTCAAATCTCGCTAGGTTGGATCAAACTTGTTGTTTTGCATTTGAAATTCGCTGAGTATGCAGGTCTGCTGCAACGGGGATATTTTTCTTTTACAACAATATTAAAATGAACAACTATATGAAATCAATAGAATAATTGGAAACACACAGATTTTATACATGTAAAACAACGGTTTCAGAAAAACCGACCTTATTCACAGCCGGTTTCCTCCACAAACTAGTGAGTGAGGGGACTACCAGTCGACTAGTGGGACAGCTGTGGACTTAGTCAATTATTCTGGACTAGTCAATATTTTATCGGTTTCAACCGATATGTCATATCAACTTCATCAATAAGAGATTGGGGTTTTCACTGCTTTCAGCGAATTTCCCCTATAGGGAAGAAGGTATTATCGTAGGTCTCATGGTAAGGCCTAAGCCCGAGGCCATGATGACCATATATACCTCTATATATATATATATATATGTCTGTTTCCACGATAGCGGCAGTAAAAATGGTTGGATCTTTATGAATTTTGGTAAAGACGAGTAAAGTGGTAATCAATTGTACAAGTTCGTAAACCAGCCCGATCGGACGAACGGAAAGGGGAGATAAACCCCTCCAAAAATGGGTTTTGGGATTTTTCCAAAAATGGAATCCTGGCTAAAAACCATTGAATTCAATTTGAAAAAAAAACAAATAATTTAGTATTTTGAATTATTGCTCTGTGTGCACTGGTTACCGAATTGTTGTTACCGGTGCTGTCAACTGGATTGTTGCAAAAAATCTCTCATTGCACATTTCTTTGGAAACAAACCTTACTCATTTCCCATGTTAATCTTTGGAAAAAATTCTTCTGTGGCCATTTTATAATTTTAACTTGATTTTACTCGATTTTAGGCTCTGTCAATATTCTTTCAACAATTAACTCAAGCATTTGGAATTCGCTGAGTATTCAGGTTTGCTGCAACGGAGTTATTTGCTCGTTAGACTAGAATAGTCAATGTTTGATGCGGTGACTATTTGAATCGAGTGAACGACTTGACTGATCGATTTTCGATGAGGTAGTCGATATTCCATTACTTCCGCAAACGCGATATGCAAACAGCGAAAGCAAGGAGCAATAACAATTAATTTTATAAGGAGCTGACTAACAGACTCGAGTGAACGACTAGACTAATCGATATTCGACACTAATCGACTAGTGTAGTCGATAGTAAATATTACTCGATATTCCATTACTACCACGAACGCGATATGCAAACAGCGAAAGCAAGGAACGATAACACTTCTGCAAGGAGCTGACTAGTAGACTCGAGTGAATGACAAGACGAATCGATTTTCGAACCTAACCGACGATTATAATCGATAGTGAAAAAAACTATATTCCATAACTACCGCGAACGCGATATGCAAACAGAGAAAGCGAAAGTAAGGAGCGATAACACCCGTGTAAGGAGCGGTACAGACGCATATCTGACAGCCGCGATCTGACAGGTGACATTGTTTGGACGCCGCCGATGCCGAACGGCAATTCGCTACTACAACCCACGGTTACGACCCGGCGACTGCCCTGTCGCAATAACCGTCCCATTCGCTAAGTGGTGTGTTATTCTCGTAAACAACCGAGCTTTCCATTACTTTCTTTTGTGGTCCTGTTTTTCATCTGTATTGTTTTTGGGTGTTCGTGAAAGGTGTGGATTTGTGAATAAAACTGTTGCATGAGATCCGAGTATTTATCTTTTTCTGTTATTACCTTACAGAAGTCACTGTGATGGTTGGGTGGTTTGACCTTTGTAAAGGGGAAGTATTTGAGAGTGTTGTGTGAGTAGACTAGAATTATTAAAATTTAAAGTGTAGGTTTTATTATTCACACAGATTTCAGGCTGATCACCCTTTGAGTTTTCTTTCATTCAATTCAATCTTTTAAAATATTTAGCTTGTTTCTAGAATGTGAAAGTAATAAGCAATGTCTGTTGTTTTTCTGCGTTTTGCATTGTATTAAGATCTTATTTTATAAAGTAATTCAGTTTGTTGTGAGCATTTTGTTAGCCTGTGAATAAAAACATTTTTCTTTGACAGCAAGCATGTGTCTTTATTTTTAGTAGAGCTACGTTCCATATGTGATCGTGTACGGGACTCCTTAGTTAACAGCCAACAGAGGGGTTTCGTACACGTCACATCACAACTAGGAATAGTTTTGTGTAGTAGGTAATAATTACGTTCTTCCGTTGATAGGTTTGGATCGTCTGTAATCGAATTTGGTCTAAAATGAGGAATAATTTTATGAAAAAGCATTTCATAGCCCCATTGTTGACATAACTACTGTTGTTCTGGTGATTCAAACCACCAATTTAGGGTTCACTGCGATACAAGTTTGCTACAGGGCGATTATTTAACCCTTCAGTACATTATTCCAATTACTTCCCCATGCATTTAACAGAACCACATTACATTATTCTAAAATTCATTTTATAGGAATCGCAGCTCTCTTTCAATTAAAAAACGAATTTCCAAACTCGTGCATTTACACAGTCAATCAAAAGAAAAGCTGGTATATTTTTTTATCAAATAGGCTATTTAAAATATCTTCTAATTTAATACATCGTACTTACATCTGACGCCTTAAAAGCACTTTAACTTGAAAACGAACCTGAAACAAAAGAACATTGCGATTAGAGAAGTAAAATGTGCAAGAAAATAGAGGTGTTTGTTTAGATTAACGCAAAGAAAAAGCAGGGAACATCAGGCGAGATCAGCCTAACAAATGTCATGAGATGCAATATTTTGACAACGCGTTCTCTGTTGAAATGACTGCTCAAAACTTTGTTCTCTCTCCTGGTTTGACAAGAACAACAGGACATTTACTTAAAAAGTGCCCTATAAATTAAAAGATCTCGTATCTTGATCTGTCCAGTAAATACCGAGAAGGCTAGATATGGTTAGGCCTACTATTATTGTAGTCGCAGTTTTAAATATACTTAATAAAATGAATTAAAGATATGAAAAAATTTATTATTTATTAAAATTAAACCTAAAATTAATAGCGAGATTATTTTTAATATTCCATATACGCAACTGCAAGAAAGATTAAACCTTAACATCGCCCATAAATAAGAAAACACTTTTATTAATTCTTTGGAATTTAATAAAATACAAAGGCACTGTAGGTAAAGGCAAACTCTTTAAGAAGAGCTCAATAATTTAAAGAGAGTATAGCCTTATTAATTTATTTACTTAATTTCATTATATTACTACTTGATATTGATGATCAATATGAAATGAAGACTAGGCCTACCTTAAAGGATATTGAGAGGAAGCCTAGTCTGCATTTCAAATTTATTTACTGCTTGTAAATTTTATACATCCAAGAAGGCTTATATAATTTACACATTTAACTTCATGAAACTATTAGGGCTATTGAAAAACGTTTTATATAAAACCTGGTAAAATTCATAATTGATAAACGTACGTGTTCAGACTTACAGCTTGGTTAAATGTAACTTAACGAATACTTACAATAACAGTTAAATACATATATTTTCAACCCAGAAAGTGCAAATAAATCATTAAAAGACCGACATTTATCATTTTGACAGAACACCAGCGAGTGGAAACGCAAATCCTGCCCGCCATAAAGTGGATCATTTTATGACTGATTTGCAGTAAATCGATTTCCAGCCAGTTACCGTTGCGTATCGGCAACGACAGTAAATACACGCGCAGCCCTCTACCGCCATTGTAACGGGGTGAGCCCACGGTTTACCAATAATTAAAACGGCATCGATTTAATTCCGTTTCGATTATTCGATTACTTTTAATGCTGTAGGAACCTGAACGTAAGGAAGTGACTAAACGAAATTAAATGTCATAATTAGTTTTTTTTTATTGTATATGATGATTATATTATAGAATGATATTAAAAGGGTTGTTGTACAGAAATATTTTATAATGTGACTTAAAAACTGGTCATCACCCCTCAGGCTCAAAATATAACAATAACAAAACAATATTTTTATTGCTTGAAACAAATACATGCCTTTATCAATGCTTTACAACCCATAGATTAAATTTTTGTTCATAAATTTAATAAATTATAATAATAAATTGATAAATTTAAAAATAAAAATTTAATAAATGTTTGTTTTTGTTAAACAACAATATACACCATAACAGACAGGACAATTAAAACCTAGTTTAAAATTTAATATATTACAAGTCAAATTACATAAAGGTGATACAATAAAACTTTATGTGCTAAATGATTTTGTGTCGTGTCAATGCAGTAATATTGAAAATTTGTAGCAAAATCTTGATTGTGGTCACAGATTCATAAACATTTTATAGCGTTGTTTATTGAATAATCTCTTAATTTTCTTTTAAGATGGTGACTTTTTTATGTTTGATAATTCATATGATAGGTTATTTATCAGTATTATTCATATATGTTTGTTTACGGAAACCCCACAAATTAAATTTGAATATTCAACAGTTCTTATACATTATTTTTTTATCGTTCCCTATCCTTCAAAGAGAGTCATCTACTTTCACCATACTTTAAACTTACGTTTGCAATGTCTCTCTCCCTTTTACAAAAAATTCCAACAATTAAATTTGGAGGGGTGTGTGAGTAGTGATTTTTGAAGATGAGTCGAGTCGAGTTTTAAAAAATACGCTCGAGCTTTTTTTTTGGTCGAGTATTTTGAATAGTTGAAGTTTATAGTTTTCTTACTTACCATTGACCAAATAATTTGTTTTAGTTATTCAACTGGGAAGTGTTTTACAACTACAAAAATATATATAAATTTATCTAAATATTTATACCTTTATTTATTTGCTGTTTATTAATAAATGACTTATTCTATTTTAATCTACTCTTCTGCCACGACTATCTTCTTGACGTTGGTGACGTGTGCAGCAAGGGACGCCACGGCTCTTGACTGACGCTAAGAAGCCTATTTGCCTATGTCTAATACTATTAAATAAAGAAGTCGGTTATGCATTCACATAAGCAAAGAATATTTATTAATGAAATAAAATATACAATAGATATGGATTCTTATTCTCAGGGAGAGGTTTGTGCCGGAAATAACCTTAGCTCTTTTAATGAAGTGATAATCTAAAGCCAATTTTGATTTAATTTTGATACAGATATAAAATATGCCAATTGTCTCAGAATTTAAAATAGGCCTAATGAAAATTGAGTCAATTTAAGTTCACAAAGAATACAAGAAAGTTCACTTGAATAGGATCTTCAAATAGTTTAGTTGGAATAAATTAAGTTATTAGGCTTGATCAAAATGATGAATTGGAAGTTATGATAATCCTTGTTGAATCAAAATGGTGGTTACCAAATCTGCTCACAACATTTTCTTCACCTGGTACTTTGAATCTTGATGTTGACAAAAGGGGTTGACTTTAAATGGTACTCAGGCAAATTTCCCTATTTGAAACAGGACTAGGCTATGCAAACCTTAGTCCAACTGGGCCTAATTTGAAATGGAGAATTGTATCTCCAGAATTTATAAATTCATTTTAACACTGTTCTTGCTGGGTGCTGGAGGCTCAATCATGCTCAGGTATGTGTCCAAGTACAACAATAGTATTGTTGTCCAGATGTCTTGTAGGATGCAGAAATACATTTCACTGGTCACTGGAATTTTGTATAAATTATGAGACTTTATTTTGAATTTTATATTATATGAAATTATTTTTAATTACAACTCTCTCACATTATTATTATTACTAAAAGGTTATGTTGTTTTTGGGTGGGGCTATTATTAATAAATCATTTCTCAAATTTTAAGAATCTAAATTTTCTAACAATTAATTTTAAAATAATAATTATGATTTTTAATATTCTTAACTTATAATGAATGGATGGTCTTCTGAGGGGTGATGGATAAAATGACAAACTAAATAATAACAAGTATCGAACATTAAAACTCATTAATTAATTAACTATTATCTGTATTTATCTTATTTGGTTAAGTATTAAATAAATTATGTGGAACTTGCGATAACTAATCTAAGGAAACAAGAAAATAATAATATTTACAATAACAAATATGGATGGGGCGAATGAAACATTACAGTTTCTATGAGTTAAAAGCAGACCTGTTTTTTCAAATTAAATGAAACGACAATTCAGGCCATCTTAAACGTAACTTTATAGCATTCATTACTCAATCCTTCATTAAACTTTCAGCCTGAGGAGGTAAAAACCAAGCAACATCTACACTTGTTTGCTTTAAAAAAAGTTTTTGTAACATATTTTTATAGGTTTAAAAATTAAAGTTGAATCAGTCTCACTGAGCATAAGTCAGAAAATACCTCAAATTATAGAAAGGGAAAAAGACTAAACTAAATTGACTGATATTAATAACTCAAAAACCACTTTAATTCAGGTAAAATAACAAAAGTTCTAAGGTAGCTGTTCACGACTGGTGTTGACTGTGTGAAAAAAGCAGCCATAAAACGCAATTGCGCTTACCGATTCCGGGTAAACGGCGGGGATAACTATACCCGACTCGAACCTTTGAGTATTTTTTGAGTTGAGTCGATTATTGTACAGTCGGCTCAAGAAAACTCTATAATCGAGTACTCGCATACCCATATAAATTCGTAAAGGGGTTTTCACATAAGTTACGCCAAGTTAAGCAGCATCGGAGTCCATCCACCCCGCATTAGTCCTCCTTTCATGTGCGAAGTTGCCTGACGGAGACGCCGCGAGTTAATGGGTCGAAGTATTAACGCGGTCCGTTAGATCTTAGAGAGATTTCAAGCTAGAAGGGTTATAACTGTCACATGAGAGGCCACAATTTTGGCTTCTAAAAATTTATTCGATGACATTTGTAACCAACCATGCAGTGTGGAAGTGTTTTTTTTGTTTCGTAGTAATCGTTGCTTTCAGTTATAAACGATTGATCTTGGCAATATTACTTCTCTGTACTTACGTTTTCGATCCAAAATTGTATTGGTAAACGCGTTTTGCACTAAGCCATCACCAGGACCAAACAGTTTTTTACAAGGTTATTTTCTTTGCTCAGATATAATTTCTTCAATGAGCTGTGTCACTTTATTTGCAAATACAAACCGTTTACTCTACACATGACACTTATTACCTAAATACGTAAAACATTTATTTGCCGGGCGTGCGCACGCGTCGGGAGCAGACTCGAAATTGGAGTTATTATCACTGCATGTTACCTTGCAGTGTTGGAGTTTACCCTCTGACATCATTACTGTGTGTTTGGTACTAAAGATGGCCGAAACGCATTTACTAATGCAACTTTGGATTGAAGACGTAAGTAAAAAAAGTTAAGGGGGCGGTCTACCTCAAGTTCCGAGCGCTAAAACAGGATTTTGTATCTTATTCATTGATAGCTGGTTTTTCATATGATTTCCAATATTTTGGTGAAATTTTAAAAAAGATATGTTTTTTTAGGTCGCTAAAATTTTAGAATATTAGATTTTATCTCCGTTTATTTACAGGAATTGTGTAAATCTTTCAAAAAAGGTAGTTTTAGTTAGATTTTAAAGTCTCATAACTAACGACAGAAACGCTTTATAAAAAAATAAAAATTGTAGAGACCTATAAAATATTCTGAAGAACGTGAACCCACTCTCATTTTTATTATATCTAAAAAATAAAGCTTTTGTCGTCCAGATACGAAACGTCTGCAAGCTAACGAAACATCTTTACAATGTTATTTCGCTCTGTGACGCAGATTTTTCTGTCAAGGTAGACCGCCCCCTTAACATTGACATCGGTGTTAAAAAAACTTGTCATTGGTGTCAAGTTACATCTAATCAATCCGTAGCTACAAATCATTCAACATGAATATTACTTCCCGCTTACGTAAAAAAATCGCTACAACATAGCCATTAATACAGTATACCTCGTATTAATCAGGTTATTTTTTAATACCTCTATCTTGGACACCCTACACTCCATACTCTACCGAGTAAACGTTGAGAAATCACGACAAAATAAGCAAGCTGGTACTTTAGTGGGTTCCAACAAGTTATGTACGATAAACAGAGGCTCAAATCTGCATAATATATTATTCGTGACCTTGAAAAAGATAAATATATAGACAAAATTTGTAGAGGTACTTTTTTTGTTAACTTGTCGCAAAGTTTTTGGTTTTAATTGTCCCGGCTGATTCCATCCCTAAAACATATTAAATTTTTTTCGACGATTTCTACTGACTTCCACTTCCATTTTATAGTAATTACGATAGTAATTGTCGTTATGGCTTTATTTGAATACGGTAGGGTAAATTTTTAAACCAACCAGAAACAAAAAATGATAATACGGTTCCATAGAAATTCGTTAACACTTTGAGTAAAGCATACCTTTAAATACAATTTTTTTTAACTCTAAAATCTACATATAATGCGGGAATAAAAACTGAAGATGAAGGTAAGTTGATCTTGCTTACCAAACCCCGGAAGTTTGAAGTGGAGTTTCTCGTACATCACATCACAAATGTTTGGCAAGCTTACAACCGTTTGCCACTAGAACCATCAAGGTTTCAATTTACTCTCAGAACTTTTGATCTTGTTTGATTACGTAGATCTTCACTTTCAATGCCAACAGTTACTTGAGTATAATTTATACTTATTAGGGACACAACATCGTCGAGATTAGCTACTGCAGGGGATTTCATTTTTGGAAAAAGTAAATCTGAAATTATGAACATTTTAAAACATGTATTGTTTTTTCCTAGATAATGGTGGTGAGTTTTAGGTATCGTTACTTTAATTACCTTTAATGACGAGCCTACAAATTTATCTAAGGTAATATCCTTGTCTGTAAAATGTCTCAGAATTGTATACGATTTCAGCAGCTCTACTAAAACCATTAACATGCCACCTAAAACATTTATTTTAGTACATACATTTTTTTACAGTTCACTTTTGCAAAAGCTTCATCCAAGTTGAAAATTTAACTCCCAGCCCGCCTTAATATTAAACGGGTATATTTAATCGGGATCAAAGAAGCGCTTTAACTTCGAGATGTTGGCAGCAGTGGCAAAGTGGGAGGTGGTCCCATATTAATTCAGGGCTACCAAAACAAGCCGTAAATCAAGTTTCATTCACTGGACAAGCCCCAGTTCTCTCAATGTCTCGTTTGACTTTAATTCACACGTTTGGTGACCTGAAGAAACTACTATTGTAGAAGTTTGACAGAAATATACCTTTTTACGTTGTGCCAAACGGAAATTTAGCGTTACATGCGGTTGGTAACCAGAAACTGTTGTATACATATTGTACACGCAACTGCTATAGGTATCCAAGATGAGAATACCTATATGAGTACAATTTTGAGTGTCGGCGCCAACGGTATTTTTTACAAGGGGTAGTATTTTAGGATTCTTAATCCAAACCCATCAATATTTTGGGTGGAAAACAACTATACTTCACACTTGAAATGCACATTCAAATTCACTGTATTAGCACAAAAGATTATAAGTATGTCACAAAAATTGTATGTTGGCAAACTGGTGCTTTGCCAAACCAAAAATAACCTTAGTTTAGATTGTGCACTAACTAAAATAAAATTAATTTGTTGATATTAATTTACTAATGTATGAAGAAGTATGCTATAGTACACAAAATAAAATTTATTGAATAAAAAAGGGATAAAAGAGATTCTTGGAGACTAGCAAAATAGGAAACCTTTGAGATCACACTTTGGTCTGCAAAAACGTCTATGACTAAGCGACTAGTGTCTTAGAAATACCAGTATTATTGGTTATTTGGTCTGGTATATTTTAACCCTTTTTATAATACCTTTTTTTAATCAATCAAAACCAATGGTGACAAATCAATTAAATATGTCAAAACAAGTATCTCGAAGAAACTGCAAACTACAATGCCAACAAATGCACCATCAATGTTTGTAAACCGGTCCACAAAATACTGAACACGTGATTTCACACGATTATTTGATACTTACAAATAAAGAATTATTTTTTCAAAAAACTGTCAAACATTTAAGTAGCCAATCAAGAAAAAGGCGTTTTTAAATACAAATTTGATTGTTTTATGTAAACAAATAAACAATTTAATAACTAAAGCCTTAAAACTTGATTTAAAAGGGAAAAAACAGTTTATCGGACGCAACGTAACCTTAAAACCCTCCTCGAGTCGCATTTTCCTTATATACGTACTCGCCTTGGATAAGAGTTCTGTAATATAAATTGGATCCCTAGAGCTGTGGTATCGCGTAACTGGGTAACTGGGACCCTTGAGCGTGTATCAACTATGAAACTGAATTCTACGAGTGCAGACAATTATATCGCAGTGCCGTGAGCAGAATGTAGATGGAGACTGGTAAGATGAGGAAAATTAAATTAATTGTTTAGAAATTATTCCAAGAACCTGATAAATATAGAGTGGATTTTCCTGTGAATATACTGTTGTTATTCGGAGAAATTAATGGAAATGTTTTGGACTTGATTTATGAGTTTGGAACTGTTAAAATTTAATTAAATTCTTGTGAATTTTTGGCTTGTAGGTTGTAATATGTATTGATAATATGTGATTAATTAATTGTAAGTTGTTCACTATTGTGGGCCATTCTTGGAAAATCCTGAGCCATAATGAAAAATTGTTAGGTAGTTGTTACTGAATAAATTATTTTATTTCGAGTCGCTTAGGCCTGAGTGATAAATTAAAATTCAAAATAATCACAAGAAATAAGTATCTTCATTATTCGTCTGTTTCTCATAAACTTATTCAAAAGTATTTTTATTGCAGAAGGTTAAGTATTTTTAGAATCGTTATTAAGATACGTTATTTTAGTGCGTGGAACAAGTGTAAAAATCTTTCACTTCCTGAAACCTGCACCATACTTTGGGAATTGACTAAATACATATCAAAGAGTGAAAATCAGCCGGGAGGCAAGCTTTAAAATATTTACGTCACGGGTAGTGACGTCATCAATATGACCGCTCAGCCAACTTAATAATGTCACATATCTCGGAAACCACTCAACCAATTTTGACGTGCGACATCTTATTTGAAAGGTCTAATCATTTTCTATAATAAAGGTTATTACACTTTCAGCGGTAAAATCAGCGGTTTTTGAGTAATTTGCAAAATATTAATTTTTTATAAATATTTGTATTATGATGTATTAAAATTAAAATTAATAATAAAATATCCCCGTTGCAGCAAACCTGCATATTCAGCGAATTTCAAATGCTTAAATAAATCATTGAGACGGGGCCACGTAATAAGTAAAATCTACGTAAATCCCAAAATGAGAATACAACAATTTTCTCCATAAGAATAACATGGGAAATGAGTATGCAGGTTTGCTGCCAGGGGAATGTAAAATTGAGAGATTTTTTGCCACAATCCAGTAGAAATAAACTAGATGAAGCCATTTACAAAGGGTCATTCAAATATGTTGAGAAATAAGCGAGATATAGAATTTTTTATTTCCTATAAGGTTAACATTGGGACAACATACTGTGATAACCTTATAGTAAATAAATACAATTCTATATATCCTATATAGAATATATGGTAAAATATATTCTATATTTTTTCTTATTTCTTCACATATATTTCAATGAAACTTTGTAAATGGCTTCATCTAGTTGATGTCTACTGGATTGTGGCAAAAAAATCTCTCAATTTTACATTCCCCTGGCAGCAAACCTGCATACTCATTTCCCATGTTATTCTTATGGAGAAAATTGTTGTATTCTCATTTTGGAATTTACGTAGATTTTACTTATACGAGGCCCCGTCTCAATGATTTATTTAAGCATTTGAAATTCGCTGAGTATGCAGGTCTGCTGTAACGGGGATATTTTATTATTAAGCTTGCCTCCCGGCTGATTTTCACTCTTTTATATGTATTTAGTCAATTCCCAAAGTATGGTGCTGGTTTCAGGAAGTGAAACATTTATAGGTATTATGTTGTTTGTTCCATGTACTATTTTAAGGTTTTTATTTCCCAAAATGTAAGATTGGTTCACTATTTTTGTTTAAAGATGGGAATCGTTAAAGTTAAATTTAATTTATTTTTGAATTTTGTTAATTTTGTTCCTGAGAATTACTAAACACATAGCATCTACTAAATCCAGGTCTTTTGACAACAACTTCAGAGATGGTTTTGCACTTTATATACTTAGGTATTTTGGATAATTTTGTAATTTGGGTACTTTTGGTACTTCAGATATTTTGGTACTTTGGGTACTTTTAGTTCCTTGGATACATATGGTACTTTGTTACTTTGGATACTTTGGTAATTTGGATAATTCGGTGCTTTGGGTACTTTTGGTTCGGCAGGAACTGTACGAACCAGAACAGAGAACAGAGATCAAATATGCAGCCTCCATCCCTTGTGCTTTGCTGCTACAACTCACCTAGTTTATATCCTGTCTGTTTGTGCCTACGTCGTCTAATATATATTTTGCTATAAGAAAACTGTATTTCTAACTACTTATACTATTTATATAATAAACATTTTATTAGATATGTATTACATTGTTTCCATTTTATTCGGCATGGGGTGTTTTATTTACTTTTACTCTTAAAAACGTATTGTTTCCTTTACCTGCTAAAAATTACCCGTAACAGCTTCGGATTTCACACATGTGACACAAATTGGGGAAGCAATCAGTAATATACTCATCAGTCACAGTAATATACAGGGTGTTTTCTTACGCAACCCAAAACTTATTTCATTAGTGAAGGATTATTACCCCCAATATCCCCCTATTTGACGCCACAATATTATTTTCTTTGGGGATACTTAAAAAGTAACTGCTACGAAAACAATTCACAGTAATTTCAGCACCTCAAAACAAACATAACAAATTAATGCGAGAAATACAAAAAGACACCTTGCAACACGTGTTCGGGAATTCGATGGAGAGAGCACAACTCTATACAAATGCCAAAAGCGGATTGTTTGAACTCATAACATGAAATAAACGTGATCAAACTCAAATAATAGGTTTTATAAAATGTCAAGATTAACAAAACAATACTCATTTTCATATTTATCGGTGCTTTTTTCAATCTTAAAAAAGAGTTGCGATTATAAAAAAACACCCTGTACTTTAATGCCATTCCAATAAGCAAGAGTAATTTCCACCTTCTAATAGACACCGACTAATTCCTACTAACTCATAACTAATTCATATTGTACAATTGAATTCCAAGAACGTTCGTTTACAGGTTATAATACCCGCCACCGTGTTCACCCCAGGTGCATCACTGTGTGATTGATTCTCGCGGAATTGAGTTGGCTCTTGATCCCTCCCGCGTTGAGTATCTCTCAGCCTCGGATATTGCCCTGGATATTTCCCGGCCCTCCCTTCAATATCCACTATATCTCTTCATATCTCCTCCCTTTAGTCTACGCTAGTGTTGGGAGCACTACGTCTCATTATAGACTAGTTGATTAGTTTCGAACATCCTGTAGTATAGTAGTTCAGCCTAGTCGGTTATCACTATAGTCATTGATGGTACGAGTTTCATATCTGATCTTCTGCCGATCGTTCCTATAGCAGACGATTCAACATCTGATTTTCTAAGAAAACAATATCGAACGATCTACCGAGAGTCGAAGTTCGATATACTGTTTGTTGTACAGAACTTGACATCCGATTCAATTGTATTTCACATCGATTGTTTTGTTACTCTACGAAAATATATTTATCGATAGTATTTTAGTACAAGATGGTGGTTGATGAGAAATAAGGTAAGCTGTGTTTAGTTAGTTAATTATAGTAAAGGTTTTAATTTAGTTTTTATATTATGTTGAATTTAATTTTAGTTGTATTATATTTACGTTTGGTTTAGTATGGTTTATTGTTCGTGATGGAATCGAATGATATAATTGACAATGGTTTCGGTATTTGTTTGTTATCGAAGTTTTTTCATTACTGACGATTGTTGAAACAGTACATCGGTTCAGTTAAACGCGATAGGTTGACAGTTGATATCGGATAACCGAAACCTGAACTAAGTATCGAAAACGAAACTGATCTTAGCCCATGTTAAATCCTATTGAGAAGTTCAGTTATCAAACCTAAGCATTAAACATAAACAATCGACAGTAAACATAACCTAGAAAATCAGATATGAAACTCGTACCGTCATTGATTAGACTAGTCGTTTAAACTAATCGAACGAGTAACACAAATAAATACCCCCCTGCAGCCGACCTGCATTCTCAGGTCGTACGCACTTTAACTGCATACGAAGATATTTCTAGCCATCAAAATCGAGATATGACGTGATTGGGTAGTTTCCATAACATAGGGATTGAGGGGGCAGGTTTGTTGCAACAGGTATGAGAATTCGGGTGGTTTTAATTCAATATCTTACGTGTACTGACCTGAGCTTTAAGAAGCCATATACAGTACAAAGTTTGATCAAGATATGTTGAGAAATAAAGAAGATACTGTTTTTTATTTCCAATAAAAATAACATGGGGATAAAAATAAATGGATTATTGGGGATGGATAATGGATGAATAAAAGGATCTTAAGGAAGATGTTGATATGTTGAGATAAAGATTATACTGAATTTTTTATAACATGGGTATGAAAATAAATGACTTGCTGTCACGGTAATGTAAAAATTAGGGAGTTTAAACTCTCATACCATAGGACCACATGTGCAAGAAGCCACAAACCAAGTTTTATCGAAGTGTCTTAAGAAACAAGCGAGATATAAAATTTTACTTATTTCCCATAAGGATAAAATAGATACAACGTAACGTGTCCCAATTACTAACGTAACGTGTCACTTTCAATATCTCTGTGATCGTTGGACATAGAGCCACGATTTAAAATACTAAATTGTTTGTTGTTACAAGCTGTATCCAAAATACCAACAAATATCAAATTATTTTAAATTTTTGAATATGAAATACTGTTAAAAAAATTACAATCCGTAACTAGGGAAATTCTAGTTGTTAAACAAGTTGACATACGAGGTCTCAGACACTAGTTGACAACCATACATAAGGAGAGCCATGATTCAAAATACAAATTTTTTGTTTTTTCGAGCCGGGTCCAAAATACTAAATTGTTTGTTGTTTAAAGCTGTAACAAAAATGTAAAAAAAAAACATTAAATTATTTCAATTTTTGAATGTGAAATACTCCTAATTTGTACAAAAAAACTATAATCCGTAACTAGGCAAATTTTAGTTGTTAAACAAATTCACATACAAGGTCTCAGACACTAGTTGGCAACCATACATACGGAGAGCCATGATTCAAAATACAATATTTTTTGTTTTTTCGAGCTGGGTCCCATAATACCAACAAAAATGTAATCATTTTAATTTTTAAATGTTAAATACACATTTTTTCAAAAAAATATATAAGCCGTAACTTAGCAAATTAGTGAACTAAAGTAATACATTAAGTCTCAGACTCTAGTTAGCAACCATATTTACGATGGCTAAATAAGCAGCGGCACACACCACGCCACGGCAGCGGGAGGCGCGGCGCCACGGCTCTATGGTTTTCCAATACTGCGGCCAGGTGCGGGGCTGACAGGCAGACAAATATTGCGCATCACTCTGCCATCGTCTTGGCAATCACGTGCCAGTTTTGAGAATAAAATTGTTGTACAGTCAATGTTACCGCTTGTAAGTACAGAAGACTCTCAATAACTCGAACATCGATAGGTCAAAATATTCGATAACTTGAATTATTTTCGACTTCGTAGAAAAAGACCTGTACAGTCGAAATACTAATCATGCGTAATTCGGAATAGTTTTAAAGGTTTCATTTCAACTCTTTAAGTCGAAGGAACGTAGTGACTACCTCTTTGACTGAAAGTTAAGCATATACACTGCAATTCCCTGGTAAATTTTCGTTTACATAAGTCAAATTTCACCTCTTTATCTCGAAGATTACCAAAAGGACCTCTGAGATTCGAAACCCCGGTTTTCAGTTCGTATCGTTTTAATCAGTTTCCGCTCCACCGTCACTACGCTTTACTTTTGTAACTCGAATTTCCATTCGGTTTACCTGAAAACATCGAAGTTAGCTTAAATTACCTCTGTAAGTCGAAATTAAGCAAGAAAGAATTACCGGTAACTCTACTCGTATGGTAATTCGAGTTAGCGAGAGAAGACTGTGCCAAATGTTTACTGCAGAAACCCCCCAACTGCTTACAGATAAAAGGTTCCAACAGAAATCGAAGATTTCTAGGCTCATTTTTGATTATAAGGGCCATAAGGACATAGTAATAGGAATTTTTATGCTGAAAGAAGAATAGTGAAACTTTCTCCTCATGGCTAAAGTGTCCATAAAAAATTGATATTTCATTTGGTGAATTCTTGTTGTTAAATAATTAAAATACGAGGTCTCAGACACTAGTTGGCAACCACATTTACGATGGCTAAATAAGCAGCGGCACACACCACGCCACGGCAGCGGGAGCGCGACGCCACGGCTCTAATGGTTTTCCAATACTGCGGCCAGGTGCGGGGCTGACAGGCAGACAAATATTGCGCATCACTTTGCCATCGTCTTGGCAATCACGTGCCAGTTTTGAGAATAAAATTGTTGAATAGTCAATGTTACCGTTTGTAAGTACAGAAGACTCTCAATTACTCGAACATCGATAGGTCGAAATATTCGATAACTTGAATTATTTTCGACTTCGTAGAAAAAAACCTGTTCAGTCGAAATAATCATGCGTAACTCGGAATAATTTGAAAGGTTTCATTTCAACTCTCTAAGTCGAAGGAACGTAGTAACTACCTCTTTGACTGAAAGTTTAGCATATACACTGCGATTCACTGGTAAATTTTCGTTTACATAAGTCAAATTTCACCTCTTTATCTCGAAGATTACCAAAAGGACCTCTGAGATTCGAAACCCCGGTTTTCAGTTCGCATCGTGTCAATAAGTTTCCGGTCCACTGTCACTACGCTTTACTTTTGTAACTCGAATTTCCATTCGGTTTACCTGAAAACATCGAAGTTAGCTTAAATTACCTCTGTAAGTCGAAATTAAGCAAGAAAGAATTACCGGTAACTCTACTCGTATGGTAATTCGAGTTAGCGAGAGAAGACTGTGCCAAATGTTTACTGCAGAAACCCCCCAACTGCTTACAGATAAAAGGTTCCAACAGAAATCGAAGATTTCTAGGCTCATTTTTGATTATAAGGACCATAAGGACATAGTAATAGGAATTTTTATGCTGAAAGAAGAATACTGAAACTTTCTCCTCATGGCTAAAGTTTCCATAAAAAATTGATATTTCATTTGGTGAATTCTTGTTGTTAAATAATTAAAATACGAGGTGTCAGACACTAGTTGGCAACCATATTTACGATGGCTAAATAAGCAGCGGCACACACCACGCCACGGCAGCGGGAGCGCGACGCCACGGCTCTAATGGTTTTCCAATACTGCGGCCAGGTGCGGGGCTGACAGGCAGACAAATATTGCGCATCACTCTGCCATCGTCTTGGCAAACACGTGCCAGTTTTGAGAATAAAATTGTTGTATAATCAATGTTACCGCTTATAAGTACAGAAGACTCTCAATAACTCGAACATCGATAGGTCGAAATCTTCGATGATTTGAATTTTTCGAAGTCAAAGTAAAAACCATGCGTGATTCGAAATAATTGTAAAGGTTATGTTTTACCTCTGTTAAGGCGTAGCAATTTAGAAACTACCATTATATCAATAATTTAAGGAGATACACTTATATCCACTAGTAAATTTGTTCTTTACCTTTACACGAGGAATTTGACCTCATATCTTGAAGATTACGCAACGGACCTCTGTAATTTGAAACCCCAGCGTACAGAACAATCAAAGAGTCATACCCGGTCAAGCAACACTCTTCTTTACCTCTGTTACTCAAATTTTCATTTGGTTTACCTGCAGTCTTGAATACAGCTCAAATTACCTCTGTTAATCGAAATTAAGTATGAACTATTTCTAATACTCGAAATATGTCAAGTCGAACGATACGTAACTCAGAGAAAAGTCGTAGTCCCGTGGCATATACCGGGTGTCTCACCTAAAGTAAACCAATAGCTAACTTTTTTATAATACATCTGACAAAGACCTTCTTATGGGGCACTTCCCTTAATTTTTAACGCTGCCTTTTGGAGTCACTTCGAAATTTAAAAATATGGCCACCATCTTATGGCGTTTTTGAATTCTACGATTAATTTTGGGAACTTTTTATTCTTTCTCATTTTTTTCTAAACTCAATTGTTCAGGAGATATGAGCAGTTAAAGTTTGATTTTTTGCCCATTTAAAATGCATTGTGTCCATTTAACTGTGCCATCCCATGTATTTCTTATGGAGTAAAATCATATTCAAAATAATACATTTCCACGATTAAATCCCGACTAAAAATTATTTTATGACTAAACCTCAACTAAACTAACATTTTTAGGCACTTTTATTCTTTGGTATGTTTTATTAAACCCAACCGTTTTCGATATACAGACTACCAAATATTTCCCAATGCATTTTAAATGGGGAAAAATCTAACTTTAACTGTTCATACCTCCTTAACCATTGGGTTTAGGAAAAAATTATAAATAATAAAAAGTTCCTAAAACTAAGTGTAGAATCAAAAAACGCCCTAAAATATAGGGTGTTTTATAAGAAAAACCAAAGTTGCCCGCCATATTGGAAAATGGCGGCCATATTTTTAAATTTCGAAGTGACTCCAAAAAGCAGCGTTAAAAATTAAGGTAAGTGCCCCATAAGAAGTTCTTTGTCAGATTTATAATAAAAAAGTTAGCTATTGGTTCACTTTAGGTGAGATACCCGGTAGAGCTAGCATAAGAGTCGAGTTTACTTTACGAGAAAGTATTTTAAATTAGTACCTCCTATTACTCGAATTCAGGTTCGCAATGCAGTATGGGTTTGCTCGTAAGATACGTGCGAAAAATTGGAGATGGGCCTTTACTAGCCACATAAAATAACAATCGCTGATTTCGATAGATGATGAATACTAATGTTCGAGATTTAGTTATTGCGTTTTGAGTCTAAAGTTATCCATAACCATAAAATTAGGGCATTATAACATGTAAGCACACCATGTGTTTCTTATTTAATATTAAGTTCGATACACTAATCAGAGTAGTTCACACTTTAGTCATCGTAAAGGTTCTAAAAAAACATCTACAGCATTACGACAGTAAATTATTTTTCGACAGTAAAATAACATTTTTTTTTGCTCCCTAAGTTTTTTTATGATGTGAATATTTAGACAATTAATTTATCTTCTTATTTTTCAATTAGTTTGCTTACGATTTTCATTTGATATAATTATAATGGTCAGTCGCATTCTCTTCTGGAATTAATTGCGAATAACAATCAAGATTCCAGTGTGCAATGTCAAAATTTTCAACCATAAGTAAACACTTAAACGACTATACTTTTCCCAAAAAATAATTTTCCATTACAAATCATTAACATACATCGTCGAATCCACTGAAGTATATAAGTCACTAAGATACGAAGTTGACGAAGACGCATGGAAAACCTAAGAACTTTAAAAATATTAATATTACATAACATAACACATTCTGCCACAGAATAGGCACAGTTACGCTCTGGCGCCTGAGTATCTCATTACAGTTCCACTCGAGTATCAGTGACTTCATTGTCCAGGAACTGTGACTTGGAGCAACTTGCAAGTGAGTCAAGGTGGTTGACTATTGTTGTACCTGCACCAGGTTTATGTTCTACAGGTAATCGTGACTAAATCATAAAACCCTGGCCTCGCCTTCCTCATTCCCACAGTTGATGGTGTTTTCTATTTTCTATTATGTAGTCTATACGATCGATTGTCGTTAACTGTGTCTATCTTGCGTATATAGCAATACAGGTGTGCATAACATATTTAAATGCATAGCATTTCTACATAGATATGTTTAGTAATAGGCAAAGTTTAGTAATGTGAAAAGAAACAACCACAAATGGCAGTGCGGTTGAAAAACGACATACTTATATTTTATCTTACATTAATATTATATCTTTAATATTTTATTTTTAGAATTTACGCACTTATGTCCGTGATTTATAAGTCCTATGAGCAGAAAATATATTATAATGGTAGATAAATTAGCCGATCCAGTAATGAGTATTTTAAAAACCACGGTAGAAAATACAGTAAAAATTTGGATTTATACATATGTGTTTAGGAAAGCTTTTATAAACAAAATTACTAATAAAATATCATATTAAACGATTTGAGAATGATTTTTAATGTAACTTACTACCATGTCATATTTAAAAGAGTTGTAGACAATTATTTTGATTTTGTTAATTTCTTGTAAAGAGTTTAATACAATTCTCAAAAATACATAAACCGAAATGTTTTGTTATTGTAAACTCAATAAAAATAAGATTACACCAAACGTTTTAAAATATTAAGGAACTCTTGTACAGTAAAGGCTCTTTATTGGCATCCAATAAAGACTGGGACGGTGGCGCGTCCTGTAATCCAGCTACTTGGAGGTCACGAATTGTGGATAGTTATGAGCGATGGCTTGTGGACACGGTGTTCCTTAATGGGGATTAACGTCCGCACTATTGAATACTACGTTCATAGGACCGTCCTCATAATTAGACCAGTTCGCAACATGTAAACCAGGCAAAATTGTGGTTCGGATCCCACGTTAAAATGTAGGTCCCATAGTTGCCATTGGCTGTTGGGCTATTAATTAACAGTCCTGTCTAAGGAACATGTCGGCCTTAGTCAGTAACAAGACTACAAGATCGCGCCACAATCATCTTTCACTCATCTGTCATTCATACTTGGCTTAAAATACCTACCTGGGTAGGTCGCCATTTCAAAGTAATGTATCTAATGTATCTAATCATCATAAAATAATAATAAAGCTAAGAATGAAATCACCATCTTCCAGTCCTAAAGAGCAAACTCTATTTTCTTCTCCCAATACATAATATTAAATTCATTCTGCTTCATATTCTTTCTTCAGTTTGAACTAAAAAAAACTTTGTGTACTTTTCCATTTAGACTTTTTATGATCGTAATTTGTTGTATGCTTAGGTTTTGAGTAGGCCTGACTAATAATTATTTTTCGGTGGTTTTAAAAAGTAAAATATGTTGTCATTATTTTCTTATACAAAACTGTTTTTCAGAAATGTCCGAAAATACTACGCAATTTAAGTTATGAAGCACAGTTATTGTTTTAGTTAATCGAAAACAACAACAATTGTATAATGTACAAATCGTTTTTAGTAGTTATGACAAGTCTAAACTGTAGTTTATTATAGTGCTCAATAGAATTGCACAATGGAATACGAATACCCATGACATATAGGTTGGCCAATTTAACTTTCATTTTAATAGGCTATGAAAGCTGCAAATATGTATAAATTTTTCGTTAATGCTATGTGACATAAGAGTTAATTTTCTGTAAAATCTAAAATAATTCATGAGTTAACTACATTACCTCGTAGCAGGAATCCTAAGAAACAAAACATAATAATTAAAAACCATACGCACACACTTGAATCCGAACAACTCCACAGAGAAAATAAAACAAAATCTATGAACACGCGGTTTTAAAACATAGAAGAGAATATCAATTGTGCATAGAAATCCCTGATGTATTCACATTTCTTTACCATCGTTCTTTTCATAAAGTATTCCTAAGAATCACGGCAACGTTTGGCGTAAGAACAAACTGATGCAACAGATAAACAACTCTTACTTCTGTACACTATAAATATCAAAATCCAAATGATTTCCACACTCCTTAAAAATGTATTGATCGTTCTTTTAGGAGGTGCCCAAACAGAGGTATATTCGACCACCGCATCCTCATCACTAATGCACTATAAGACAAAGAAATGTAACACACTCAGCTTTTGTTACCATATACAATCACGACACCATCCACAAAGAGCCGATACGAGTTTCATAGCTGATCTTCCTATAGCTGATCTGCTATAGTTCGTTCCTATAGCAGACGACTGAATTGTATTTCGACATCGAGAACAATATCTAACGACAAACAGATTGTCGAACTTTGATATACAGGGTGACAAAAAAGCCTGGAAACGGCTTAATATCTTTTTAAATAAACCCTTTAGAAAATTCAAACCTTTCACATCAATTGATTTGCATGAAAACAACTTTTTTCGAGCATTACCATTTTTGACCTCAACCAGGGGACGACCCATGAGGAGTAGGGGTGCGTAATCTTTAATGTAAGCATAGGTTGATATGCACATAATTTTAAAGGGCTGGTCAAGAGGAGTCCATTGCCGGAAACCGTGTCTCAAAAGGTTCATCCGTTGCAAAATGGTGGCTGATAAAAAATCTAATAGAATTACAAAGTGTTCGCCTAAATATCGTATAAAAATTGTTCACAGCCTATGTCTGGAGAATCTAAATTCTGTAATTGAATGTCAGACCGAAAAGCCAATTTTATAGGGTGCCGAAGAGGATATTAGCTCCAGTGGGGGACGGCCCACAGGGAGTCGGTGCAAAATCTTAAATGTAAACATGGGTCCATATGCACATCATTTTAAAGGTCTAATAAAATAAAATTCAATGCCGCAAACCGCATTTCAAAAGGATTATTGGTTACAAAATGGCGGGTGATTCAAGTTTTCAGCAAAAACACATAGGCTTAGGTTTGATATGCAATTTGATTTATTCAAACTTTTATTTCACCCCCCCCCCCACCCCCCAACAAAACTAACCCTATGAATTTTTGTTGAAAACATTAATCAGCCGCCATTTCGTAACAAATTAACCTTTTTAAGTGCGGTTTGTGGCATTAAACTCTACTTGTTTAGCTCTTCAAAATTATGTGCATATCGGCCTATGCTTACACTTAAAATTTTGTACCGACTCCTTGTGGGCCATCCCCCCTCGGAAGTAATATCCTCTACGGCACCTTAAAAGATAGGTTTTTAGGTCTGACATAGAATGCCGGAGTTTAGATCCTTCAGACATAGAGTGTAAACAATTTTTAAACAATCTTTAAGCGAACAATGTGTATTTCCATCAGATTTTTGATCAGCCGCCATTTTGTAACGGATGAACCTTTTGAGACGCGGTTTCCGGCGATGAACTCCACTTAACCAGCCCTTTAAAATGAGGTGCAAATCAACCTATGCTTACATTAAAGATTATGTACCTACTCCTCATGGGTCGTCCCCTGGTGGAGGTCAAAAAATGGTAATGCTCGCATAAAGTAGTTTTCATTCATATAAGTTGATGTAAAAGGTTTGAATTTTCTAACAGATTTAGTTAAAATGATATTAAGCCGTTTCCAGACTTTTTTGTCACCCTGTATAATTTGTTAGTCATAACTCGATATACAACTCCATCATTCGATTGTTTTGTTACTCTATGAAAGTATATCGTAATTTTTTGCGGATAGTATCTTAGTTCAAGATGGCGGATGATAGGAAATAAGGAGACTTGTTAGGTATTTCTATGTTAAAACCGTTTTTAAATAGTTTTTGGTTAATTGCATTTTTAGTTTAGTTTCAGTTTTATTGTTCTGAAAAAAAACTCGAATAACAAACTTTTCCTTTATTTCGGTCAATAGTAATTATCGATGTTTCCTCTTCATCACTGACGGTTGTCAGAACAGTGTATCGAATGAGTCGACCAAACAGTATATCGAATACTAATCGAGTGAATCGCTTCACATATAAGAAAGCGAAAATTAACTTCTCCCATGTTAACCCACTGAATAGTCCATAATAAACCTTGACATCTGTAAACAGTCAACATAATCTATAAAGGCATAAGATCGGATTTGAAACTCGTAGCCAAGCAACCAGACGCTCCAACCAGCCAACCAGGCGCTATTAGCCCGGTCAGCGACCACAACCGCGCTACAACCAGTCTCGCGGCAGAGAGGATCCCCTTCCTCTTCTACAGAGGTCAATGTCAGCGCCCGCCGGCGTCAGAATCCCTTTCAGCCGCCGACTCGCTCCATTCCACTCTCGATGACTCGGTCCACTCTCGTTTACGGTTGCGCAACGTAAACAACGTCTGAGACTTCCGATCCTGCCCGGAAGGACCAAATTCGCTATTGGGGTTTTCTTTGTTTCTTCAGGAAAAGGTGGAAAAGTTATTATGCCGATCATGGAGATAGCCTGTCGGATAGTTGGGAAATGTTTAGTGTAAGAAACTGTCCGTACGAGTTTACCGTGGAAGTAGACCTCGTCAGGATCATGTTGAAGCTTGGGTGTTAGCAAAAAAAAGCAGTTGAAACTTGATATTTTTAGTTGGGGGACAAAAATGACACATTCACCGATTTCTTTATTTATTTAACGAATCACACCTGTCTCCTGTCTTTTTGTGTCCTGGTGCCTGTCTTTTGTTCTTTCTCAAATCCGAAATCTGGTTCAAAACTGCTTTGTTTAACACCCAGGCTTCAATATGTTCCTCGAAAGCATTTTTTTCTTTTGATGAGACGTAAAGCTAGCTGTCTTGTGCTCGTCTTGTTTGAATGGATTCAAGCTTTTGGCACCCTAGCGCTTTGATTAGGAGTAGTAAGCCTCAACAGGTCTCGTTCATCAAGGTTGACCTGTTTTTTTAAATAATATATCGAATTCATTTACATTCGAATGTAAATAACAGCGTAAGTAAAATCGGACCTTTCAAATAATTTACTGTATCGTAATAGATGATCTAGTAACCTCAAATTCCGTGACACAAAAACAAAGAACACTATATTTTTAAATTCAACCAATTTAATTTCCTTTGTTTTTTTAACTTATCACTTAACATACAGCCAAAATAATCATGTAATCATACTATCGGTCGATAATCATATAATTACTTATTTAAAATGAAGGTTCTTTTTACCATAAAACTCTGACGATCTTTACAATTTATAGCGGAAATTGAATCTAATTGGTTGTCACTGAAAGAGAAGTGCACAGCCAATCAAAACCACTCTTACTGACCGGATGCAGTTTCCTTGATTACAATTCGATTGCATTCTTTGATTCATTCTTGAAAATAGGATTTCAAAAGAGGCAAAGAAGTCCACTGTGGTTGCGGCGTGATGAATACGTGTTCAAAACATGCTCCCGAGGTGATGCGGTGGAACAGGCTTTTAAACCCTTTGTTCTTCTGGAAATCGAAAAATCCTCTCTCGCCTTTCCAAAACTGATTCAGATTCAAAACAAAATCAATCTAAAAATATGTTTACTGATGTTATTCTTCTTTTTCTTTCTATGTTATATATTTACTTAATTAGTGATGAAAAATAGTAATCATCTAGATAGTATGTGAATGTAAAATAAAAATCTATTGAGATATAGCTGTATTTCATTAATAAAATAAATCATTTACTTCCAAATAATGTATATGAAAATAATTCTTTTTCTTCAACATTTTAAAACTGGATATTTTCACCTCTTAAAACATTTACAGAGGTTTTTTTATTCTGTAGGTGGTAATTTGAATTACTGCATTTTTTTCTCCTTGAGTATCAACAGTAAGTTTTTATTATTAGAGATAAATTGATTTCCACAAATAAATGTGTAACGATTCCCTCCAGTAAAAGTCAGAGCAAATGATTCGAAACCAATCTGTATATTTATGCTTTACTAAGGTAAATTCCCAAAGAGGAAGATATGACAATAACAAATGCCCTATACCACCGTAATATCTATTTTTATTAGAAGTTTGTTAGTCTAGATTTAAATCTTCACAAACAATTCTCATGATTTTACTTCAAATCGGTCTGCCGTTCTTTGAATTACAGCGTGCACACGACGACCACAAGAATCACCATAGTTCTACCATAAACAGCGAAGAATTCTTCACCGTCGCTTCTTAAGCGAACCGTTGAACAAAAACTCTATAAAACGTTTAGACTTAATTCTGTAAAAAGTGACTTGTAAAGAAGTGCTGTCACGGCTTGGATGAAAAGTAAACGTTCCACCAAGGAAGCGTTGGTCCGACTCCCACGGATTGGTCTGTTTTTTGCTGTTTACTCCCATGACGGGATTGGCCACTCACTTCCCTGCTGATCCCAGGGCATTGTAGCACGATTGGTTATTTATTTATTTATTTATTTTATTTATTTTATTTATTTATTTCAAATTCTACAAAACAGATAACATCCAATTACACTGTAGCATATATAACTAATCAGTACAAATTATTGCAGCGCATACAAATGGGACATATACAAAAAAAATACATACATTAGATACATTACTTCGAAATGGCGACCTACCCAGGTAGGTATTTTAAGCCAAGTGTGAATGACAGATGAGTGAAGGATGATTGTGGCGTATAAAAAATGTACATAATACATAATACCCCTCCACTTATTATTCATTATAAAACTAAAAAGAAGAAAAAAAAGTAAATTCAAATAAATCCAATTGGGAGAAATATTAGTAATATTTAAGTTATAACATCAACAGAATTAATTTACTACAATAACCGTTATTACAATTGAACTAATATTATTGATTGGTTATTGATTGATTTAATTGGTATATGTCTCACATAATTTAGCATAAATGTAACATTATAAGCTTGCTAAAACCTCATGTTGTGACTTGCTAAATTTCAAAATTTTACCTACTGCTGTTTTCATTCATAACTTAAATTTGGGAAAATATTTACTAGGGAGGGAAATTCATGTTTTAACATGATAAAATGTTATATTAAAGAAAGCCAAAATCCAATTTTTGATTGGATTAAAGCTCATAAACAAACTTTGTTTCGCTGCATATTAAAAATGTTCTTTGCCTTCAAGTGAAAGGACTCCATCATTGATTACTGAACAAGATGGTCGAGTTTAAAACTTTCACTTATTTGACTTGTAAGAGAATATTTATTGAGGGGAATTGAGCTGTTATTTAATATAAAATAATCAGTTTTTGATTATGAATAATATTTTTCCATGATATAGAATAAAATAGTTGATATCTTACTCGAAAGATAATTACTTAATTTTCTCGTTCAAGGAAAAAAAACACTGAACTTGAAATATAGACCAAATGAACCGCAAATACCTACAAGAGTTTTCTTTGTACCTTATTAAATAATTATGTCCACACCTTAGCATTTTGTAGCTGCCATCAACAAACTGCTGCAACAAAGCTGCAACAGCTTTGCTGCGTGTGCAACAAAGCTGTGTATCATACAATGTTTTAATAAATAATATAATGAAATTATCGATTTAATCTTTAATGTCAACTTATTTTATGTCTTTTACTTGTTTAGTCGTTTTAAAACCATTGATTGCAAATAATCAAGTAAAATAACTGCATTGATCATGAATCATACACATTTTTACAAACGCGATACAAAAACATTTTAATAATGTATAAGACGAATAAATGTCTTCGTCGACGAAAGTAAAATTACTCATCCCTTAAAAATGTTTAACAAAGCATTAAAAAAAGAAATTATTTCCTCTTTCATAACAAACAGAATGATAGGATGAAAAGGAAATTAGTCGAGATTCGAGAAATCGTCCGATTTAACATCAGAAACGAAGGGAAGATTGTGTGTGGTATGTATAGTGGATCGCTCAAAGGCAAGAGAACCATTGTACGGTGGAATTCTTGGGCAGGTCTTTGTACGATCGGAGATTATAACATTTCCATCAAAATATATGTCTCTCTCGAGTTGGAAACGTTTAAGAATAAAGTGATCCATGTGTAAGTCATTCAGTTACGTATTGTAAAGGTTTGCATTTTTAAGAAGGATTTTATATTTTTTATACCATCACGAATTTGTACTTTTTGAGATGTGATGTTCATCAAATTTTTTATTCAAGGGGGATGTTATTTTAAATGCGTAATTATAATTATGATAACTTTCTTTCTTTCTGATGTTCAATAATCATTAAAAATCCTTAAAGTATTTTAATAAATATTTAATGAACAATACGATGGAAGATTCGATAAATTTCGACGATTCTTAAAATAAGGTTTATTAATGCTACACTAGTATATAGAATCTCTGCAGCTAGGTTGAAATTTAAATCATTATATCTTGTAATTTAGGAAGTAAAAACAATCACCTGAGTTTTTATCTTAGAGCGTGGTTACTTTAAAATATATATTTTCCATATAGTATTTAAAAACTATTTGGATTTAAATTACATATTTTTTTGCATTACCCATTAACTTTTCGCGAATTAAATAACCAGTTAAGTTTCTACAGCTCATGAAATAAGTAAACAAACAAGCTAGAATGAATATAAGTTTTTTATCTGCATGAAAATATGCCTCATGTAATATTACCATATCAATTCGAATTGATAGAAGTTGGATTTTTTCAAATGTATTGTTTAAAAAATATATATAGTGCATAAATAACGCGGCATGCGACTGTTGTTGTATTGGAAATGTTCGAAAAATTATTCAAATTATTCAGGATACAAAGGAATCCCCAGTTGAACCCAACTAATGAATTATCATTTTGTTTACGCGTAATTCATAATTGCAATAAAACTTCCATTTTATATAATATTAAAATCAACCATAACACTAAACTCTGTTATTGATTGTGATCAAATAAATATTTGTTGACTTCCTTTAGATGGAAATAATTCAATACAAATCTTAGGCATATCTTTAAATCCTCAAACTCGAACTAAATCGTCTAAAAAATCCACTCTTTATTTTGTATCTAAATTCAAACAAAGTAATCTATAAAAACTTAAAACTTAATTACTGGTTAACTAATATTATAAAAGCATTTAATCCTTTTACTATATGGATACAAGAAAAAATTTTCCAATAACTGGAAAAATAAAGGCCTTGTTTAATATACATTGCTGTACAGCGCTTGATCCCGGCTTGGGTCGCCCTAGGGTCGAGAGGGTGTAGTTTTTGCCAAACTGGAGTACTGTATGTGCTTGTAAAGTTGTTCGGATATCGGCGATAACGAAAATGCTGACAAAAAAGATTCTGTTAACTCACCTATTCGCGCCACTCTTGCCAAATACAGGGCAGCCCGAAATTTCTGATCACAACTTCACTGGACCTTTATGTGAGGGAAAATAAACTTAACTATTTATTGTGAATTTATTTCTTCCTTCCCTAATCGTCTGTGCTTCTGTGACTTCTTTTTCTGTAACTATTACAAAATGGAAATTGGAACAATATTTTTCATATAATAAACGACCGAAATAATGTAAATAACTAATTATTTTGATTTAAAATTGCTAAAAGAAGATATTTTTAAGCTATATTTTTGCATTTCAACAGGAATATATCTACAGCTCTACCAAACTCTATTTAAGGATATGTTGTTTGAGGTAGTATTAAAAAGTAATTAAGAAATTTATTTTTTTACATTATTTATCCTCTAAATTTTTTCCAAGGTAAACGTCATATATTTCTGAGAAAATATTTGAGTTATGGAAAACATATTTACATAAACAATTTGAGAATACAGAAAAACCATTTATATGTTAAACGAGAAAAAAATTTATTACAATAATTGAACATCTGAAAGCATCGGGAACTGAATCGAATTACAATATTGGCTTTAATTTCATAACAGAATTTGCATACTGAAACAAACAAAACGATTTCATCACCGCCATCGAACATTTCGGTCACGTACATCATCCAGTTTTACATGAATCGCATCGGTTTTGAAGACAAAATACTATATAAATATGTTTTTAAACGAAATTTGTGAGGTAGTGGTTTATTACCTGCCTATATTGGCCGATTGCGAATAATGTAACAGAGACAGAGCAAAAATATCTTACGCAACAACTGTTTCAATTAAAATTTCCAAATTTGGATAGCTTTAAATATTTTTTTGAGACGAATTATTAGTTACCACCACGAGTAGTACGGCGTAAGAACTCAAGTTCAGGTCGTCGTAAACGGTAATTGAGGGTGAAAAGGTAGGAGAGGTTAATGAGTAGTAAATGAAGACCAGTGGATGTGTGTGGGTTTGAAATTCATTATGGAAGCTTCCCCTACACCTCAACTCCCTCATGGTTGTGTAACTGGTGAACTACCTTCAGCAATCTAGCGCTGATAAATGTTCTTTAGTCTAATGAACATTTTTGCAGCGCGTAATAAATATGGGAGGAATGTATCCCAGCCAATGATACGTTTATATTCACATAAACTATTCTCTTTAAGGGAACTACGTTCAAGGTCAAGAGCAATGCAGCCTTAACTTCCATTCACGCATTATCAACCCCATAGACACGATGCTAAGTGATGAAAATTGAAAAATGAGAGTAATGGAACAAAATGCCTATTGATTTCGTTTCGTCATCAAAAATGATGCCAGCGTTTAAAAACTACAGACGCTCATCATTTTCAGACATTATTACTTTTAATTGCCAAATAAATGTGTCGTCAATATCAAAACGCCGAACTAAACATATTTAAAGTAGGTTTTTTTAAAATTTTCAATTTCATTGAGTATATCTGACCATATATGTACACATTTTGGCTAAACTTTAGAATACGTCTCCACCATTAAAATCGAAGTTAAGAATCGATAATTTTCGATTGGATATAAATAATCGATTTCCTTTAAAAACGTATGTTTTTTTGTTATTAATGTGAATTTGATTTGGAATAAACAATTTAGGTTACTGTTTTAACCGTTTATTAACATGTCGGTTTCAGTAAGTTATTTTACCATCTTACTACAATTAGAGAAACTGACAAACCTCGAATCAGTCACTCAGTCATGGGTTGCAAAAATTTGCTTTGTTAACTAATTCAGTTTCATGTGGTATTACGATGATTCTAGGACTGAAACGTGATACAAATAATGTATATATTTGGCAGTGTAACCAACGTGGATTTGGGTAAATAGGTAATTGATTCGAATATTGCAATATGTGGTCGGATAACACTGAAGTTAACTTATATGTGGAGCCATAAGTTTACTCAATAGCAGGTTAAGTCACGAACCTAACATTTCATCAGCAACATGCGTTACCTGGATCAACAATTCCAGTTTTAAATTTTTTCTGCGATATAATAGAGGGAAGTACATGTTTGTCTCGTACCTATAGGCAAATTTATGTGTCGGTAATACCGAAGTGTCGAGCAAAGTGTATTTTCTCAAAGTTTGGAAGGTGCAGCTAAAATGTATGTACATACACAGTAATTATAACGAAGTTTTTGTGGTTTTTAATGTTTTATTTCGATTAAACCTGTTAGAATTATTGTTTATTTACTAAACTATTATACAGATTATACAGATAAACATTTATGACTTAAATGATCGTTTCGATGATAACATCGAAATGTTGTGTAGGTTAACACAATCGCAGTTGTAAATATCGAAAAATATCGATTTTTAACTTCGATTTTAACGGTGGATACGTATTCTAGTGTTTCGCCCACATTTTATCCGGCATTTCACCCATGAACCCAACAGCCAAGGGAAGCTACGGGCGGGCCAACAGCCCGTAGTTCCCACGTAGAGCCCGTAGTTCCCATGCGGCCCGTCGTACTGTAGCCCACCGTAGCCCGTAGCTCACACGGTCCTAGCGGCTTTTTGTGGTCAAGGACTGCTTTTTGTGGATCCGGCCCATTCAAACAGAGAGCCGCGACGGTTAGACGTCTTTGTGGCACCGGCTATTTTGGAAATGGGGAACCTGTGTTCGGCGTTGGGTCTAGGCTTGGGAGACGGTAAATTTCTTATTTTATGGGGGGGTTGGGGGATCCCTCTAAGGGTGTCTTTGAAATAGGGGGTTGAGCTGGAGGAATACGACTGGAGTTTACCTTTTGGTGGTGAATAATTAGACTTTTTGTTGGTCTGAAATACCGAAATTTTACGATTTTAGATCACAAGTAACCATTTTAATAAATTATTATTATATTATAAATTTATTTTTAAGTTTATGTTTTTCAATGCATGCATTAATAAACCAAAAACTAGATTGAAATTAATTTCTATTTAGCTAACGTATCTAAATTTTTAATTTGTTGTTTTTGTTCTATGAGGGAATTAATATTTAAGTAACAATAGTTTTATTTGTTGTTATAAATTAACACCAAAACTGTTGCTAAACTAATAATAACTAAGCACGCTTAAAAATTTCATAAATTCAAGTAAAGTGGTTTCTGTTAAAAAAGCAACTAAGCCTAAAACATAGTGATAAGTAAGAAAAACGAACATGTTATTGAGATTGTTAAATCCCACAAAAATGTCCACTGATACCGTGGTTTAAGCTCACATAAACTATTTCAGACCATCCCAAATCTACATTTACGTATAATTTTAAACTTCCCAGCCCAGGCTGAAACTATCGAATTTCCCACACATAATTTCCAAACTAAATCACAGCTAATTACCTCCAATCTAAGACTATGTAACAATTAACACCGCCTGTCTACGATTAATCCAATTAGGCAACTCCAGTAACTACGAAAATGTGGGAGCGTTCCCCCAAGCGCATAAAACGTCGTTGCAGCAGACCTGCATACTCAACGAATTTCAAATGCAAAAGAACATAGTTCAATCCAACATAATAAGATTTTAAATGTTTTTGTAAACTCCATAAGAATATTGGAAAGAGTATGCAGGTTTGCAGCAACAGATAATATAAAAATGGTATGAACTAGGAAAATGGTATTAATTCAGGTGTGAACTAGAAGAATCCATAACCCAGGTTTTATCAGGATATAAATGATGACAACTAAGGAAGATATACAGGGTGTCCCATATGTAAAGTGCCAAACTTCGGGAATAGGCTATATGGGTCAAAATAAAGATAAAATGAAGAATAACATTTTTTCCAAAAAAAAGCTTTGTTTACCAGATATCCGCCATTTTGTATTTTTAACAAAATATTTTTTATCTCCCAAGTTTTTGAATTGATTTTTTTGAAACTCGGTATGCACCTGTACCTAGTCAAGGTTAGTTTATGAAAAATTAATCAGCATGATTGAATTATAAATTTCAAAATGGCGGCCGTTTAAAATCTTTAAATTAAAAAGCCGAAAAAATGATACATTTTACAAAAAGATATGATGAACAATAATATTTAGGAAATTTCATTTTCATTCCAACGATACCAAAATTATGAAAATCGATTCACAAACAACTGAGTTATGGTTGAATTAGCGCATGGCTCAGCGCAGCAATGGACTATTTTGCTTAAAAAAATGCTGCCTCACTAGCTAAATACGATCATAACTCAGTTGTTTACTAACCGATTTTCATAAATGTGGTGTCATTAGATGGAAAATGAAATTTCCTAAAAATTGTTATCTTATATATTTTTTTGTAAAACGTACTGTTTTTTCGTTATTTCAACTTAAAGATTTTAAACGGCCGCCATTTTGAAATTTATGATTTAATCATGCTCATTATTTTTTCATAAACTAACCTTGACTAGATACGGGTGCATTCCAAGTTTCAAAAAAATCGATTCAAAAACTTGGGAGATAAAAATATTTTGTTAAAAATACAAAATGGCGGATATCTGGTAAACAAAGCGTTTTTGGAAAAAATGTTATTCTTCAATTCATCTTTATTTTGACCCATATAACCTATTCCCGAAGTTTGGCACTTTACTTATGGGACACCCTGTAGAATTTGTTCATCTCCCATAAAGATAACAAGGGGAATGAGTACGCAGGGTTGCCGCCACAAAAATCAAAAATCGGGGATTTTAGACTACTACTCATTAGATCTCATCTAAATGAGGCCGCAAACCAAATTTCATAAAAATATGTTGAGAAATAAAGGCAGAGAATTTTACTTATTTCTCATAAGGTACAACGTACTGTAACACTTTCAGTATCTCAGTAACCAATGGACGTAGAGCAGTGATATGAGATTATATATTGTTTCTTTTTTCGAGCTGAATTCAATGATGCTGACAAAAATTGTATTTGTTTTATTTTTTATGGAATGAAAACTCGAAACCCATTTTTGGGGGGTTCATCCCCTTTAACGCTCCTTCCGATAGCCCGATTGAGCTGGTTTAAAAACTCTCCCGAATAATTACGACTTTACACGTCCATACCAAATTTCATTAAGATTGGACCATTTTTAAGATATGTTTTTGACATCTGGTGACCTCAAAACAAAAAGTTACGATGGTCTCGGGCTTAAGTTTTACCATGAGACCTACGGTAACAGCTTTCTTCCCTATGGGGGAAATTTGCTAAAAACGATTACCAAGCTCATAAAAACTCTTTCAATTAGACTAGAATTTTTTGTAATAGATTTTCTTTTTTGAGCTCCAAGCTTAAAGCTGTTCATAAACTGTTCACGCCATGTCACCACACAATAGACTTAGATGGGATAATACTGGGGATTGGGTATTTTACTGCGCACTCACCCATTGTATAACGAAGGGCCTCCGGTGTTATGATCTTGCAGTAAACCTTTACTGACCTTTGGAAATCCTTTCTCTGCAGATATATTGATTCCGAAAAGAATTTGTTTTAAAAATCAGCTTGTTTTTTGTTGTAGTTGTACGTTTAAGTATAAGTAATTGTTTCTAAAAAGTTTACATAGTTTATGATTTAAATTCAAGAAGGGATATTGGTTCAAATGTGTAGTTTTACAGGTATTCTAAACGCTAACAGTTTTTTAGGTGGGTATTTCATTTAAGTCACATAATGTGACGACATTAAAAAAACGGAAGAACACACTTACAAACAAACCTTTGCCTTTTTAACTACTACGAGATGGAGGTTTTGGTTACAGTAAAAGCACTGGGTTATTAGGGTCAATTAATATTGCACATTTTCTTTTTGATCTCAAAAGCGGTTATTTAGCTCAGTGACTATGAATTATCCCTTATAACCAACACAACGATTCCTCATGCGCTTACGGATAATTTTATTACAAAATAAAGGTTCATTGTTTGTAATTAAATGCCATATTCGAATATTCAAGTACATCATTTGTGATTGTGATATTGTGTCTAACGTCAGCGATGTTATTTTTGGTTCATGTTGCTATTACTGGCTTAAAAAGTTCTAAAAAAGCTAGTGTTTCTACTAGGTAATTTTATGTATTTTTGAAAATTTCAGGTTAAATGGTCAAGATTAAAAATTTATATTTTAGAGTACTTCTGAGAAATTCCACTTGTAATATCAATCCAAGATCAAAAGTAGCTGAAGTAGAGACACAATTAAGATACACGATTCCATCAACGTAGAAAAACATTACAAAGGGAAATTAACACATGAAATACAATGCAATGGCACATAACCATCGATTAAGTACAACTGATATCTACCGGAGGTGGCGCCCCTAGTGGCTATAGCCATAATTAGCAACTGTATATACATTGGACAAGGGGGAGTATTATCTCCTCCCCCCCCCTCCACCAAACTGGCAATGTTGTTGCTAACTATTATAGGGTTTGGTTTAGGAACTGAACTTAGGATTTCTACTCTTGCACGTTATTCGGATATTTTAATGTTACAAATAGTAACTTTTAATTGACTTTATAATGAAATTAGCGTGGCTACAACCTTGGTGAATCATTTTGTGTTTTTATTTTTGGTTTTGCGTTTTATAAGATTCTGAGGGCAATCCTAAAAGGATAACTTGTACAGTTACAAATGGAAAAATATTGTAAGATCTCTCTTCATAACATGATTTTTTACTCTACTTATTTTCACTTTTTACTATGTGTCATCGGCAAAAATAAACTAATTCCATAAGTTCATGGACAAAGGCATGCTGTTAAGATTCATCCATTTCAAAGTGTATTTGAAAATTGCTACAAAACGTGATCGATTGTACTTTGTGAAGCTAGTTTAAGCCTACTTGGAAAATAAGATAATTAATTGAGGTTAATTGAGGTTGAATCTTAAAAAAATATATATTTAGTGAATTTCTTGACGCTAATGTAAAGTTCTCGAAAGAGTGTTATGCGTACTGGAGAGTAAGATAATTGAGATTAAATCTTTCAAAAATTATATTTAGTGAATTTCTTTACGGAAACGTAAAGTTCTTGAAAGAATGTTATGTACGTTACATCGTAACTTAGTTTCCAAGAGATGGATAGAAGAAAATAAACCTCTAGTACCCCCTGAGGAGGACTTCTGCACTAAAAGCTTCCAAGATTTCTGTAGCGTTTCAGGGACATCAAGTATAAACTAACTGCACTAGCTTATTTCGACTGTTTGATTTGAAGATTCGAGGAGGTTTTGTGATTTTTATATCGTGTTAAACGTCGGTGATTTTATTTTTGCTTCATATTGCTATTACCATCTTTATAAGTGCCTAAATCTAGCTTTTCCTTTCAGTTAAATCATGTACTTTTACTGACTAAATTTCGCAATATGTACTTTGTTCATAATAACTTAATACGCATGCACGCCAATTTTAAAGATTAAATCTATCTATCTATCTATCTATCTATATACTATTATTAAAAAAGAGGTGGTTTCTGTATGTGGGTATGTATGGGATAAGTAAACTCGAAAAATACTGAACCGACTGAGTTGAAATTTCACACAGAGATAGATCTTGAACCTGGGAAACATATGGGCTTATTCACTTCCTTAAAATCCCCTCGGGCTACGCCCCGTGAACGTCCTTAGCTTCAATGTTTACATTTTATAAGGATGTAAACATTCAAATACCGAAATTTAAACAGCTGTGAATACTACAGTTTGACAGTTCAAATAGCAAAAGTAAGATCACCTGTAATTTTTATCGTAAGCGAAGCCACGGGCAACTGCTAGTTATAAATAAAGTTTTCATTTCATTACATTTTTCATAAATGAAATAAAGTTTACATTGAATTGTGTATTGATCCTCTTTAGTGCCGGGGCGTAGTGAACAAATTGTCACAAAGAGCCACAATACTAGATAGAATAATTAACCTGCTAATTCACAATTTAAAGAAGGTATCTCTATATCCACTACTAAGAAATGTTTCGCTGCGCTATAGTGTGCGTAGGCTGTAATTAATCGATAATGGTCAAAGTTACTTCTGGTCACACAAAGTCCTGTCAGGATCTTGCAACTTGTTCCTTGAATTAACTCAAAATCCATCACAGTCGACACAATTTTGAAACACAATAAATCCTAAGATAAAGAAGAACAAAAGATTAACTTATTCTTTCCTTTGCTTTGTAAGAATAATCGAATGACGTGAATGAAAACTCAAGACCTTGATCATTGTAATCGGATTTCCAATGATTGCGTTTCGAATTGTAATTACGTGTCTGTTTATGGAAGAATTCCACGACGGCCTTCCAGCCACAGCGCACCAGATGGAATGCTTCAATGCTTCAACCGTAAATTATAAACAAACGTGTACTTGAGTTCCCCTTGACATGGATATTTACAGACTAACGTCGCCCCACCAGCACCGACGACGCCTACTCGCTAGCAATCTCCTTTGAACAAGGAGAGTCAACAAATATGGTATCTGTACGTGGAAGAGTTTTGTAAAAGGTTATCTTAACATTCCATAAATTATGGGAGAAGGGAAGTTGTATTGAATAATCGTTTGAAATACAGATGGAAAATAAATTCGAGAACTTTAAGAGCACGATTCAAATAAACGGTATCAGGAAACTGACACATACTTTCTCTCTTCAAGTCATTTAAAACCAGAAAACATGTATAGTAAAATAAAACAAATTAAAAATTAATCATCACACAGATATATACCAAATTTTCTCAAAATCGGTTAGTAAATAACGGAGATATCGGTTTTTAAATATTTACCATAAGAATAACATTGGACAAGGTACTGCGTTTACCGCCGAACTAAAATATCAATTATCTCCGCAACCAGTTGACGTAAGCTAATGATTCAAAATACTGGATTATTTAGTTTTTCAAGTAAAATTTAATGGTTGCAAGTATATTTTCTTTGGAGGTTACAGATTTTGTGAAATTTGAAAAATATGAATTTTTAACACTTAAACCCTCATAACTTCTCAACGTGAATTTTTACAGACATGCGGGTGGTATAATTTTGTTTGTCATCTTAAGCACTAAAAACCATGAAATTGTTATCAAAATCGTTAGAGCCGTTTTTGAGAAATTTGGATTTTTGTCATTTTTATGGGTTTTTATGGGGTAAATACCCTTAAAAACCAAACATTCGAAAAAATCAAAAATACGCCTGGAAATACCACGGCTTTATACCTGCATGCAAAATTTCATGAAAATCGGACCACTGGTGTAGTCTCTAGCTTTGTTTACATCCACACAGACACACATACATCCACACACACACAGACAGACAGACAGACAGACACCACGCCTAAAACCACTTTTTTGGATTCAGGGAGCACTAAAACGAATATATCCACTAACAACTCAAATTCGAAAATTTTGACGAAAACAATACTTTCTCCATATACTTATGTATAGGAGGGAGAAAGTAAAATGTGCTGATGACGTTGCGTGTATCTTTACATTTTTGGGGCTTCCCTTTAAAAAGAGAAGATGTAAGGAGGAAAAGTGGCAAATTGAGTTTTGTAATCTTTGTATTTAGATATTTCTAGACAACAGGTGAGTAATATGTTTCATTGAAAGGTTACTGGGAGGTGACTGGTTTTAATAAACGAAGAGTAATCAATTAATTAGAGAAACAATTATTTTTAAATTTACAACAATCGCTTTACATAATTACCGGTCCAACTTGAAATTAAATGGTAATCAGAAAGGAGCAATGGATTTTCAGCGTTGAAAAGCTTTGTATTATTTATAAATGTATTTTCTACGTTCATTAGTGCCTTTGAACAGAAGCGTTTTGTTGCAGCGAAGCTAAACGTAACAAAATCCTTTGTTATTTTACAACGGTTACAGCTTTTGAGGAAATTTAAGTTTGCATTTTTGTTAATATCGAACGTCACTATTTGTTTTACTTCTTTTATGACAAAACATGGAATATATAATTACTCCTTTTACATCTTTTTCATATAGCCTTTATCTTGGAACATCGTCCAAGGCTCTAAGGCCAACACACAGGACGCTTTCAATCGCTTTAGCAGGTATATCATTGTTAAAAACTGAATAAATATTTGCATCTACGCTTCTATATTCGACATACTTGACCTAGTAAATAAAAGACTCTATTTTTCTTTGATTCCTACCTCTGATCTAGACTTTTAAAAACCAAGATAGTTTTTCTTTTATTCCTACCTCTGGAAAGGACTATTTTAAGTAATGAAAATTACACTTTACTTACTACCTCTGGACTGGACTGTTTTAAATCATGAACAATTCTCTTCCATTCACACCTCTTCTGGACTGGAATATTTCAAATCAAGAACATTTCTCTTCGAATCCTACCTTAGACTGAACTATTTTAAGCAAAGAACATTTCTCTTCGATTCCTTTCTCTGGAATGGACTATTTAAATTCAAAAATATTTTTCTTCAATTGCTGCCTCTGGACGGTGGCGTGTCCTGTAATCCAGCTACTTGGAGGTCACGAATTGTGGATAGTTATGAGCGATGGCTTGTGGACGCGGTGTTCCTCAGTGGGGATTAACGTCCGCACTATTGAGTACTCGTTCATGGGACCATCCTCATAATTAAACCAGTTCGTAAATTGTTAACCGAGGCGAAATCGTGGTTCGGATCCCACGTAAAAATGTAGGTCCCTTTGTTGCCATTGGCTGTTGGGCTATTAATTAACAGTCCTGTCTAAGGAATATGTCGGCCTTAGTCAGTAACAAGACTACAAGATCGCGCCACAATCATCTTTCACTCATCTGTCATTCATACTTGGCTTAAAATACCTACCTGGGTAGGTCGCCATTTCAACTAATGTATCTAATATCTAATTCAAAGTAAAGAACATTTCTCTTCGAATCATATATCTGGACTGGATTATTTTTAATCAAGACTATTTCTCTTCGATTTCAACCTCTTACTACAGTCTAGACTATTTTAAGTAAAAAAAAAATTCTCTTCAATTTTCAACCCTGTAGTCTCGACTTTGCTCTTCAATAACTACATCGGAATATTTTAAATCAAGATCAACCAACAACCATAGAACCGAGACAACTAAGTTATGATTAAACTATTCAAGATTCCAAGGACTACGTGAACCAACAACCACCGCACTCATCCCACGCTTTCCGGTTCCCAAGAGACTGGGAAGACGGAAGAATGACTCTTCACTTCCCCGGGACTTTTCCAGATGACTAAGAGCTAGAGTCCCCAGGGACCGGGCGTGTGGGAGGGCCCAGACACGAGTGGGTGGAGGAACGACGGACTGGACCGCGGGCCGACAGACCGACAGACGGACCGACGGACACGGACCGACACTTCGTCACGACGCGGACAGGAATCCACATAATGGGCGGTGGAATGGTGGAATTCGACCACCAATCAGGCATCGAGCCGTTCCTATAATTACTATTCCGTCGTTCCATATCGATTGGGCAGCGATTGTTGGCGCCACGAGTAGTGAACTGTTGCCCTGTTGTAAGACGCGTGAATAAGTTTTCCCTACCACTGCATGGAAATGATCACATTGCCACTCCTGTAAACAGTACGCAAAACGGTTCATTTCCGCATTCATTTCATTTCCGCTCCCTAAATCAGGGCTAATTGAAGTGTAGAATAGGTTAAGGTGGCACACGAGAGAGATAACTATGACGTCAAACACCACAGACCAGTTTCTATTGGTTAGAAATCCCATGAAACTCACCGTATTCTAAATTCTAGTTGCTAAATCAGCTGATTTCATTGTCACCGTTTCTATCTCATCTTCCGATTCGTTCCAATAGAATAAGCAAATATAACCTCAATGAACTTTTGTGTGCAGGTTAGTTAATAAGTTAAACTGTTTAAATAATGGCGGTAGGAAAAATATTGTATGTATTAGCCTACGAGCACAAATAACTATTTTTATCAATTTTTTCTGTAAGCCTTTGGCAGATGGATTTCTTGGTTGGTAGGGAGTAGGAGAAGTAAAAGTAATCGGGGGGTTTCCTTTTTTTCAACGATTATACCAACGGTTTTAGAGAATTTTTTAAAGTTTAGGTTTCGCAGTAAACGAATTATCCTCCAGTTTCCTTAGCTAACCGCAGAATACAGCAACGAAAACTGATACAGTGTGTTTTTTTTTAACGCAGCCCAAAACTTAATTTTATCTGTGAAGTTAAAATTAAGATCCCCAGATTTCACCCCATTATATTATTTTCTTTGGGGATACATAAAAAGTAAGACCTAAAAAAACAATTCACAGGATATTCAGTACCTCAAAACAAACATAACAAATTTTATACAATAACTTCAAAGAGGTACTTTGTAGAACGTGTTCTAGAATTTGATAGAGGGAGCACAATTTTGTTTAAATGTCTAAGACGGATTGTTTGAACACATAATGCAAGCTAGATGAGATCACACTTGAATAATAGGTTGTATAAAATATAAAGATCATAAAAACAATACTCATTTCATATTTATATGTGCATTACTCAATCTTAAAAACGGGTTAGGTTATAAACAAAAAACACCCTGTAAAATCTTCTAGTCTAGCCGGTCACGTATGATTATATAAGGTCATAAACATTATTATTTTTTTAAAATACATTTTGTTTTTAAAAAGAGAGTGGCGGCACTTTTGGCACTTTTTACCTTTCAATTTACCTCCCCATATATGTTATCCGAGGTCTCCACGGCACTATACTAAGTAACTCCACTGACTTAATATCAATCCAAAACAAATTCTCATCGAGGAATGATTTATAGTTCTAGACAGCCCTACTGGCGGGTGGCGAAAATTGTAATCTCCCAAAATGTCCGCTAAATAAACACATGTTTTTGTAGAACTGTCAAAACGTTGTTTACGTTTCACCTCATTTACACTACAAAAGAATGCCCTGTAATATTTCACCGAGAAATTTCTTACGCAATTAAAATTTCTGAAAGATATTTGCGCAATGCATCAGCTGGTCTTTTTATTTTGACAACCTTTCATCTTAAATGATTTGTTTACATTTAAGAATGTGTTTCCACACTTTTTTCGTCTTACTTCATGAATTGTGTTGAGCTTGCAAGCATTTAACATTAGTTGCACTTGCGGTTGCAGCAAAATATTTTCTTGTGTAAAGTACCTTTACATAAACACATGACCATGTGATTTATTACCAAAACATTGCAAATATTAAACACTAATTACGACAACAGCGCACTCACTCACCCGCCAGTAAGGCTGTCCAGAGCTATAGCTTAAAGTCTGTATCTTCAAATTTCCAATATGAACAATAAATTCCATAATCTTCTGCGCGCCTAACCACGTCAACGTTAACTAACCAATAAACACGTCCGTGCTAGCGGTTATCGTAAGACGTAAGTCTGTCCGTCTCCCCGACGTCGTAAACGTTGCGAACGACGGTCGTCAATGTCGTCATATTTGCCCGAGTCACGCTCGCAGCCTGTCCGCTCGTCTAATTGCCTAACTGGTTATTCATAACGTTGCTGACACGAAGGAGCTACGTTCCCGTCGTGAGGGCAACGGGACATTACATGTTGGTAATGAAAACTATGGGAGACGTATTACGTTTCTTTCGAAAATACCCAACAGAAGTAAGTATAGCAGGATAAACTACTTTATTTCCAATAAAGGTAAGTTTTCGAAGTTGTTTCATAAAAATGGTGCTGATTAATTTTTGATCAGTGTATGAATATAATTTTCTCTAACCAAGGTCACAAAAACTTCAGCCATCTTTGCACCACTCATTACAGTAAAATCATAAAAATGTCGCTCGACAGTATCAGGTATATTTTAGGAGTGTGCAAGTATTTAAGTTTCAAGCTTTTTTCGAACCGAGTTTAAGTACACTACTCGATTCGACTTCAAGTTTAGCAAAATATTCTCCCTTCGTTTAGCTAAATTCGCATGATCGAATCTTTTAAACGGCCGCTTTTCACACAGTTAGTTGACGCTCTCTTCTTCCGCTACCTTAAAAATATTGATTTTTTACTTAAAGTGTTTTTTTTTTGTGTTACTAACATCAATAAATTTAGCCTATGTCACTTTTTTCGAATCTAGAATTTGAGATATTCACTTATCTACTCATGCCATTCACTTTTCTCATTCTCAACTAGACTGATTTTGAACCTCTAAAAATAAATCACAAAACAATGGCTACTAGTGCAAGTGCCGCTAGTACCTTATCAGGCAAATATTAATTAAGGATATGATTTCATGTTAAAGTTGGCTAGAGCTACCTTCACATCATTTGGAAACAGGATTGCTTTTACTCCAGGAACACTTCCAGGCTGAATAAATTGCGATTTGTCTGTCATGATTTTGATTTTGAACCAAGGATGAATTGAACTGTTTTCCTGTTCATTAAAATGCAATCCCCACGTGGATCACGGTCGACTGATTTTGCAAGTAACGAAGAAATAATTACTTATTTTCCCCAGGATGTGATAATGGGAATAGTGAAAAGCAATACACATTACGACAGTTGAAAGGATCCAAAGCCCAGGATGGGAAAGTTGCATGAGAATCGGTACTTTTATTTTTGCCCAATTAAGAGTCTTCATTGCCGGAAGTTTTAGACTCATTAGATGTGAATTTTTGCCTCGTCATATCTCACTTGATCGGGAGTAAACGATTATTTTGGTGTAAACAAGTCGATCTAGTTATTTGGTTCGGCTTCATATTTAGCCTACTTTCGGACATTATATTTAGATGTTTAAGTTGAGGAAACTATAAGACGTCTTAAATTGATGACCCAGAAAATTATTTAGATTAGTCAGGTTCCCGAAAAGGGTGACTGTCACAAAGCTCCAACCTGGATACTCAGGTGGATATAAACGCACCTTTACTTCCATTTTCGTCCAAGCGTTTTGGCCAAATCAATCAAACATCCAGAAGAACTACCAAACATATACCTACAACTTTTAAGTCTCTGAAAATAGCGTTGTTAATATTGCTCTACGGACTAATGCAAGTCGTGATGAGTTTCCAACACAGCGTCTATGAGCCCCCAAATTGAATAGGCTAGATCTATAAAATTTCTTATCATAAAATACTCTCTTATCAATCCGATTTATCGACCACTTCCGGACGTGTAATCTTGACAACTTACAGTAATCCAGATCAAAATCGTCTTCCTCCAACCGCAGACAATCCTCCTATTATCCCTTTCACGCCGAAGCCTCTAGTCACTAGTCATCCTTCCGACATATTTTCCGCATTACTACCCCCAACTGCGACACAGGAATTCGCCGTTTTCCCGGCTTTGTGCAGACTCCGGCCCAGATCTGTATCTGTACCGGAGACGGAAGTACCGAGTTCCACAGGGCAGTTCGGGCCCCGACCACCGGCAGCGCTGGTGTCGCGCTATCTTTGGCGGGAACAGGTGCGCGTTTCCGTTTCCTCTCGTTCTTTTGTGGCCGCGACGTTCGCCTGCGGCCCAGTCCGCGATGATCCTGGGTTCAATGACTGGCGTCCGCACGTTCTCAGACAGAATCAATCAACGGAACGTGAAGTCCGGGCCTGGCTAGGGTGACCAGACGTCCCGTAAAAACGGAAAAGTCCGTTTTTTCACGTCCCAAAAAACTCTGTCGGGACGTCAAAATGTACCGTTTTTTAAAAAGTAGGCTATATATAAAATACATACCCATCGTTATCTTAAAATTTAGAGTCATCTGATATTACTTACGGTTATAAAAGAATACTACGAATTTGAACCAAATGCTAAACAAGATTTTAGCGATTCCTGCTCACAATGCATATACAGAGAGAATATATTTACACTTAATGAACATTGGGTGGACTGGAGGAAGAAACCGGATGGAAGTAGAGACACTTGAAGCTCTTCTTCAAGAATCATATAACTTCAAAAAATGGATTGTTGCCAGTTCTACAACTATATAATAGAGGAGAAGGGCATTCTTAAATTAGTTGGAGCAGGTGACAAGTATAACAAAACTTAAAACGTTTAATGAACTTATTGTTTAATTTTTGTATAGGCTAGCTGTTTTCCCAGCGTGACAATTAACGATAAGAACTTAAAGTTTCAGGTAAGCATGATAATTTTTATTCTAAACCACATAATATTTTGTTAGAAAATCTCTTTTCTTTTATAGTGAATTGTTAAGATCTTAGAAATTTGACTTGATTATTTTTAATCCTAGTATGAGGAGATTCAAAAATTACCTTTCATGGCTGCATGCCACTTATTGTAAGAAAAACTGTAACAATCGTGCGCTGTAATAGGTTTAATAAATAGAAAATAATTCATGGTCTAAAAGCTTCAAAATCAGTTTGATACTTTTCTTCCATTACAAAATTTGTAAATCACAAAGACCACCGTATAATTAAACACCTTGGTGTGTGGTGTTGTATTTGGGATTGGGGGGGGTGAGTTTTGTTAAAGTGTCCCGTTTTTATTTGGAAACAATCGTCGATATTCAATGGTTTTAGTAATTTCGGAATGACGCTGATTATAGTGGTTATTGCTAGAAAACACGGGCGAAACTACTGGTTGTCTATAACTAATAGTATGCAGTAGGAAATAAAGCGAGGTATTAAGAGCAGTATCTTCATCTGTGACAGTATTGTACAAATGCAGTTTATAATGTACAAGTTAGTGGATAAATCTACTTGAAGACCTATAAATCACACTAACTAAACATAACTTCATTCATAAAGCTTAATAGAAGCACCCTCTACCTTTATTGATAATTTCATCCATAAATTTAAATTTGTTAATACGTTTTATTTTAAGTTAATATTATCGCTAATTTTCGAAAAAAGGGAATTAAAACAACAACTGAAATTTAATATACCGGTATTATTATTTCAGAATATTTCCTAACAGTAGTGTCCAATAACAAAATTGAAATCTTACAAAACTATAATTAAATACAACCAACACTTTCGTCTCGTAAAAAACAGCACAGTTCTTCATACTAAGTACCACCATAAAGAGGACATTTTAAACACCCAAAGTTACATCAGCGGCATAAATATTACACGGCTTGCATAAAAACGTCCCAAATGACTCGGAGTTTTTCTCATTACGGCAAAGACCTTTTCATAGCGGCGCGCCGGGAAACGCAAAGGAGGAAGTTACTGATAAAAACCCGTTAATGAGGGCTGGTAAAATACTGGCCAAACTGCAAACTACGGTCGTTACCGCTGATTAGGACCCCTGACAGAGACCCGAAATTCGGGCGAATGAGGAGAAACGGCCAGTGATACTAGGTAATGTAACCCTCTCTCCCTCAGGGGGTCGTGGTTTGGGAGAGGGGTCAGAGAATATCGCCTGGAGTGAAGTAAACTCGTCTTCGAGGGACTTTTTTATTTGTTTGTTATAAAAATATTGAAAATTAAATGTTATGGTCTTTTTAGTGCAAAACGATATGTTCAAAATGTGAGTGTACAAAGAGTGTATTAAACGCTTTGGAACTTAATAAATCATTTTAATTTTCTTTAACAAACTCCCTTCACATAGCACAGCAACTTTTTAGAAATTTGAGTCAAAATTTTAGAATTTAAAATTTATTTAATTCCCCTTTAATAAATGTCTTTAAATATCGCTCTCAAAACCTTTTGCACTCCATCAAAGGCCGAGGCTCTCATCAGACCTAATTACTTAAGACATGACCTCTGACCACTCCCCCCCCCCCCACCAGCATTGTCATTCAGTTTTGTTCTGAGGCAGATTTAGTTGTTGTCGTCGTAATCACAAATTAAATATTCCATCGACTTCATTACATTATCATTATAATTTTTGCTAACTTTTTACCTACAACTTTCCCTTCCGGCAAAACACTTTAAAACCCCTTTTTCAATTACAGAGCCAAATTAATAATACAGATTTCAACTCGGGCCTTCGCGCAGGCACCTACCCATGTAGGTCTATTCCTTATTAACTGGCGATAATTTATAAGGAGAGATAATTTATTCTTTAAGTAATTTCAATTAATGTTATGCTAAATTCAATGTTTTTGTAAATACTGTACAAACAAACTTGGGAATAAATAAATAAAGTTTTCAAGATCAAGTTTTCAAGTGATAAACAGCATGATGTTTAACTGTTTATATGATGGGTTTATCCTTTTTAAATTACAACAATAGCCTAATTAGGCCTAAGGTGACCATTCACGTACGTGCTTTGCTCGCCGTGCAATTTATTCAGGGTAAAATCCTGTCTCAAAAAGAATGATTAAGAATGATTAATTCTTCAACACTGGTCTTATGAGTAAAAAAGCCCAACCACGAAACGGCACGGCGTGCTTTTACTCATAAGACCAATGTTAAAGAATTGCAAGGCGAGCAATGCACGGCGTGCAAAGCACGTGCGTGAATATGATCTTGGTTCTAAATGTGGAAATGCTACCAAGAACCCGAGAAGTATATATAACTTGCGCAATACATGGAAGGATTCACATTGAAAATATACGTGTATCTTTACTCTAAACAAAATCAGGTCACTTTCTCTTTCAACGCATTATTTTTTTTCATTTATTTTCTTTTGCAAGTTTTCAAAAATATTAAACTACGAAGGAAGAGCATTTTGACCATCGATATTGGAAGTTATAGCCTATATTCTATACTAATTAATCAACTCAGGTTTATCAGATTTATTTATGATTCTATATTTCTTGTTGATACCCTAACTAGAAAATGTAGGAAATAAATCTATAACCAGCTTTATAGGAGAATAATTGAATACAAACTTTTCAAACTTACTCTTTCTTTCTAATTCTTTCTTTCAAATTCTCTTTCTTTCTTTTTTGTGCTGAAAGTTTTAAGCTCTTGAAAACTCAAATGAAACAGAGCTCATGATTCTTGTACCAACTGGGAAATATCTAGTTCTTCCAGAATGTTCTCTATACAGCTTTCATTTACTTTTGGCCACGTTTCATCTCACAAGTATATAGACAAAAACGTCATGCATTAAACACTTTTTGAGCTACGAGCATGAAAATTTCACCAGGAATTTCTTACTTCTCATTTCCCAAGCCATTGCAATTCGCAGGTAACGCACAGTCAGGCGTGGCGGACCCAGCGGACCCAGGTGCAGCCACTATGAACTGTGAAGGTCAACTCACAGACCGTTGCGAATCCCGTCTGTCGCAACTCTTCCTTCTGTTAATAATACTCTCCCCCTCCTCTCACTGTTGCCGGCGGGTCCATCGGCTGCTGAATGAGCTCTGCGGAAAATGGCATTCTGGATCGTGCTGGGTTGGTTGAATCAGTTGAATTCGTCAATAATCTGTTGATGGATTCAATGAGTTCGTGATTTTGTCTCCATCCTAATATGAGCTTAATCCATCTGCTGTTGAATGAGCTCTGCAGAAAATGGCATTCTGGATCTTGCTTGGTGAATCAGTTGAATTCGTCAATGATCTTGATCTACTGATGGATTCTATGAGTTCGTAATTTTGTCTCCGTCCAAATATGAGCTTCATGTAGGAGGATGCATCTATATATATAATTCCGTTAGTCAAATTTTTGTAAAGAAATTGTGAGTGACTGGATGGCCGTAGAAGGATGGGAGGGGTCTTATTTTAAAGGTCTTGACGTGAATTTTGAGGGAAAACTATTCATTTTTCTTATTTTTTTACCATAAATTCGCAACAGAATAAAACTTTTCCCATTAAAACAACATGGGGTTTAATTTGTTTACATCTTTTGAAATTAAAACAGCTGTGCCACAGAGTTGTATCTATCTATATTATTAATTCTGTAAGCGATTTTTTAAAATCAAAATTGTGAGAGTTTGACAGCTCGCAGGATGATGGGAGATGGCTCAAATGAAAGGTCTTGGTCCCAGGGGGTCGGGAAAAATATCAGATTATGTCCAAATATACCAGGAAAAGAAAAATAACGAAAAATATCTTCCATTTAAAATGCATTGGGATTGAAAAACGTCTGCTCTGTTTACAATAAACATGAGGTGCTAATGCTTGATTCAAAGCCATGTGGTAGATGTTGACATGTGGGATTTTTTTCAAAATGCAGCTAACTATGCACGTTCAATGTACTATAACAAAAAATATTTTAAATTTAAAATTTTCTGATTTTATAATAATTAAGGGTTTATTTCATAATTCAAAATTATAAAAAGTTAAGTACGTTTGTTTAGTTTATGTTATAATGATGCAGATTTAATACCAAATGAACTATACATATATTTAAGGGAAATTTTTGCGCCAAATTTGTGAGCGTTTGGAAGGTCGCAGGATGATGGAAGGAGGCTGAAATTGAAGGTCTCCATCCCAGGGACTCGGGGAAAATACTGAAGTTGCTTTAAGCTTACTATAAAATGAGAAATAACGTAAAATAGCTATCATTTAAAAACCATTTGGATGTAAAAAGGTCTGCTTCGTTTACTTAAAACCAAATGCTAGATATAATCATAATTTTGTGGATCCAAAAGCCTATTTTCTAAAAAGGTATTTTGTACTATGGTAAAGAAGGATTATGGTTAGGGGCTATTAGCCCCTTCAGGCCTCTAGTATATATTTAATTTCGTAAGACGATTCTTTGCGTCATAATTGTGGGCATCTGGCAAGTCGTAGAAAGATGGGAGAGGGCTCAAATTAAAGGTCTCTATTCCGTGATGGCGGGAAAAATACTGAAATTGATTTAAATTCACCAGAAAACTAGAAATAACGTAAAATATCTGCCATTTAAATAACATTGGGATCTAAAAACGTCTGCTTTGTTTACATAAAACATGTGATGCTGATACTTTATTGAAAACCATGTAGTAGGCTACATATCAATATAAGGTGGATTCAGTTTTCTATGAAGGTATTTTGTACTATAATAAATAAGGATTGTTTGAATTTTCCTCATTAGGGGCTTTTAGCCCCTTCAAGCCACTAGTCATATATTTAATTTCGTAAGGCGATTCTTTGCGTCAAAATTGTGGGCGTTTGGCAAATCGTAGAAAGATGGGAGAGGGCTCAAATTAAAGATCTCTGTTCCGTGATGGCGGGAAAAATACTAAAATTGCTTGAAATTCACCAGAAAACGAGAAATAACGTAGAATTTGTAACATAAATTCTATTTAAAAAAACATTGGGATCCAAAAACGTCTGTTTTGTTTACATTAAACATGTGTTACTTATACTTGATTTAAAATCACATGCTAAGATGTTGATATGGTCTATTTAAAATTCTGCTATAAAATGAAGTTTGAACGTACTATAACAAATAATGGGTTTTTACCTTCAAATTTTCTTATTTTACAGGGACCTCAGCATGCTAAAAGTTAAAAAATGAGGGATTACTTACGTCTGTTTTGTTCATATTATGACATATATTAGCAGCTGATACTGTTTTATAGCCAAGTGATTTGTAATATTAACACAATCGATAAACGCAGACTATACGTACAGAGAAGACTTATAATGTTTAAGGCCTAGCTCTGGCAGTTTTATGTGCTGTCGGAAATGGTCATAGTTTTGACCAAGCAACATCAGAGTGTGCTTCAGTAACAGCGATTGAGTGCAACATCAACTTTAAATTTCATGTTATAAAAAGGGTTCACCTTTAAATTTTGCCAATAAAATTACACTTAATCTTGAATCTACCAAAACATAGTAGTATTTACTCACTATTTTATTTTATTTTTAGGGGCTTTTGTCCCTACAAGCTACTAGTACTAATATATTATCCTAGGGTCTAAATCTCTTTCCTCCTTCTTCCCTTTGCTGCATATACCTGGCCGGTCAATTGCCTATTGAATGAGCTCTGCCGATAATGGTATTCTGAATCCTGCTGGATGAATCAGATAAATTGTCAATGATCTCATTATGTATTATGTTGCTGATTCCAATGAAAATTCGTGATTTTTCTTCCGTGCCAAAGTGAAAGAAACCCAGGAAGACACATACTAATACCATCCCAGATTCGAATTATCTCCCCCCCTCTGTACCTTTGTCGACCTTTGACCGGTCCATTGCCTTCTGAATGACCTCTGCCGATGATGACATTCTGGATCCCACTGAAAGGATCGGTTGGACTTGCCAATGATCTTTATCTGTAGCTGGATTTAATGAAAACTATTCGTAATTTTATTTTCCTCCTCATGTGAGAGGAGTCTAGGAGAACACAAACTATTTCATCCGGGGAATTTCTCTCCCCTTTGTTTCATCTCTGGTAGGGCTAATATGTACTGACTACTGACTGAAAATCTCTGCTAAAGGGTGGTACAATGGTAAATAAATCGGTAGGTTTCGTCAATAGCCTTGACGTGTTGCAGAATTTTAATGAAGAAATGTCAGTTGTATGTCCGTTATGACTCTTGTCTCGTGTCATTTTAGTTTTCAAGTTCGTCAAGTTTATAACAGTAGGCCCTAAAACATACTTAAACTTTCCTTGCAGCAAGGAGTCGAAACCAATGACCATGTGTATTATTCAAACGCTGGAAGCGGCGGAGGGGAGTTTAAAAAGTTTGATAAAGCCTACATCAAGAAACTGAGGAGCAAATGGATGACAGAAGAAACTCAGGAACCCCTTTAGGAACACTTTCTCCAAACCCACACTTATGTTTCCGTTCCGTCCAAGAAAGGTTGGAGATGTTTAAGATTGGCTCATCACGTGGTGACGGAACCACCAAATGGAAGCCTAATAAGGCTATTTTAATTTACAGAGGCAAAGTGCCACCGTAATATCCAAAAATGTTTCCGTTGCCCAAATTGACGCTTTCTACCGCAGGAGATGAAAGCAATTTAACTCGACCTTCAATCTCATTTTTTCACGCAAGTTCACCGCTCCCTCTTTCTTGTTCCTTCCCTTTTGGATTTTTGAGTTGAGCTAAACTCCGATGTTTACCGAAAATGAACGTCTTCTCCAACCGCAGTTGTGTGAAGCAATTTACCTAGTTTAACCGAAATGTCCAAGTAGGTTTAGCTCTTTCGGTCGCACTCCGTTCTCTTAAGATTTCTGAGAGATCATCTCTGTGGTTGATAATCCTGCTGAGATTAGGTTATCTTATTCAGCTATTGAAGAGATGAGAAAAATGTTTAAAACTTTTGTCTTATCGATTGTTCATCTCATCAGATTCCTACGTAAGTCCACATCCAGAAAATATTTTTAACATTCTTCAGCTCGCACTCTATAACTAAAAATCCGAATGTAAGCTCTAAAAACAAAAAGGGATCTTTTTTTAAAAAGGAATAAAAATTGTTGAATAACCCTTAAAACTATTAGAAAAGCATTATTAATACCTTGAAAGGTTTTTGGCTAGCAATGAGCAATCCTAATCATAACATTAGAAGTTTCCGACGAGGTCGGTTCAGGATCAGAGGACTTGAACTGACTAGCTGAATCGGCTGAGTCTTTACTAGTGAGAAAGCTCCAGAACTTCCTGTACAACGTTATTTCGACCAAATACCCACATCCACTTAATTTATACATTCTCAAGATTAGCATTGTTCCTTAGTTCCTTACCCATTGTAACTTTATTCAGACTATGTCCGGGTGACACTGACAGACTGAATCACAGTAGACAATCATATTTCAGCTCCTGGAAGATGGTCTATTTTAAAAGGGCTATTCACCAAAACCATAAAAACCCAGAGTTCTTTCACTCGAAGGGTCTGACCGGACCCTTTGCCTTTGTGCAGTTCCTGTCTACAGGCTAGATGTCGCCACCGTCCAAGCCCCTGCGGCACGTCCTCCGTACTTGACCTCCTTTGGCCCTTACGAAACCGGCGAATTGATGTGTCCAAACAGAGGGGACACTGCGCGACTGCACACGCTCTTTCTCTCATTGGGAGTCAAAATATTACTAGAAGCCTCTGGATCTTTGAACAACAATATTTAATATTTAATCTTACCTTACGATCCAATATTTGTATAAAAGAGAAACCTAGGTTTCAGCTCCGCAGTGCCATCATCAGTCCCATTTGTTATATATTTTTTGGCAAGCTACAATTTTCATCTTCTCGGTGTGAGATTTCGTCATTTTTATTAAAATATATTTCTTCACTTGAACATTCATAACACAAAAGACACATACAACACAATATATGTTCAAGTGAAGAAATATATTTTAATAAAAATGACGAAATCTCACACCGAGAAGATGAAAATTGTAGCTTTCCAAAAAATATATAACAAATGGGACTGATGATGGCACTGCGGTGCTGAAACCTAGGTTTCCCTTTTATACAAATATTGGATCGTAAGGTAAGATTAATTATTAAATAATAAAGTCAAAAAGCTTGCAAATCTGGTTTTTTTTTCAATTTATAAGTCAAACTGATTAATTGTGGTAAAAATCAAAAATTTTAATTTTTAAGGACTGTGGGATGGGTTGTCAATATCAAAATTAATGCATTAAAATTGTGTATCAATAGGATTTTATGAAAATAACTAGGCGAAGTGTTTTTTTTTATGGCCAAACCATTAACCTAGCTTACGGGCAGCCTCTGTTACGTCATTTGACAGACTACAGGTACATGTTACTCCTCACTACCTGTAGTGATTGAATTTGCAGCCGTATAAAAGCAATCGGCTGAATGCGGACGGACGATTACACTTCTAATTCGGGCACAGAAAAACACAACGAATGAACCAAAATAACAGCACAAAGCTGTTAAATCCAGTTATAAAACCGCCTTTATACTTCTCGTAAACCGCTTTAAATGCTATACTGTAAATAGTGCTATTTGCTACCCGTGTTTTACTGGTTGTAAAAAGTCCATGGAAGTACACAAAATGACTGTATTTAACTTGTGTGCCGTTTTAGGTCATTATTTTATGTAGGGTCAAACTTAATTTGTCTTTCGCTGATTGCTTTTATAACAGGTTTTTTTGTTGAATAATGAACTAAATTTTAAAACTATCTAGGCCCTATAAAATTGTTAAACGTTTATTTGCTTTGCCAGTAATTAATCTACGCCTATTTACTTGTCATTTTTAAACTTTCTACAGTATTAAAAAATAATTATGAATTTATTCTTTTTGTTATCAAATTTAACAACAATAAAAGCATTTCCAATTTTTTACAGTTAAAAAGACTTTAAATGATAAAATTACGATGTAATTTTTCCGCATGAATGCAAATTACGGCTACAATGACGAAATTTAACGAAGTAATATTGTTTAAAGGAGATGAAGATAAGAAACATTTTTATTCACATATTGGTGTTAGAATCTTTCAATTAATTAACAAAAAAACATTTCCAACTCCCATCGAAACTCGAATTTCTTTAGGGATCCTTAAAGTTATCGTGCCAAAAAGCACAGTCTATAAATTGACAATTATGTCAGAACTAGAAGAACCCGTGGCTTCGCTCACGATTAAAATTATACATACACTATCACCCATGAATTATATAGTTTTGCTTTCCCATTTATTTTTCTTATTGTAAAATCTAATGTATGTAATGTATCTACTTCTTTGAACATATCAAATGTACTTCCATAAAGCAAAAGTTTTTAGAAATTCGCTCTTAGTACGAAGGTCTGCTACAACGGGGGTATTATATTCCTGCATAAACTGCCTGTACATAAAAAAATGTGACCATATCCAACGCCCCACCGACAAAGCCCCAAATGGTGTTGCTGCCCTGGGTAGGCTCATGCCCAATATCGGTGGTCCTTCCTCTTGCAAGTGCGTTTTGCTTGTGTCGGCTGTCCAGTCGATCGTGCTATCAGGTGAAGAGGATTGCGCTCACACACTCAAGAGGCCAATTTACAGAGACGAACGCCGAGAAGCATTTAATGATCGTTTCCACGGTACCTGAGCTTGCCCTGATGATGATCATGGGGCACAATATAAGGAACGGCACCCTTGGCTTTTTCGACGGCACTTTGAATCTGCTCGCATATGTTACCCTTAATTAAAACTTTATTATGCACCCTCGTCGCAGCAGACCTGCGTATTAGAAATCCTATTTATTTCCTTCATGAAGGCATACGTGTTAGAGGAATTAAAGAAGTTAGCTTGAAATTTTATTCACTGTAAAAGATCATTTTCTTAAGGTTTTAGGGTCTACCTTGAACAAAACATTACAATGCCACTCCAGCAATTATTAAAAAGTGCTGTCTTACGTTTTTAGACTCTATATTGAGCAAAACGTTTGAATGAGCCGTCCCGGCAATTTTTTTAAAGTGTTGTAGGTAAAATTAATTCTTTACAGTAGCACACTCTTCCTCTTTAAATAGCAGTTAGTTATCATAAAAAAAGTCCTTCAAGTATAAGTGATCAGTGATCACTGGAGTCCTTCAGTAATCAGTTATTTATTTTATGTTATACTACATATTATCAGCATTTTATATAGTGTATTGCACTTTGAAAAAATGCAAAAATCTAATTTTGGACCACCTGGCACCAAGTAACAAATCTTCATTTTAACAAAAATACAGTTAAATAGCAGAAAGAAATGCCATTAATTTACATCACCTGTTTTAAATTTTACTTTCATATGTTTTGTTAGTAAACAAATCTAACTCAAATTATTTCAAAATCCCTGACATGGGTACCTTTAAGACGGTCCCAGGGCTAAGCCCTGAAAGTTATCACGAAATTGAAGGTGTATAAACCTACTCCATGAAATTCTACATGTATGTACCAAGTTTCGTGGCCATCGGTCCAGCGGTTTTTGTGTTTATCCCTGCCAACTAAATATATATATATATATATATATACCAACATCCTCTTTTAGACTTATAGACTAAAGCACACGTACCCTCCCTATGCAGGACTTCAGTCCTGCTCCCTATGACCGTCATGTTGTATTTCGTTTCTAATCCACTAACAAATTTCTTTAAGTCCAAAATTACTCTTGTGGTATCATTTCGCCGACGATTCCAACCAGGGGCGTCGCTCGGGGAGGGGTGAGGGGGGGATCCTCCCCTCCCTAGAATTTGAAAATGAAAAAGTTGGGAATTTTCAGCTAGCTAGTTGAAAAAAATTGAGCTGAAATTGCAGAATTAATTCAATTTAAACTATAAATTTACTTATATATTTTGCAGTAATTTTACAACCAAACTTTAGTTACTGTAATATCCTACTTCAAAAATAATCAAATTTCCCTATTCTTCCTTCTCTTAGCTCTAGAATTCCCAACTGGATTTTTGGTAAATCAACCTACAGTTTAACCGATTAAAGTAAATATGATTTTAGCGTAAATAAATGCCATTTAAATGCTGTAATGTTGGGTTCTACCATTCAATTTTTGGTTAAGCTTCAATTCCAAAATATGAAAATCACGCACAGACGCACGGCTCGTGACGCTTTGAGCACTAATTACGCATAACAATTTTGAAAACCAAATTTTCCAACTATTAAGATCTTTAAGGGGGTGTAATAAAAAATGTTTCCGATTAATATTCGTGTATAAATTGAATTGTTTCAGTAGGAAACTTCAGATTCAAGAGTTGGGAAATTTAAGGTCAACATAGGGAAAATTAAGTGACCTCCCCCTTTAGAATTTTTTGTTTGACGCCACTGATTTCATCAAAACCCAATATCATTCTTTTTATTGGAATTGATAACCTATATACAATTCCATAATTGAATAAAAGACATATATGGACGTGTGTTAGAGTAGGCTATATATTTTTCTCGATATTCATTTCAATCAGGAAAGTTGCCTGAGGCATATCTTGAATTCTAATGCAACCGTGCGTATTTTGCTAACAGTATCTGCTTCATCGAAGCTTTTTTTGTAGTCCTAATTGGTTTCAGAGATCCAAACTCGTTCATGACTCATGGTGCCTGTAAATAAATACTTAGATAATAAACTACATCAATGACTATATTTCACTCTAAAGACACCCTAATCAATTCAATCAAGTACAATCCATTTTTTTTCATTCAATTAAATACAATTGTTATTTTTCTTCATGATTTTAGATAATTTATTTTAAATAACGAGAATAATTCAATTCTATGTTAAACGTTAAATAATTAAAGTCATTAGGGATTAAATGATGAACCCTCCTAACTTATAACAAATAATTTTTATTAAGTTAAATGCTACTTTTGAATCAAATTTTCAATGATGAACATGTTGGAATAAATTAATAGATAAATTCTGTGGTTAAATGAAGCATTTCAACCACTATTCAATAATATGATATTTTTATTTTTTAATATTATTTTTTCATTACTATTATTATTATTATTGTGTCTTCGCTTGAAACTGCGCATTGTAGCATACAAAATATGAGCATTACATCACGCTTACTCTAAATTACTTTTAAGATTTTACCAAAACGTTTTATATGCCTATTTTTTCAACAGCCCACGTGTGTTTTCGGTTTTAAGTAGGCCTAGGCCTATAGGCCTAAACGTAATTTTCGCAACATTAATTTTTCAAATAATACCTTACCACACACACTTTTATAATACAAAATAACTCTCCGTACCCTTTTATTGATATATATGTGCATGGATAAAAATATAATGCACGTACTGTTATATGATCTAACATTAATCAAAATTAGTCAAAATGAGCATATAAATATAGCGTATTGTCGTGATTAAAATTCCAATGATCTTTCAGTGAACCTACTATATTTTCCCACCGCCAAGGTGAATGAACCAAAGCAAAACCTGGAGCAACAAACCTAATATAAGCACAAATTTTTAAAATAATTAAATAAACAATACCTTGTAAGAAGAGAGAATCCTATTTAATCCAGAAATTCACTCACTGCACTGCACACAATGTTAATACCATATAATTAATTCTATGTACACTTTTGTTTACACTGGGTAAAAACGTCGCCACTCATCACATTTCGGTATAATTATGATACTATTGAAGTTTATCACATTAAAACACAACTGATGTCTCTCGGAAACACATAAGTGACGGTGTTTCAGTCAGAAATCGTGTATTTTCACAAGTAAACAATACAGGAATTCGACGTTTGAGCGCACCAACAGTCGAGCAGCGGACGCGTATCTCCGTCTCTCTCTACACGCAGAGCATGATGGGAGAACAACAATGAGCTGTTCTTCTGAATAGAATCTTTCCGGAGATTCGGATCTTTTGGCGCTATTGATCTGTTGACGTGACGTCATTATGACAGTACTTGTTTGTTTGAGTGTTGCCAGTTGCATGTGCAACTGGTGATGCACAATAAAAACTTCTGCTGAACAATATAAGGGTATTTTTCAAATATAATGCAGTTGAGAAAATCTAGCGAATTTTTGGATTGATTGTGCAAATGTCATGTGTTTAATAATTTATGTATACTACAGCATTACCATTCGTCTCTGAAACCGTACTTATGTGCGGCAAACAACATTAATCAAAATGAGCAAAAAAATTAAATTTGCGCCATCAGAATGAATTCATTTATGAGTCATAATTCATGACTTTTCTACATTTATCAAGTAAAATAATTTTATACACAGCGTAAATTCTGCGCTTGCTTTAGTTTGTATGATTTTTTAACTGGAACGCGGAATTTAAATAGGAAGGTTCATAAATTGAAATTGAAGAAAAAAAGCACTTAAACATTTTTTACTTCATACTGAAAGAAAGCCTTACAATTTAAGTATTAATGTCTTGCTAATCATTAGAGACGAAATGGTATTGTTTTAGAACACTGTGAAAGGTTCTTTATGAAAGTAAATTAATGCTGCACTAAGAGTTACATAGTTCATGAAATATACTAAAACAATGGTTTTTTTCTTAATCTGTTTCAGATATAGTAGCTATTACATAGACTTTTTCATTGCATTTTAGTTTTTTTTCCAAGTTATAATACAAATTTTAGAATGTTAATTATTTTTAGTTTAGAAATTCTGTAAGAAATATACCTTCTTATATTCCATCTTAAATAACCAAAAAAATATATACCATCTTAAATGACAATTATTTACACAAAAATCAATTTAACAAAACAATAAATTACAAAAAAACTCAAACTGAAAAACACTAAAGTACTATATATTCTAAACATAAGAGGTTGATTTATTTCTCATTTTTTCCTATTAACTGATAGCTCAATTTCATTTAAGAGGTACTGAAACATCAATAAAATATTATATATGTTTAATCTAAAGTAATCCAGCCTCCATCAGAGAAATAAATTAAGGAGTTATGCATTATGATTATTCGCGATTTGTTAATAGTTCTGTTTTATTATAAAAAGATATATTTGACCTAATATTTAATAGAAATTATTTTTAATATACAATTAAAATCCTTTCTTGTCACTCGATTGAACTAGTTGTTCGCTATAGAAACGGGATCTGAATCCCTACGACTCGTTCATGGACCGACTCAGAGGCGCTGAACAGTTCACCACAACTGACTCGTTCACTGAACGACTCCCGGGCTCCAGACCTATCGCTCGCGGAGGGGGAGGGTCATGCACAACCGTCTTCGTTCGAACTGGCCAATCCAGGTTCGCTTCTTTCAAATCCCTACACCTGTTTGGCAAATAGTTTGTACGCTCGTCATTTTTGTACTTGTTTTGCTAATACGTTAGTTCCCGTGGAGTAACCGCCAGTAACGGTTACGGGTGCAAAATGAATTGTATATTGCGAAGCGAATCAAATGGCTTGGTCCAGTCAGCCTGTAAGACGGTCGGCCTGGACCACGTTATTTGATTTGGACTATAGAATGAGTTCTACATCGACGCATACATTGTGTATTTGTGTTGATGATAAATGCAATTTGTCAAAAGAAAGTAGGGTCTACCGTTGAGTGGATTGAGAAAACGACAGAACTAAAATCATTTAGTATAATGACGCTGCATGCATACTCAATATGTGACATATACATACAGATGTAGTAAGGCTAGAGTGTAACCGACTTTTTTCAGCCGACCAGCTCGAAAATCCAGAAACAATGTAAATTTAGGATTATTTATTAACTAGCTGATCAACACGGTTTCACCCTTGGGAAAACAGAAAAACTTCCTTGGATTCATGATTTAATGTTTATGTTGCCATGACAACTTCATAAGCTTTCCAATAGGGTCAAAATCAAATAAAATCCGCTTTTTAGAAACTTTCTGTTTAATTTAAAAAAGACTTACGCTAGTTTTAATTCGTCTAAAGCCTTCTCATATGCGCATACAATACATAACATGTGAAAAGCGGTCTAATGTGTGATCTAAAGCGTTACCAACAGAGTGACAGAAATTGAGATAAGGCTTGATTCGGATTCTCTGAGCTTCAAAACGCAAAAATAACCAATAATTTCATAAGTCTAAGCAATGTACAGACAAAACTCTAATTTTATTTATATAGATTGCATGAACGAAATCACTGAAATCCGCATTACAATCAACTCTAGCCATCCCTTAGCGCTAAGCAGCACGTAAATTTTCAAGCTGTGCGTTAATAACTGCAACTTCCTTCCCATATCATCAATTAAGGCATTATGAATGTTATTTTCCACAATATGTAAAACCGGACCAACGTAGGCCTATAATCCGAATAAAATAAAATGACCCGTTCCCCACTAGGTTAATGTTAATTTAAGCATTGTGCCAACGAAAACCTGGACCACGTGATTTAAATCAGGTTATAGTACGGCCGAGATCTGATCCAGTAGATACAGCCGGTCTGGATTCCGCTAGTTGTGTTGCGCCATCAGATTGAAGGAGTGCATTCGCCGCGCCAGCCAGTCCACTCTCACATTCACACATTCTGTCCTCGCTAAAACCACTTGTACTTTTATACTTTCTTCCACTTTCATGCTCTATTACTCTCTCAAACTTTTAGGCTGAATGTTTTCGGGCTCAAAACGTTTTTATTTTACCTCTCAAAAAATGGATTGCCTTTTCTTTTATTTGCTACATTACGGGGGGAAAGCCAGGTACAGCTTTAAAGGTCGAGTAAAATGATATGGCCTAGACCAGTACAAGGCTTAATTACAGACGCCCTCGGCCACGTTATTCGACATGTCCTATACCTGTTCACCAAGACCGAGACCATAAAAGACCTTGACTGCAAAACTGAATGAATGAATGAATGAATGAAACAAAAGTTTATTCCCATACAAACTTAAGCTACTATACATGAAAAGTAACAAAGTGCTAGTATACATAAATAGTTTATACATGATAAAGTAAAACTAAAAAATACATGATTGTTGTAGCCTTAAGTGAAAATGAAGGACAAGGAAATCAGCAGACATAGGCAGGTGCTGCCTGTGCGTCCGTTTGGTTGCTTTACAAATTATAAGGTAAGACCAAAAAATTGGGAATAATTTAAAAAAATGTTAATGAATAGTTGAAGTGGGAGTAGCGAATTGAAAAGTTGCTATATCTGTATCATGAAAAAAAATCTTGACTAAACTCAGAACTTAAAATACAAAAAATCTTGAGTAAAAGCTGGTGGGAATATCTATTTTGAATCGTGCCGGCAAGCAGGAGAGAGAGGTGTGGTCGGGGTCGGGGAACTGTTTTAGAAGTTCATATATACAAACTTGAAATCCTGAAAAAATCGCTTTCGAGTAAAACTTCTAGATTTATCAAGAGCGAACCCATAAAAACCCATGACAGTGCAATACTGTTTTTAGACGTCAGCAAAAACTTTAAACCCTAAAAAAATCGCTGTCGATTGAAACTTTAGATTACGGAAAAGTCACTTTACTCCAATGAAGAATTTATTGATCAAAGTGGGTACAACTTCAACACATCTACCAAGAAACCAAAAAGTGAAGTTTATACCTACACGAACTGTTCTCTACGGTCTAAGAAATTTGGAACTCAAGATCAGTAACGAAGGTATGGAGGGAGATCGGAGGTCAAGGTAACCCCCTTTACCGATAGTTTGTAAAAAACAAAATACCCTCTTGGTATAAAGCTTCCGTCGTTTGGGTTTTGGCTAGGAAGAAAAAGAGATAAACAAATTCAATTTATAAAACTTCTATTTTTTTGTTAACGGCCTTAAAGAATACGCTAGTTCACTGATTGCTAAACGACGACGCGACGGGAGTATTCCGGCTGTTGCCGATCGCGAAAAAACGCATCAATAATTTCACAAATAGCCTTGAAAGTTTATTATATATTTCAGTTTTTATCAACTGCAGCTAAGCAATGCGGAGTGTATATTGCGAAAGGCGAGGGTGGCCATAAAAACAATTACGCGAATTTAGCAATAGCGGTTTAGATGTAAGGAGTAAATTTGCAAAATATTAATACTGCATCTTAATTATTTTCTGTATAAAAGGCATTTTACTTAAATCCCTATATAATCCAAACCACGTCAATAAACCTCAATTAGTTATAAAGTTATGCACTTTCACGGCATTTTTATGCCTCTAGATTACCTAAAATGTGACTTTTTATTTAAAAAAAATTTTAAACCTAAATTTTTTGGTACTGTGACCCTAGATTCCTCTTTTCCTCTTTCTCTGGGGAGGGGGAATCCCATATCCTCCCAGACCACCGATATAATACCCCCCTTGACAAAGTTCTATCTACGCTACTGCACAATATTATCACGAATTATTAAGTTTAGGGCTAGCATATCAAAGGGGAGCGGGGAAGTAAGAAGGTGACATTTAGAACCCAAACTCGGGAATGAGGAGAACATCTGAAGACCACAAATATTTCTATCAACCATCCCACGCTCCTATACGCCTCTATCGGGGGATTACGATGTTCTAGCTACTTTTATTGGTTTTCTTCTAATCCCCGTTTATGGGACGAGAAACTCAATTAAGCCATTGGCGTCGGCCTGTGTTCCCCTTTTTGTTATGCAAGAGAGATTTTGCTCCCCCCCCCCAATAAAGAAATCTCCTTAAAAACAGATTACAGTATTTAGTTTTAATTTTTGTTAACGCAAATATATCGGTTTTTTACTATTTATCACCCCTTTCCTGAGAATGGGGGCAAAGGCCCCTTCACAAAGCGGGGGTCGTAGTGGGTCGCCGATGACTCAATTGAACTTCTCGCTCTAACAAAATAGGTTTTGGAAGAAAATAGCTGGAAAATCGCAATCACATACAATTTTCAAATGGAAGGGTCGGAGGGCGTAATCTCCTATATCAGAAGGTGGATCCCCCGAAAAACGCGGGGATGAATAGTTCAAAATATAATATTTTAAATAGTAAAAATAAAAAGACTCTAAAAAATTCAAACTGCTATTATTGATAATTAAAAATAACTTCGTTGGACGTTACAAAATTGGTCGTTATGGAATACATATTAATATTCATTTCATAAATTATAACCAGGACGTTTTCAAACCAAGACAACTTGTAACAACTATTTGTTTTTATTTTAAATAAATCAACCTGGGCGTTTTGAACCGGCTATTATATTAATAATTTAGAAAGACAAACCTAAACGTTATATTTATTTATTTTCCATATACACTATGAAACCTGCTGGTCTTTATGAGCTAGAAAATATATTTATTTGATAAATAATTAATCAAATAAATACTTATCCGGGTTTATAACCTGGACGTCTTGAAACATTTGTCAAATACCACTCACGTATCATCACACAGCCCAAACTACTTGATCTAGAACCTTGAAACTTTGCATGGACGTTCCTCTCAGCGCGTATGCATCTGCTAAGAATAGATTTTTGAAAATTTCGTCAGGAATACACCCTAGGGTACTTCAAAAGTATCAATTTTACACCATAGTGAAGCTTATGAAGTTTTCCTGGAAACCTATTGAAAATGGAAAATTAAATTTTAAAAAAACATAAATCCAACTATTTTTCGGGGGTTTTCACGGGTGGATCAGCTAGTGATTGATAATTAATTTAAAATAAACTACTTGGACGTTATGAAACCTGGATACTTATTAAATAGCTCTGAAAGAATTTTAACCTGGATGTATTGAAACACGGGTTTTGAAGCAGCTAATAACAATAATTTAAAATAAACACTCTGGACGTTATGAAAACTGAGGAGAAAACTCGACTGACGGGATGTTTCCGGTTGACCGACTGACTTAAAATTTTGTATTTTTTGCTACTAACCATCCCACACAATATTAAAAAAACAACCACCCCCTTAAGTCAATTCTAATGGGTAGTTCATATAAAACACCCATTATACTGACTGGGGAGAAAACTCGACTGACTGGGTACCCCCGGTTGACTACCTGGACCGGGGTACTTCCGGTAATATGCTAACAGCAACTAACTAACCCACAAAATTATAAAACCAACCATTCCCCTATGTCAAATCTTAGGGGGATTGATTGTTTATTTTTATTCTGAGGGGTGATTGGTACAAATTAGCATAAAATTATACTATAAAATGTAGTATAAAATTAGAAATTTCGAAGTTGGTCGTTGAACCGGAAGTACCCACTCACTCAGTCGACTTTTCTCTCCCGTCAGTAAGGTTATTAAGAGTTTACTTATATTGTTTGTTGTTTTTATTATTGTGTGGAGTTTGATGTCGGTAGGTCCACCGGAAGCACCCAGTCAGTCGAATTTTCTCTTCAGTCAACTGGTCAGCAAAATAGCTAGTCCCTTTTGAAACCTGGTTGCCATGGCATGAAATAGCTATTTTTTAATCATGAAAATCACGAACCTGGACATTCTACACATGGTTGCTATGACACCCGTTAGCAAATAATAAACAAATCTTTAAGTTTAATTTTCAAGGTAAATATACTTTTAATCAAAATCTTTAAGCTAAATATTTATTTAAACATTAAAAAACTAGAATTCTTACGGTTCGCGCATTATATATCCGGCTATGACAGAGTCAGCTGGTTGCATGGCGCGGGGGGAGAGGGGGGTACTTTTCTGAAAACATCGTTCTATAGCCCGCAGTGTGTCAAACGCAGTGTTTACCAAAATCATATGTTGAAAATATCATATGGGACGGTTAGTAGCGTAGTGGTCATAGCCGGAGATATAATGCGCGAACTATGGTTCAGGATGTTTAAAAACATTTCTTACTGACCAAATTTCGGGGGGGGGGGGTTCAACCTTTCCATGTGCATAATATAAGGAAGGCCCCCTGCATAATATAAGGAATCAATCAATTTTTAAATACTTTAAAAGTTTGAATTTGTTGTATGACACCGAGTACAAGGATTTCAAACAAGTAACAATAAATAGTAGTCCTATATTTTCTATGTTCTGTAAGTTCTGTCGTTCTGTCCTCTTTCTCGGATCAAACTGCAACTTAACTATTTAATATTTTAGACTAGGAAGTTAGTCTTGGTTGATGAAGTATTGATATAACACTTCATATAGTGTTGATACCGTAATAGTGTTTTATTGCCTAACTATGTGGCTATGATTCTGATGGCAGTTTTCTCTATTGGAGTCAGTCTTCGTCTTCATTTTCATTTCCTCTTCATTTATACACGTTGTTGGAGGGTAAGTAAAATTTTATGTTTCACTATTTACTACGTAACTGATCAATTTTCCACTCAAATATGAATTTTAAGGCCAATCTATGCGTGGATGTAATGTATTTCTATTCTTATCAAAATTAAACTTCCCTAATTGATCGCCAACAATTTCGAACAGAGAATTTAGGCTAGGCCTAGATCAAACTCAATACTTGCAACATTTTATTGTAAAGAGTCAAGAATTCCATAGCTAAGAGTATTGTCGAGCTGTAGGTATCATGGAAATATAAATATCTCCTGTTGTTCTAATTCTAATGTTCCCTGGTCTTGTCGTACTCCTGCAGCCGAGTAGGCCTAGTGTACCTAGGCCTAAGCTAAATGTGCCAGAATTTTTTTATAAGTGTGCTCCTGTATGCCAGCGTAGCACCAAGTTTCGTGGTAAGGTAATATCAATGGCACTTCATACCACCTAAATGCTTGTGTAACTCAGTGGCACAATCGTTAGTACGCCAGACCTCGGAATCTCATCGGCAGTGTCATGGCTTTGAGTCCTGCCTGCCATCAGCAGGCCCTATCATTTAACAGTACTGTTCATTCTTGTACTGTACTAGTACTGGCTCACTCCTCGCTTTACTTGTTAATATCTATGCAATGGAGTGGGAAAAGGTAAGGTGGAAAGAGGCTGCCAACCTCCATTAAGTAAACTCTTGAATCGGGTGGTTGAAATTTAAGTAACTTAGCCTAGTCTTCCAAGTTTGATTATTAATTGCGACAAAACAGTGTAAACTTTGATTATCCCGGCAGAGACAAATACCGAAGATTGGGTTTCTGTTATTGTGTTACAGATCTGGTGTTTCTATCCGGTTCTTCTATCTGCTAAAGTATCATTACAAAATCAACTAATTTCCCTCGCTTTACAGCCTTAGGTATCCATTTCAATATCACCTGATAGCAATGATGAATACCTACAGGTTACTAATTTGCCTGAAGGGTTGGGAATCATGCCATCATTTGGTTCTGTCATAAGAGTTTTTCTCCTGAAAGACTTGTAATGTAGGTAGGCCTAAAGCAACCACAAAAATTAGCTGTGCTAAGTGTTTAACAAAGCTGGTTATTAATAAAAGTACCACAAGGAAATCTATAGTGTCATTCTAAACCGGGAACTCAGTTGTTGTCAGGCAGTGACATGCTCTAAATATATATTTTTGCAAGTAAGCCTGCACAAGTGACTTAAAGCTAGTTTTATGTTGTTTGGTCTTTTGTTTTGAGCTGTGCACAGTGATGAAGACAACCCCATTTTGTGATATGTAATGATCATTATGATTAGTCTTTCTGAGGGCACACCTTATCAAAATAACAGATCGGTGCAGTCAATATCACCAACGAATCCTACTCGGGAATAATTTCACAAGGGAGAACTTCAGCCATTGTTGAGGCAAAAGAATAATGTGGTTGGGTCTTGGCAAATGATGTTATCACTTTTTAGTTGCAAACATACACACCTTCATCACGCCACATCAAAAGAATGTCGTCGCTACGTCGCAGTCAACAATAATCATTCTTAAGACTTCAATTTGCCTAAGTAAATGAGTACGGAACACAGCTTTGCACTAAACTGAGTATGCCTCTTATTTTGAGCTCATAATGTCAAAAGTTTTAATAGGCTAACTAGGAATTAATAAATTAAAAAAAAAACTGAGTTAACTACAGTTTGTTTACTTTAGAAACATAAATTTACTACAGCATTGTAACCTATACCTTAGCCGTTTTTTAATCACTTCTACACATGAATGAATCAAAATTAACTTTAAAATTCCGGTTTGAAGAAACTGAATTATAATTTGTTCAACCAGAAACATATTTACTTACAATTTCATCACCGAACTCAAACTCTTAGGCCTTCCTTAGTTTGGTTATCCATTTATGAATAAATCAAAATTAACTCACTTAAACACCATGCTGCTACAATCGCGAGCAGCAAATACGGCGGGTGGGTGAGTGCACTGTTAGCGAAATTAATGTTTATTATTTGTTGGGGTAGCTAATCAAATATATCATCATATGGTATAGTAAACACAAATTTACACATATAAAAGACCCTGAGAAATAAACTCAAAGCTTTGACAGTTCAATAAAAACATTTCATTCAGTCATTTCAGCTGAGGTTTATTTTATGAGTTTACAGTTTTTGCCGCCCGTTGCATTTTGTGCTCTCTACACTAGTTTATTTTTGTTTTGAGAAATTGCAAGTTTGTGTATGCAAGAATTTAAGTCTTAATTTTCGGGATCACAGTCATAGGTTCGTTGGAAATTTCAAATGCCCAATCACATTCTGCACTCTTGCTAAAACAATAGGCCTACCATTTTCACCCAATGTAATTTTTCAGAAAACGCACGATGCAGATTTTCGTAAAGACCCTAACGGGTAAGACCATCACCCTTGAGGTCGAGCCTTCGGACACCATCGAGAATGTGAAGGCCAAGATCCAGGACAAGGAGGGCATCCCCCCGGACCAGCAGCGACTCATCTTCGCGGGGAAGCAGCTCGAGGACGGACGCACGCTGTCCGACTACAACATCCAGAAAGGTGAGAGCCTCAGTAATAGTGATGGGCGAGTCGCGAACGAATCGTTCAATTTGAACGACTCATCAAGTGAATCATGATTCTTTTTGAATAAGATTTGATTCTTCATGCGAATCAAACGCATAAAATATGGACTTTTATTCTTTTAATTCACGAAACAGAACTAGGGGCAAATGTCAGTTTTGTTTCAGACGAGCTATTAATAAAAAAAGCCAATAACAAAAATGTTTTTGCTATTGACCATAAGGCTTCTAGGCTGTCTAAGGTTAGTTGACATATCAACTAAAAAGAGTAGCTTGATAATGAGGATATCAGTCCACGCAACTTAACTCTTCTAAACTACCGGCATTGGTTCATCTATTTGTTATTAGGTGGTTTAAGTCTTCTAGTTCACACTCAAGTCGCTTTTATTTTTTGGATAAAATTGAAATCATATATTTTGGGTTTGGAAATACCATCCATAATTAGATTCAGAATTAAAAATTATACTCAGAGTTCCAAATAAAAAAACACTTTTTATTAAAGGAAAACTGATTTATTGATTTAATTTTCGTTTACCCGCAAAGAGTATTTAGATGAGTCAAAGAATTAGTTCAAATTTTGATTCTTTGAAATTGAGTGATTCAAATGAATCGATTCACTGGGAAGAATCAAACTGCCCATCACTACTCAGTAATGTGTTTAATTGCCTTTGGGTTTTTTGCCTGACTCACCTAACGTAAATTTATTTTTTAATTCTCATAACATGAGACTACCTACAGAAATATATTGTCAATTAATGTAAGGTTGGCCAATTAGTTTGAAAAATCAGAATCGTTTTTCAAGGTGTTTGATTCCTCAGCCTTGAACTTTGTTGAATGGTTTGATTAAATGTCTGCTTGCTGATGAAAACTATCATATTGTGAAAGCTGTGATACTTAAGATTAGTCTTTCTGAGAGTATGACTTGACAATAATTCTATTCCATATTGATGTACCTAATAATATAAAACTTGGCCCATCTCTGTGACTAAGTGTGCTTATAAAAGTCAATAATCAAAATATCCTTAGTCATGGAAATTGTTCAAACAAGGCTGGCTACCTGTATGAATTGTGTCAAGAATGCAATCTCAAGGTTCCACAGTTGCAACATACGTTTTTGATTTTTTCTGTAAGCCCAAATTGACATGGAATGCCTTCGTAATAGCCTAAATCGTTTGTTAAAATGTCTGCTCACTGATGAAAACTAAAATATTGTGAAATCTGTGATCCTAAAGATTAGTCTTTCTGAGAGTATGACAAGACTATTTTTTATATTTTTGAAAATTGGTCCCATCTCTGTGACCGACTGTGCCAAGTCTCGCTGCTGAGCAATCACGTTTTTATTCTTTCTGCGTTTCAGAATGACTGTAATCGTGCAAAGTGCTCCCTTGAGCCGTTTCTTCAAAACTCTAGTAGTATGTTTAAAATAGAGAGCCACAAATTACCCACAGAAAATGTTTTGTGATCGATGAATGTTGCGGAAGCGTTTTTAATAGTGAGCCTGAGATATTGAGAGTTGAGAGTTGAACTATTGAAAGTTAGTTTGATTTCCAAAGATTGTACTTTGGTATAATACGGAGGCCACTATTTTTTGAGAGATTTTGTTTACTGGACACCAAAAATAACCATATAATTGGGAAGAACTACTTTAATTGATACCAGATGAGTCATACTTTCGGTGGTGACAGGTGATGCGTGCGCTTCAGTCAATGACCTGACCTTGGCGTACTTGGAAGTGATTTGGCAGGCCAAAGTATGACTCATCTGGTGTCGTCACATTTGTCCTTACGAAACTAGAAAAGTCCTACTAACAAATTTATGATAACCTAACCTAACATAACCGACACAGTGCGCTGTATAAGGGTAGCCTCCGTATGATACCCAAGTACCGATTATTCCAAAAACTAGGCCTACTTAAACCCCCGATGTATTTCAGAGTCCACACTCCACCTGGTGCTGCGTCTGCGTGGTGGCGTGATCGAGCCGACGCTGCGTATCCTCGCGCAGAAGTACAACTGCGACAAGATGATCTGCCGCAAGTGCTACGCCCGGCTGCACCCTCGCGCCACCAACTGCCGCAAGAAGAAGTGCGGACACACCAACAACATCCGACCCAAGAAGAAGATCAAGTAGACGGTTACAATTTTCTTTTTCCCGATTTTCCAGGATTCCAGGATGTATGATGCAAAATTTTATTTGATGCGAAAACATGGTTTGTTGTAAACAGGCATGTTTATGATTAAAAAATTTTTGTTAATCTGTGATTGTGTTTTATTTTTTCCTGTAAAGTGTAGTTTGTAAATTTTATATATTTAAAATTGTTTTTAAATTTGACTGATTCGTCCGATAATTGACAAAAAACTGTTGATTGGATGTGATATTTATCAAATATATCAATTGAGTATTCTAAAGATTGATAACATGAAAGATTTATTACTATGTAACATTTATTTAACTAGGAACACTCGATTCTTGCTTCTCTCCTTTTTCTTTTGTAAAATGCCCATAATTTTGTATTTGGCCTAAATGATAACTGATGCGAGTTAGGCAAGATTAAAGTGGTTATTGGCTCATTTTTTCGGTAGCCAGATGAATCTTAGTATGATCTTATACTAAGATTATTTTAACACAATTACACTCTGTTATGAGAAGTTTGTCCTTATATGGCGAATCAGTTTTCCCCAGTTTCTTTAAATAGGAATTACTAGGGACTAAGGTAATGATTTTTCTCCACCTACCAAAGTCGTCTTTTGGTCCCTGGAATAGGATACTAAAGAATCAATATCGTAAAAAATGCAATTAAGTAATTTTTTTCAAATGGTCCTATGTTAATTTATTTCAACTATCAATGATATTTTTTGTTTTTTTCCTGGGTTATGCAGTAATTTAAAAGTGGCAAACAAGCAAAATCTTTAAGCACACGTCAGTAGCAACAAAAAATATGTCTGAAAATGTCCACGGGGGTATACAGTGGCCCTCCATCTACAAGTTAGTGATCTTTGGATTCTAGGAGGAAACTGTTCTTCTTCCTTCCTAGAAAACAATGAACTCCCTACCATTTGAAGGAGCCTGTGGCTTTGAAAATTCATTTTGTTTTTGTGTTTATGCTTTTTTGTGTGCTCTTCAGCAGTTTTAACCACCAGGTAACCACTGATTCCCCTATCCCACCCAGATTTTTTACATCTGGGGCCTAGAGCTCATACTTCACCAAAAATGATATAGACTATAGAAAAAATAGTGTTTAAAAAATTGTGTGACTATGTGAATAGCATTGTTATATATTGCCTATACTTCATTCAGCGAGAGTGTAAAGTAAAGCCACACCTCCTGCATCAGCTATAATGTTGGCAGGCTGTGTCACATTGAGTACCTGATGTTATAGCTACAAATCGCCAAAGAGCTTTATTAAAACCTGGAGCTGGAACTGGATGTCTGTTGACAAAGCCAATTTTGGTTATGTTAGTTTGCAGTGAACATAGAATGCACGTGAGCTTTACAATAAGTAAATAAATTGTCCACAAGACAAATTAATGCATCCACACATGCTTAATTTATTATTCATATCATATAGTATTCATTCAATTGAAATCACTAAGGGGAATAGCTGTGAACCATCCCTTGGATCACATGGACTGCCTCTTCTCTGATTGGTTCTTTTCTATACAAATGTTATTTAAAGGGAGGGGCTTTACTTTACACTCTCACTGAATGAACTATAAATACCTTTGTTATTTATTTACGTGTAATTCTAATCCAGTTTAACACATAGACTGCGTAGCGCCGACCGGTCGGTAGCGTTCCAATTGAACTGGCTACGGTCCAGGCAGTGCTGCTATCTGTAGGCTTTTAAGCGAACTACGTACAGTCTCGCGGTAATGCAGCACATCACCGCACAGTGTTTTGTGATTCGTCAGACCAAAATATTTGAATTTATCTGTGCCAATTGCGTTCGCAAAAACTGCCACCGAGTCCCGCAGACGCCCGCCATAGGTGGAATGCAGTCAACGTGTTAATGGAGTAAAGGATCATATCAAGCCTAAGTCACATTGTCATGGTTATCGTTAATGGTGAAGGTGGAGGAAAAATTTTGTGTGCAAAGGGACTTGAGTACTTTTTCTCCCTCGGGAAAAATTGTTGCCCTCAGCTATGACATCGGGTGACAACAGTTCCCTTGGGAAGGAAAAATTGCACTTTAATCCCTAGATGTACAAATAACTATTTCATACAAGGTCAAGTTCTTATGCCTGTATGATGAACTAAATTTTTCCGTACACCGTTCAGTATATTATGCTAACTATTTAAAAAAGTTACAACTTTTTTGTGAAGGTTGGGCTGATTTGTATCAGGATTGGAAAGGTAGCAACAGGCTGACCTGGTGGTTAAAACTGCAGAACAACAGACCAAACTTGAATTTTCAGAGCCACTGGCTTCTTCAGAGAAGAAATATTTTAAATGAACTACCTTTTACCTGAAGGAGCCAGTGGCTAATTTTTAAAATTGTTTACTTGAAAAGATTTCTCCCATAGAGGCTTCCATCTTGTAGCTAAGAGTCTGCAGTACCTCCCATCTTGGATTTTAGTCCCATGAGAACAACGCTGTTTCCTTGAAAAATATATGGCTTCTTGATTACATTACATGAACCTGATTCTTAAATATGTACAATTTACAGCTGAAAATGTTTGTGTAAAATAGTTAATTTTATCTTAATACAACTTTATGACATTAAATTAATCTTTCTTGCAGCGGATTTTACACAAATGTACATAGTTCCTGCTACACAAACACAGTAACTTACAAACTATAGCTCTGGACAGCCTTACTGGCAGGCGGCAAAAATTGTAATCTCCCAAAATGTCTGCTAAATAAACACATGTTTTGGTAGGACTGTCAAAACTTTGTTTACGTTTCACCTCATTTACACTACAAAAGAATGACCTGTAATATTTCACCGAGAGATTTCTTACGCAAGTAAAATTTCTGGAAAATATTTGCGCAATGCATTAGCTGGTCTTTTCGTTTGGCAACCTTTCATCTTAAATGATTTGTTTACATTTATTTAAGAATGTGTTTCCACACTTTTGTCGTCGTACTTCTTGAATTGTGTTGAGCTTGCAAGCATTTAACATTAGTTGCACTTGCGGTTGCAGCAAAATATTTTCCTGTGCAAAGTACCCCTGCATAAACAAATGACCATGTGATTTATTACCAAAACATTGCAGATAATAAACACTAATTACAACAACAGCGGGCTCATTCACCTGCCAGTAAGGCTGCACAGAGCTATACATTTTTTTTTCTTTGGTCCACAGTCTGTTGGTTTTACTTGAGTTAACTTATTAAAGGACTGGCCAGCTTAAAAAAATTCTAATTTTATATTTTCATGTATTTGTCATATTTTTTAAATTAATTTTTCTGAAGGCCATATAGGTTTTATCCCCAAACATGTCCTCTTTTTGAGCCTAATAAAAACATTCGGGAGGATTGAGAAATCTGCTAAATGTGCGTTTTTTAACTCTTTTTAGATCTAAATTTAATTTATTTTCTGGATGTTATAAATTCTATGTTAATTTCTGTTATGAATGTTATAAATTCTACGGTTTCTCCCTTAGCATTAATTATTATACTTCTCATCTCGGATTATGCCTCTTTGTCATGTTGTAAATTATTTGTCAGATAATAGATTTTTTGCTATTTTTCTCATTTTTCAATTATTTGATAGTTGTTTCCTTAGTCCCAATCAGCTTAACCTCTTGAAGTCCACGCCTGCGTATACGTGCGATACCCAAACCCCGCTGCTGGGCCACGCCCGCGTATATGCAGTATCCTGGCCTTGATTCAAACTTGGCGCTCTTTCCGCCACAGAAGAAGTCGGAATGCGTCGTTTTACTTTGGTTACGTTCCGGAGTAGTCAATCTGTCTCTGGGATATTTTGTTTAGCGTATTAGCAGTTTGCATCACTGAAATTCTACAAGTTGCTTTGTTGACAGCTGGCCTGAGTTTGTAAACATTGCGCAATGGCGGATTGAAAACTTTTGAGTGACCGTGAAATTAGCGAATACTCTAAAATTAGTGGCCTAAATGATTTTCTGGACAACACAAATAGTGAAAGTGACGATGAAATAGATCGGGGAAATTGTGAGTTGAGTGTTTGTTAGTGAATATTGCAAGGTAATTGTTCAAAAATAACCCGTGCGGGGGGTTTACAGGGGTCCCACATTACTTGGACCTTACGAGGTTAATTTCAGTGGTTTAACTTGAGCATTATTGGCTTAAGGCTCTAGCCAAAACAAGTTAATTAGTTCGTGGCTTGCGTGCTTATGGTTCTTTCTAATCTATTTTTTAAAAGAGGGTGGCGGCTTCTTTTTCACCTTGCCTTTGCACCACCCACATAGACTATTGATCTGTGCGTGGACGTTATCAAGCAAAGGCAAGGAGTGAGCCAGTACAGTACAAGGATGAACAGTACTGCTAAAAGTATGCAACAAGCTCGAATCGCGAATCTGCAGCGCTTTGTAGTCACAGTTCCGAGGCCGAGTGCGCTACCAACTGCGCCACCGACTCACTATGGACTCAAGTTGATTCCTGTTAGCTATTCATTTCTACAAAATAAAAAATGAAATGTTGCAACAAATTTTATTGGACAGGGTGATATATTATTTTACCTCAAGAATGTTAGAGCTGTAGATGCCAAATACTGTCCACGGACCAATTTTGTTATCACTTAAATAAAATTTTGGAGGGAGGATAAAGCAAAACACACATTCACTGTACATATTTTTCTATTTCAGCATAGTTAAATACTGCATTATATATAAAAATGTGAGTCTTGAAACAAAATTGTAACTGTATTAAATATCAGATATCTTAAACCCAACTGTTAAAATTAGTCCTTCTACAACACACAACAGTAGAAATACGCTTGAAATCAGAGTACATCTCATAAAGAGATAATTATGCTCTATAGCAGTTTTTATAAAGTCAGGAAACAATATAACAATCTTATTCCATTGATTGGGTCATCAAATTCCAAGTTCAGATTACAAAACAATATTGATATTCTTCCTGATATTTTTTTACAACGTAGAATACAATCAACATTATTTTCATTACTCGATGACTAGATCTGAACATTGGTTTAACAAATGTTAAAAGGGAATGTCATTTCTTAAATGCATTAACATTTACGAGGTTAGTAAAAACCTGACTTTTCCAAATTTCCTATTATGTTCATAGTCAGCCGATAAAAGTGGTCAACTGATCAATTCTTTGGTCAATCTTTTGCCACGAAAATACAATTTCTAACATAAGAAAACCGACAATTTCAAAATGTTTCATAATAATTTAAGACAGCTGCATAGTTTTTTCATACAAAAAATCAACACATCACTATTCTTATTTAAACATAATCAGGAAAAAAAATGACGTAACAACATACTTTTACAGATATAATTTGTAATTGTAACAAAATATTACTATTCTCACACTACACACTCTCATTCGCTTACAATAAAAACAACGCAGCGTCCACACACTTCCTGGGACCCTCACAGAGGGCATGCGCCATGACACGGCCCGTACAACGTACGCTGTCCAACTCACGCACTCTCCACACGCGGTATAAAACAAACATTTGGTATAAACAATAAAAAAGAAAACATTGTCCGACCAAACGATCACTGTGTTTTTTTTTCTCCACCCTCTTAAACACTAACTTTTTCTCTCATCAAGGAAAAAAGGAACTCGAAATACAACTGCGTTTGACTGACATACGTAAAGCTATAAAATACATCGACAGGCAAACCTTCTTTTTATTTCATTATGAAAAATAGAATCACCATTTTTGATGAATTAGATAAGAGCCTCGGATGAGCTGTGTTATGGTCCCGGGTTGGACAGGCGTCATGGGTCTGGCCTCACATCTCACAGCTGCTGCACAACCTACAACGAGAATACACAAATCAGTAAATTGAATTAAGTGGCTGTACTGCGATCCTGCCCTGCGGTTCTGCTGCTCTGGTGCTGGCCTTCTAGTGTAATACACCTGCTTAAGGAACTCTCCTGACAAATTGGACCGTAGTCGTCCAAAGTACATACTAACAGTCATACACAAAAAAACACAGCTTTCACATGCTTTCTGAAGTCGTCGTTAGGAAAGTATATACGACTACTGTCCAATTTGTTAGGACAGTTCCTTGGGCAGAGCATTTGTATGCATGCAGGGGGGAGGGGGAATTACATCATGTGTCCTTTAAGTTGAAAAACAGTAAATAGAAACAAAAATACTGACTGTGTGAATGGTAACTATTCTCATCAGGAAATTAACAAGTGAAGCTTCATCCAGAGGCATGTCCCTAGGTGAGAGAGGTGTTCTTTTGTTTTTTTGCTAGGAAATTTTCATTTGCAGCTTATTTTACTGAGTAAATACACTTACTTTAGGCCTGCTCAGAATAATGAGCTACCCAGGTAGGTATTTATAGCCAAGTATGAATAAGAGATGAATGTAGGATGATTGTTGTGACACAATCTTGTAGTCTAGTTACAGACTCGATGGGACTGTTAATTTAACAGCCTAACACCCAATGGAAACTAAGGGATCTACATTTAAATGTGGGAAATGAACCACAGTTTTACCAATGAATTACAAACTTGTCCAATAATGAGGATGATTTTACGGATTGAGGTAGTGTCAACAGTACGGACGTCAATCCCCACCAGGGAATACTACATCCACAAGCCATCACCTAATATACCTATAATTTGTGACATCCAAGTAGCTGGATAACAGGACCCCCCACTATAATGTCCCAAAAGTCATTAAAAGTAAAATTTGGTAAAAGTAATCTTTTGGAGTTTAGACACTATTATGAAATAACGACCTAGTAAATATTTCAAGCCAAGTATGAGTGGGAGATAATCTTCTTACCGAACTGATGAACACTTTGAACCCTGAGTTTACCTCGGGGCATAGCGTATGTCGCCGTGTACAAAGCCCAAGTATAGTCGGGCCTTGAAATTAAATTCCATAGCAATGTGTATTCGATGTATATTCGCTAATCGTTGCTACAGAACTCTTCCTTGATCATCTGGCATTGATTATAATATCCCAAAGTCTCAGTAAAGCCATCTGTTAAGCAGCAGAAAAATAAATCCAAATGTCTGCAGCTGATGCCTTACATCACCGGCTGACGACGCTTTGTTGTTGCCTGCAGTAATGGCTGATTTTGTTTACATTTGTGTCGGTGTCCAATAAAGTGTGATTTTACTGTTATTTACAAGTGTTTTGAGTGTGAGTTAGTTATCAGATTCGTTATTACATTATTACGTAATGTTTTTGTAATGTTTAGTGTAAAATATGAGTGTAAAACAATTTTCTAAAAATGTTTGTGGCCACCGTCACAATTTTATTTTCATTTTTTTATGTCTGTTTTATATGGAATCCTAAAATTGTTGTTTTTTGTAACTGCAATTAAATTTATATCATTTGAAATGTTATATTTTTCTCTTTCTTTTGATATATAATTTATACGGGTAAAAAATATGTATTATGCTACGAATTTTAATTTGAACCCCTAAATTGGCCAGTAACGCATGCAAAAAGAGATTTTAGCACCCAGGGTTCAAAGTGTTAATCAGTTCATGATTGATGAGTCGTTCCGTCGGCACTCACCATCGGCAGGATTAGTCCTGCATCTCCTCAGGTATCTCATGGGGGTTGAGTATGCCCGGGACCGACATCTGGATCCGTCTCTTCTCCTCCTGGGCCAGTCTCAGAGCCATCTCCCGCTCCTCCAGGTACAGGTCTGAGTCGTCCTCTCCCGTGTACTCCTGGAAGACAACACGTCAGTGCGAAATACAACCTTGAAAACAATAAAAACATAAGTAGGGGTAGACAAACTCTCCTGTGTACTCCTGCAAGACAACACGTCAGTGTGAAATACAACCTTAAAAACACTGATAGGAAATTAAAAACATAAGTAGGGGTAGACAAACTCTCCTGTGTACTCCTGCAAGACAACACGTCAGTGCGAAATACAACCTTCAAAACACTGATAGGAAATCAAAAACATAAGTAGGGGTAGACAGTATTGCAAAGAGACTGTTCCCACGGAGTATTTTTTTACTCATGGTTTGTTTGTTATTGAAACACAAGGTTTATTTTCCCAATGAATAATAAAATATTCATGGTTCAAGGTAAATTTAATGCTGAAGACGTTGGCAGCAGTGGTAGGGGACTTCAGGAGCCCATTTCAGTTTTGTTGTTTAGTTACCAAAACATGGTTCCCAGAGTCCTGTGAATTTTGTGATTTTTTAGAATTTTTTCAGATAAGTTCTTATTAATTTACAATCGCAAGAAAATCCCTTGTCATAGACTGTTAAGTATTAATGTTTATTTAATACTTTATAGAGTGATGACACGTTCAGGCTAACATGTAGGTTATGCCATAATTGGTGAAACACGTCACATCATCACACTGAATCGCTACAGCTGTAAGTAAATAAAAATACAGTAGAACCTCGATTAACCGTCACTCTCGGGACCAAGAGTGTGACGGTTAAGAGAATAGACGGATAACAGAAATTTAGCTATAAACCTGTTCAATACTTAGATTTAAAATATTTTGGAAGAAATTGAACCCTTTACAAGTGGATAATACATATTTATATTTAAATTACAATGGTAATTACAGACCTTCTAAACTGTATGTTATGCTCATTCAGTGTTCATAAGTGAATTACATAACCTCAAATCAAAAGATAGTCCGTCATATTTTAACCCTTTTAGTGCCGGAAAAAAATTTAATGTAGGTGCAAGAAGTGCCGGACATTTTTTCATTGTTACTTGCAAGAAGTGCCAGGCCTTTTTTAGCAAAAATGTAAGGGTTTGGGAAAAAATTCACTAAAAATTTATTTATTAACATTTTTTAACAAATCTTTTTTTTATTTGTTTCTAATTACTTCTATTATTTATAAATGACAAGAAGAAAGACAAATTTCAAGTTTCTGGTAAAAATAAATGTTAATAAATTAAAAAAAAATTTTGCATCATATTCATTTTTTATGTTTACACTAAAAAAACATATTTACGTTTTTCTCTGATGCAATTTTTATTAGTTTTATGTGAAACTACATTAAAAAACAAGTAAAAACCATGTATAAAACATCAATTTACTGTAATAGGTTATGAATTAACAAAATAAAACGATAACCTTGCAACAATGCAGAGTTGAACAACGTCACTAAGCAACCTACTTAAAACAGTATTCGTATTCCATATTTACACTAGAAACATCATTTAACATTTAAAAAGATCCACAATAACAAAATACAAACTATATTTCAATTATAACCCTATAGGTATAACAAAAACATAGCCTAAAAATTACACAATCGAAGTTGCATCACCGCCATATGAAATGCATGGTTATTTGTCTGCCAACAGCTGTTTGCATTTCAGTATGTCATTCCAGCTAACCATAAAGACAGTTCAGGAGAAAAGTCATATGAAACGAAAGATTTGATTATAGAAAGGCATTTGGCACGAATTCCAGCCAGTAAAAACGAAAAAATATATTTTATATGTATAAAAATGTAAACGTCTCGCTACGAGATCCTGGCATACTATGCAGTTAGAGACAGGATCTCGCTAAGAGATCCCGGCACTAGCGGTAGTTAGTGTGCGCGTCTCGCTACGAGATCCTGGCACTAAAAGGGTTAAATGAGTCGCCAACACCATATATCAGCACGACACTCGTAGCTGTTTTGCCCTTCCTCAAACGTTTAATAATTTTGATCTTTTGGTCAAGCACTAGTATGACTCGTTTTCGATTTTCAGCCATCCTTAACAATCAAAAGTTAATGTACTGCAGTTGATTAAAAGTAGGCATCTAGCTCCACACTGTGTAACAGCAAACATTATGTAACTCTGAACTCCTAAGCGTGCTATATAACCAAAAAAATCAACATGCCAATGAGTAATAAATAACTCGCTCACCCCTCATACCACTCCTTGCGTGGGAGTGGTAATTTTCAGTGGAAACTCAAGGTCTTAGCCACGGACAGTCGCGTTCGATCACAATGGCGCTTGCACTTTCTTCCGTGCTTTGCGTGATGCCAATTTATAAAAGATTGCGAGCCCGGAGGCAGGGACAGATAACAGAGTGACGGTTAATCGAGGTTCTACTGCATCACTACCACCGACCACCCGACTCACCCTGATCTGTACGAGGAAGTCTCTGAGGTGCTCCTTGAACGCGGGGATGTCGTGGTTGAGACTGAACATGCCCTGCACCGTCAGCTTGATCTGGTTGTCGCTGAGGTGGGGGAACGCGGTCTTGAGCAGCGTCGCCACAAACTCCTGGATGTACGCAACGTTGTCCACGTTGGCGTTGCGGCTGAGCGGCACCGCTATCCGGTTCATCTCTACCAACTTGAACATGTGGGCGAGGATGGTGGCGTGCATCAGCAGACCTGCGCGGGAAACAGAAATAACAAGGAATATTAAAACATAAGGGAAAGATTAAGAAAGTAATGGTCTTGAAGATATACCGAGAGGTGGGAACTGGACAAGAAATCAGTCAAAAAAAAGGCTATAAGAGGAGCAGTTCAACAATTAGGTTAAAAGCGTTTTAGGATAAGGTCACAAACAATTTTGGGGGGGCGGGGCGTTTTTTACGAGTCACAAACATAAAGGACTTTTGGAACAGGGGAAATTGAACAAGTTGAAAGCGTTTATCGGTTATGTAGTGTCTATCAAGTCAAAGACATAAAAGGACTTTGGGAACAGGGGCAAGGACAGTTACAAGTTAACATGGACAAAACGTTCTTATCGGTAATAAGGTGTCTACAGAGTCAAAGGAATTAAACAGGAATTTTGGAATAGGTGAGGTTGAGTAAGTTAACAGGGGCAAAAAATGTTTATTGGTAATATGGTGTCTACAGATTCAAAAACAACAAAAAGACTTTCGGTTCAGGGGCAGTTAAACAAGTTAACAAGGGCAAAAAGGTTTATTGGTAATAGGGTGTCTACAGTGTCTAAGACAGCAAACATGACTTTCGGAACAAGGGTAGTTGAACAAGTTGGTTGAAAGCGTTTGTGGTTTATATGGTGTCTACAGAGTCAAAACCAACATAACCAAATTTTTGGACAGAGGTAGTAGGACAAGTTGGTTGAAAGGTTTATCAGTGATGTGGTGTCTAAAGAATCTAAGACGACAAAAAAAAGGACTTTTGAACAGTTAGAACAAGGCAGTTGAACAAGTTAGTTGAATGAGTTTGTGGGTAATGTGGAGTTAATAGATTCAAACACAACAAAAATAACTTTTGGAGGGCTCTCAAAGAATTTTGAATGAACCTTAAAAATTTATAGCAGAATAATTTAAAATTTAGTCTTGAGAAAGATTTGAGAATTTTTATACTCAAAATTCAACAGTGAATGAAAATGACAACTCCACAAGAATCAAAGAGGTTACGAATAGTGTGTGATTCAAATGTGATTTAAAACATCAGACTTTCATCAGCACCGCGCAAATAGTGTAGGCCTACACATTTTTTAAAGAAACAATCATGTTTGTGGACCTGATGTCAAGAAAGGTCTTTTGGAGGTGTAAAGGACAAAGGACTTTTAGAAAAATTTAAGGTCCACAGACAAAATTAGTTAGAATATTTCTATTTCAAACTAGCCAAAAAAATTGTAGCAAACTCTTTGTACATCAGACATGTGTAGTAAATTCTTGCTTCAAATTTGGTGTTATTGTGTTTTATAAATGTTCAGGAAACAAAATTTTTTTAAATACCCCCGTTGCAGCAGACCTGCATACTCAGCGAATTTCCAGTACAAAACAACATATTTCAATCCAACATAGCGAGATTTTACAGGTTTTTGAAAGCTCCATAAGAATAACATGGGGAATGAGTATGCAGGTTTGCTGCTACGGGTAGATTAAAAGTGGGTGGTTTTAATTCAATATTTAGTAGATCTGAACTAGAAGAAGCCACTTACCAAGTTTTATCAAGATGTGTTGAGAAATAAGCGAGATATAGAATTTTACTTATTTCCCATAAGGTTAACATAGGGACAACGTACTGTGTTTACCACTTTCAATATCTCGGTAACCAATGGACATAGAGCAGTGATTCAGAATACTAAATTGTTTGTTTTTTTGAGCTGAATTCAATGGTGCCAACAAAAATCGGATTATTTTTATTTTTCTATGTAAAAAACTCAAAAAACCCATTTTTGGGGGGGTTTACCCCCCTTTACCCCCCCTTCCGGTAGTCGGATTGGGCTGGATTACGAACTCGTCCGAATAATTACTACTTTACACATCCATGCCAAATTTCATTAAGATTGGGCCATTTTTACGCGAGTTATCGTGCTTAAAGACACATATATATATATTTATGAAAATGAACGAATAGTGTTTTTTGCTTCTGGGGGCCCCAAAACGAAAAGTTATCATGGTCTCGGGCTTAGGTCTTACCATGAGACCTACGGTAATAGCTTCTTCCCTATAGGGGAAATTCGCTAAAATGAGAATAATATCTATACATATGGCTTTAATTATTTTCCTACTTTCAGTTACACAAGAGTTTAGGTTTAAAATACAACTCGTTGCAAAAAGGATAATTCTTCTTTAATAGGCCTAACAAAAAGAAATGAAAGGACAAAATATTAAATAGAACGTGTTGATTGCCTTACCTGCTGTATGCGATGTGTCCGTCACTACTGAGAAGACGTGTTGTAATATATCTGTAAAGTATGTTACGTAAAAGCTCTGTGATGCCTGTTCATGCTGTTCTACGTTAAGCATAAGCTGGTACAGAATCTGTAACAAACGGACAAACAGATTAAAGGCTGATAAATTGCGATTAGGACACCAATTACAAACAAATTGTAGATATATTCCACTTCAATAAACTTGGAGCAGTTTAAGACGTTAATGAAACGTAAAACGTTTCAATTGATTGAAAACTACTGAAAAGGGCAGTGAATTAATTTAAAGTGTACAGTAGAACCTCGATTAACCGTCACTCTTTTATCCGTCACTCTCTGTTATCCGTCACTGCCTCCGGGCTCGCAATATGTTGTAAATTGGCGTCGCGCAAAGCACGGAAGAAAGTGCAAGCGCTATAGTGATCAAACGCGACAGTCCCCGGCTAATGACCTTGAGTTTCCGCCGAAAATCACCACTCCCACGCAAGGAGTGATATGGGGGTGAGCGAATTATTTATACTCATTGGCATGTTGATTTTTTTGGTTATACGGCACGACTCCTAGTTCAGCGTTATAAATAGTTTGCTGTTACACAGTATGTAGCTAGATACGTACTGTGAATCAACTGCAGTACAGTAACTGTTGATTGTTAACGACTGCTGAAAAACGAAAACGAGTCGTACTAGGGTTTGACCAAAAGATCAACATTATTAAATGTTTAAGGAAGGGTGAAACAGCTACATGTATCGCGCTGATGAATGGTGCTGGCGGACGCATTTAAAAGATTACGGACTATATTTTAATTTGAGGTTATGTAATTCACTTACGAACACTTAATGGGCAGAACATACAGTTTAGAAGGTCTGCCATTACCATTGAATGAATGTAATTTAAATATAAATATGTATTATCCACTTATACAGGGTTAAATTCTTCCAAAATATTTAAAATCTACGTATTGAACAGGTTTATAGCTAAATTTCTGTTATCCGTCTATTCTCTTAACCGTCACACTCCCGGTCCCGAGAGTGATGGTTAATCGAGGTTCTACTGTACTACATACATATAAGCTTCATTTGGACTGAGCATGTTTTTCATTGATATGTTCATCTTAAATCAAATTTTAATTTTTACTTATTAAAAAATGTAAATTCCAAAGAAGCATTATAAGAAAAGAGTGTCAATAAAAAGGAAATTGCTTAAAAGGAAACTCCTTCTTTGATTGATAGTTTTTAAAGAAAATAACCATGAGACTTGTGATTTTGATAACCCAAAATTAATGACATGGAATTCAGTTCCCAGCAAAATTCTTCCATTCACATTAATTTGGATTCAACGTCTCTAGCTTTCGTTTAGAGAATTTAATTACACCTTTAATCATAAAAACCAAAATATTTTACACACTTATAACAGAGATAAGAAAATATATCGCCTACCTGTAGTCCCGTATCAGCAACTGGCCTCATCGTGTGTTTAAATGCCCAAATAATTGAATCCAAGACTAACTTAAACTGTGGGGGAGGGATGCTCAGGAACGCGGGGAAGCAATGGTTATTCACAGCCTGCAACAAACATTACAATCAGTCTTCAACACAAAAAGTTTTCAACACATGTAATATAAATAAAAATTTGTTCGCAGCCTTTGAAACTTATTTATAAAAGGTTTGTCATTTAAAGCTAAAGCTTACATCAGAGGTTTTAATTTTTGAAAGAAAAGGAAAGCCAGCCAGCTTACCTTAGAAAGGTAAGGTTAGTCCCAAACGGGATGAAATATTGTGATTTTCAGGTGCTTTTGTGTTCTATGGCCTTTCTGGATACTTTCAAAGGTAAGCAAGCTATCCTTGTATTCCCAAAATTACAATGTTGGTCTTGAACCTTTCATGCAAAAAAAGCTTCAGAGGTTTTAAGTTTTCCTTTGAATTCTGATTGAAGGTAATATACAAATACTCCCTAGTAACACCCCTGTGTGCGAATATTCAAACTTCGAACTTTTTCGAATCGAATATCGTGATATTCGATTCGATTCGAGATTGCAAAGAAGTTCGATATGACCGAATCGAATATTTAAAGGACTGGCATAAAATCAAAAGTAGGTAAAAACGTTCCCATTTTCAAAATAAAAGTACGTTTTTTTAGTTGCAAACAACTACGAATCCATTTTTTACATCAGAAACAGCTGCGTCCTCACGTGGACAGACAGCAGATGAATAGCTGCTTTAAAATAATACTGACATCGCAGTTTTGCCACCAAATTCCCTCTGTCGTGTTGATCAGTCGTGCAGTACTTAGGTTAACATACTGCACAATACCCGACGCGACAACGAATTTTTTCGTAAGACAAATTCTAGTATCACAGCATTATATCATATAACAAATAATAGTCCATCCTTCATCAGTTCTGACTCGACCAGTATCCGATACCGACGAAACATCAGTTGAGTTGTTGAGTTGGTAAAAGAGAGAATTATTGCAATCAAGACCAATCAGAGTTCACCGATGACCGACAGTGTCCAGAGTCGCCTTCAGTTGCCAAAACCCAAAACGAAATACCCCGTAAATACCCCATAAATAAATAGTCGTGTTGGTGTTTCGTACGACTTTTTCAGGCCGTAAATATCTTAAACGGAATCCGGGATCACCATCGCTTCCAACTTTGATACGATGAAGTACAATAATTTTGGGCTGGCAAAGAGTTGGCGGACCTGTTTATTATTTTCTTTTCGTTTTCGAATTTCGTCGTCGTTCGAAACTTCGTCTGCTTTTGCTTTTGAAGTTTAGTTGTTAATAATCACTCGAGAACGTCTATCGCGTGTTTGTTTCAATCACTCAGATTTCTTTATTTTTCAAATAAGCAATTACGTAGAAATAGAAACGTTGAATGATCAAAAATTGGTTTTATTTTGTTGAAATCTGACGAATCAGGCGGAGCGTGTTTGTTTTGATACGTGATTAAAATGGTCATTTTTAGATAACGGTACAATGTTGGTTTGACAACTTAAGCCTATGATAATAATTAATGAGTTTCTTGCTGTTTATAATGTAAAACAAATAAACTTTGTTGTAAGTAAATGGCAATTGTAAACTATCTTGAAATTTAGGTTAAGTTTACTGGTCTGACTTATTATTATTTTATAGCATTACGCCTACTTTAGGAGAATCAAAATCTTTGTTCTCAGGCATTAATGCACAAGTACAGTTCGCGCATTATACCTCCGGCTATGACAGAGTCAGCTGGTTGCAAGGCGCGGGGGGGAGAGGGGGTACTTTTCTGAAAATATTTTGTTCTACAGCCCCACTGTGTGTCAAACGCAGTGTTTACCAAAATCATATGTTTAAAATATCATATGATACGGTTAGTAGCGTAGTGGTCATAGCCGGGGATAAAATGCGCAAACTGTAAGATTGTAAGGGTTTCTTCAAATATGAAGTAGTTGGTGCACCAAGTTTTATATGTAATTCTTTGGTCTATCCCTTAAGCCTAGTCCCTGATCAAATAATTTATTGGTTCATTAAAAGGAAAAGGAACAAAGGGATGCAGAGGCCTAAAAGTGAACAAATTTAGGTTGCAGTAGAATGAAAAGGAATTGTTAAGTAGCCAAATCCTGAAATTGCTACTATAGGCCTAATTATGCTTATTCAAATGAATATTACCTATGCTTAAGGGGAATCAATAAATTTTTTAAATTCTTAACAATTGATTAGTTGTACCTGTACCTCAGTAATTGATATTTGACCTATATTATTTTGACTGGATATAATGCTATTAATATTTAAATAAGATAAATACAGGGAGGGGAGGGAGAAAGTAAGGACAAGAGTAAAAAACACAATGAAATAACACTTTTGGTTTGATAACATTATATTAATTATTGAATAGTTGCTAAAAAATGCTTGGTAATTTGCTGAGTACATTAGGTTTGCTGCGAAAGGGTATTTATACTTACATACTGCGATTTAAAATTTGATCTCATTTGAACGAATAACCATTGACATAAATATTCGTTTCGAAAATATTCGATATTCGGAATAGTTATAAACTATTCGATTCGAACCAAAAAATCACTATTCGCACACCCCTAACAAATAACTTAAAGAAGTAACTGTTTGACTAAGAAAACCGTTTCATATAATCTGATTTAATTTATTTACTAAAGGGACAACTGTTTAACACGAGAAACTAAGTTCAGGTTGTCCTAATTTAAATGTATAAACTTTTTTACTGGTTGACCATTAGTTTTCTCTCTGATGGAGTAATTAATTTTTACTTATCGGGGTCGCCCTTAAAGGACAAAATAACAATCATCTTTATTTCAAATGTTAAGCATCAAGCTGAATTGAATCATTGACCCTAAATAGATGCCAGCTGAATAATGTCCCTTTTCTTAACTGCAAGAAAATCTTATAAAAAGCGATACAGAGCTCTTAGTTTATGGTCTATGCAAAAAAAAGCCTGATCACAAGGTCCTTAGCTGCCCCGACACCTTTGGGAGAGTAAATAAAAAAAAATGAAACATTGTGACAAGATTTTTAATCAACCCTTTGCGATCGGATTGGATATTTGCTGCTATTCCATGGCAATCGCACAGTCGGCCAACATGAAATCCAACGAAAGCTTGGGTGTCAAGCAGGACTGGCCAATAAGTGCTAATAACATTTGTTTTTGTTTCTTTTTCTAAATTTTGTGATGCCTGTAACAATTTAGTGAGGAGTTATTAGCTAAATGTTCAGCAGGCTTGCAACATTGAATTGTAAAAAATCCCCCACGATAACACTGCAGGATTTCAATGAAAACAATTGATTCCGAGCTGATGGGCATGCCAAAAATTCCGAACTAACAAGGTGAGTCGCTATGACGAATGTCAAGCTGACATAGAATGGGGCTTGGCCACTAGAGCTGGCCGTCTGATCGTTGGAACCAAGCCATACTGAAATTAATTCCAACTGACTATTGATTGCAATGTGGCCACTCCTGTTGTCCTTACGATCGCAAAGATTTAACAAAATACAAACGATAAATCTGTTACAGAAAACCACAAGATTGTTGAACCTTATCAACTCTTCAACAACTTTTCACCCTAACAGCTCACAAACTATTTCACCCACCTGTAATAAGAGGAAAAAGTACGTCCTGTGTTCCGGGTACTCTTCAAAGTCCTTGTTGATCATCTCGAGCGTGCACTCGAAGACGGCGTCGAAGATCTTGGGCACTTCGCTGGTGATGTGGCCCTCGAGTTTGTTGACAATGGTGGACATGGCCAGCAGCACCTCGGGCTCGCGCGCCGCCGGCACCGCGCAGCGGTTGTAGTCCATCAGCACGGCGTCCAGTAGGGGCGGGATGAAGCTCTCCAGCACCTGCGGAAAACTCGAGTCAGTTCCCGGATACAGGGTGTCTACTGTATTAACATTAACGAGTACTAATGCAGCACGCTTACATGATGGAGGGGATTTCAATTTCAGGGCTTAGCCCCTTAACCGCCGCGCACGAGTTAACTTATGGTAGTATTCTGTACGCGCTACCGCCACACATGAGATATCTCATTCGTCACCCTTGCTTCGTTAACTGCCACTCCCAAATATACTCGGATTTGACATTCTCAGCTGATTATTTCGTTATTTTGTTGGTACAACTGTTCTGCTAGGTTTTTTAGCGAATTTCCCCTATAGGGAAGAAGCTATTACCGTAGGTCTCATGGTAAGACCTAAGCTCGGGACCACTATAACTTTTCGTTTTGGGGCCCCCAGAAGCAAAAAACACTATTCGTTCGAATTTATATATATATATATATATATATATATATATATATCTATGTGTCTGTTAGCACGATAGCGGCCGCAAAAATGGTCCGATCTTCATGAAATTTGGTACGGACATGTAAAGTGGTAATCAATTGGACGAGTTCGTGAACCAGCCCGATCGGACCACCGGAAGGGGGGGTAAAGGGGGATAAACCCCCCAAAAAATGGGTTTTTAGAGTTTTTTACATAGAAAAATAAAATTTATCCAATTTTTGTGGCCACCATTGAATTCAGCTCAAAAAAACAAACAAATTAGTGTTTTGAAACACTGCTCTAAGTCCATTGGTTACCGAGATATTGAAAGTGGTAAACACAGTACGTTGTCCCAATGTTAACCTTATGGGAAATAACTAAAATTCTATATCTCGCTTATTTCTCAACATATCTCAATAAAACTTGGTAAATAGCTTCTTCTAGTTCAGATCTACTAAATATTGAATTAAAACCACCCAGTTTTAATATACCTGTAGCAGCACACCTGCATACTCATTCCCCATGTTATTTTTATGGAGCTTACAAAAACATGTCAAATCTCGCTATCTAGGATTGAAATATGTTGTTTTGCATTTGAAATTCGCTGAGTATGCAGGTCTGCTGCAACGGGGGTATTTCAATCTACCACTGTACAGTTGACCCTCACGAGTGGCAGACCATTTGGTGCTGCACTCTAAGTTAGTGGATTTTTCTGGAACTGCGGCCACGCCACAAGTTCTGCAGTATCGCGCTCGTCGCGTTGAGACAAAAACCCCACGATTTGGTGTTGCACTGATCTCGCGGGGGCAAATTACTCTGCGCTTAGGGGTTAAACTGCTTATTCTAAACCCAAAAAACCCAAATTTTAGGCTCTAAGCCTTTTAGGTAAACGTAGGGCTCCCAATTTATCCTCCCCAAACTCACTGACCAATCAGAATAATGAAAAGAATATCTCTACCAACACTTCCAACTAAATCAGGTAATACAGGGTTCCAACTCAAACTGAATTTAAAAATTCACGGCTCTTTCATGGTTTTTAAGGTCCGAAAATTACGAAATTTACGGTCTGAATATAGCAAAACATTTTGCCGCCCGCACAGTTTCAAAGAGAATAACAGGGTGGGGGGAGGGGGGGGGTAGCGAGGGAAAACTCGGCAGACGCATAGTGCCGGCGGCGGCGGGGCCAGCACAACGGAGAAGTAATTTTGAACTGCACACCAATATAATTAAACTGTGTAAAATTGTAGGTAAAACGAACTATACTTGATGGAAAAATAATTTTAAATACAATACAATTAAATAAATTCTAACTATTTCACAAAATACGATGTGATTTTAACATTATTGATTAATTAAGAAAACAGAAAACATTGTACTGGCGATTGCGGAACACACACGCAACTTAAATATTTTTTAATTTTTAACACCATCCTCTCTTCCTTCCTTCCTTTCTTCCTGTCTTTCTGCTTTCTATCCGCCTACACAATGCGCAGAGTCCAGTGCGCACTGTCGCACTGTATGTTGCCATGACAACCGTGTGTCGTCATAGCAACGAGCCAATCACGCACTGCGTTTTAAGACAACAAACGGCCGTGTAATGAAAGACAATATGATAGTCTGCGCTTGCGTATGTTGCCAACCTTTCGATGAATATTCGATAGTTCATTTATTGCGTCTTGACCGAGTTGAAGTTCGTGATTATTAGGCTTACCATAAACTTTCAGAGACAACCCCGGACACCAAATGAAAGGGGGGGGGGGGGGGGGAAGAGGAGGACAAGGAAATTAAATAGTATGGAAAAGTTTGGTTCGGTGTAATTCTAAGGGTCCTGGCAGACGGGCTTCTTTTCTGCCGTTTTTCACATGATCGTTTCTTGAATAATGATTGGTTAAAAACTATGATGAAGGCCTTGTGACCAAGCATAAGAGCAGTTGGGCAGTTTTCGCCCAACGAATTAGCCCGTCGCCAGCCGAGACCCTTTGAGTGATTCTTATTGGTGAAACCATAAAAACTCTCTTCGTTTCGTTCAAAATTTCTTTTGTTTAGTATAAACTTTCTTAAAAACTGCTCAAAACTAATTACCAATTCATTTATTTCGGGCGTTTTCCTCTATCTTTCACGCAGGCTGTCTAAAACCCCGGACAAAGTTCAACCCCGGATGCGAGCCTGAATCCCGGACTGTCCGGGGAAATCCCTGACGTATGGTAAGCCTAGTAATTATCAACTCTCGAGGTGTGCGGATAGTGGCCATCACACATTCACATGTATAAAGTGTATAATTAATGGTGTTTTAGGCATCTCAGGGACCAAAACCAAAGTTATCATGAGACAATTTATCATTTCCCAGAGAGAGAAGGAGAAACCAGGGTGCATCACTTGATGCACCCTAGACTGAGATGGTCATTAGACCACTCAATCTAATCCGAGATGAGCCTCAGTATCTCCTTCTTTACAACTCTCATGCTCTTGATGAGCAACTGTTCCACCCTAGACGGCTCTCTGGCTGGTCTATACCAGTACAAAGGTTGACAACGGGTAAAGTAATAGGAAGCTGTCATTGTATTAGGAAATCTATTGGCTGTCCTGATCAGCTTACTTTTCATCTTGGTTCCTCCTTGTGTCTCTGGAAACATTGATCCCTGCCTGAATTCGGTTCCCCAGTCAGGTCTGAGCCCTGGAGGGAGTTGTGTATTGTCCTGGCTTGACCATCTAGGAGGGGATGAGGGACCAAGTTCAGAGTGTTTGCTAGTCTGGAGGGCGATTTGACCTGGGCAAGTCTTTTCACAATAAGGAGAGCTCCCAGGCAGTAGTACTTGTCTGAGAATGCTTGAAAGATCTCAAGTTAGAGGGTGAGTTGTCTTAGGAAGAACCAGAGGGATGTTACCTCTCTCCCCAAGGGAGTCTTGCCAAGCTGGCAATGCCAAGAGGGCTTTCATTCCTCCAAAGTCTAACAGTCTAACCACTGTATCACGTACCTAGCAACGTTAAAACAAACACAACACTACAACAGACAACTTACGATGGCGTGGTCGTTGGACCGCTCGATCCAGTCGGAGATGAGCCTCAGTATCTCCTTCTTCACCACCCTCATGCTCTTGATGAGCGGCTGCTTGGTGACGGCCTCTCCGTTGAGCGTAATCGCCGATGTGATGTTGGCGCTCATCACCTTGTACAGGTTCAACATGTCCAGGCATATCCTTCCCAGCTGGAATATGTTGAATTAGTGATTACTGCATATCCAAACAAGATAAAAACTTATAATTAATGATTAATTGTGTATACAACTGAGCTAAAAGTGCGTAATTAGTGATTAGCTGCATGTGTTTTCCAGCTAAAAAAAATTACTATCAGAGATAAATTATCCAATAGAAAATTGAAAATTGCATTGCTAACCAATACCTAGCAAAAAATGGCTGCTGTATGTTATTTATACAAATTATATTTCTGCTACCAAGGTGATGTTTGATAGTCGCGATTCAACTTTTTTACTGCACAAACGTGAACCTTCTTCTTCTGCTAGTGAACAAAGTTTTACACAAAAAAAAACATTTTTAGCTACTGACAACATTAACTGCATTGTTGGACATTGTCCAAGAAGTCCAAGATGCTGATCACTTGGCCAGCAAAACAAAAAAAACTCCTTTTTGTTTGGTCTTTGGAATCAGCTTTAGTTCAAAATGTCTCCTCATTAAAACTAAAGCCTAAATAAACTCATTCATACTTTTAAAATATTCTTCATAAAGGACTGAAACAAAAGATATGTAATGAGGTCATTTACCTGAGTGACATACGGGTGGCCTAGGGCTTTGCACGCTCTGACGTTCGTCTTGAGAATGCTGATCAGCTGTTTTACAGCGTCAGGTTCTTTCAGGACGTCCACATTCTGCAAAGAAGAAGAAAATGGTTGTTAATTAGATATCACATGGCAATATGACCAATTAACATAAACATCATCTACCTCATCTACTAATTCATCTACTTGTCGTTAGTACAATTTACTGTACCTCTATTATTAGGCTAGTTAAAAAAATTTTAAGAAAAATCAGAAGGCTTAGGTACAGCCCTATAAATTATAATTTATTTGGAGCATTACATCTTGAGCAATTTAAACCTGAAGCAGTGGTAAGTTAAGATATGGTTGAGTGGCAAACCAAAATATTATGTTGTGGCACACAATAAAAGCAAATATTTAACAAGGAGTTAATCCGTGCTTGGTTGAATTAGTAGGCGCAGCCTTCTAGTATTTGCAAGCTGATTTCTTGTATTTTTATGTTTTACAAAAAACCATGAAATACCATGTATTGTCAATAACAAAACCATCAATAAATATGACTAATAGTAACCCTATTCAACCCAATCCTCAAAACCAAAACCCATATCTCAAACCAACCAAAATGTTTACAATCAATACCTTTTCGCCCGATAATTCCCTTAGATAATCTAACTTGTCATGACTCTGTGATAAGGTATTTCGCATCAGTAATCTGTTTATTTTTCTTTCAAATACAAGGTATAAACAATGTGAGTTAATCAAACATATTGCACGATAGTGAATTGATTGGAGGAATTATGGTTTGGATCCCTTGTTAAACTGTAGGTTCCTTATTTGCCACACGCATAGGTCTTTGACCCATGTGAGGTTTTACAGTACACCTCGGATTATCCGGACCTCACATTATCCGGACCGGTCCATCCAAGAAATTGAAAAATTAAAATACGGCAAAAACGTGATATTAGTCAGTTTACGAGTGAAATTTAATACATTACCGTACGCATTTAGAATCTCAATAGTTGAAGGAGACTTATTGCCTAAGCAGTACATTACGGATTTTCGTGATCATAGTTTTCTGGTTTGTTACTTGGGGTGCTAGCAGTAATCAGCAAAGGCGTAGCGCACAGCAATTTTGCAAGCTAACTGCTGTGACTTGATGTGTCACGTTATTTTTTTAAGAAGAGTTAATGTATTAAGTTTTGAGTTACTTGAAGTTTTGTCATGATTATTCCAAGTTTGAGATGTATGCTTTGAGTTATGATTATTAATTCTTAATACTAAATATTCTAAATTCTAAATTCTTCTTTAAATATTCTAATCTGGTCAAAGACCAGGTTTTTAGGTTTGAAATAAAAATTTAAAACCTAAACCTTAAGTACGGTAAAAGTTAACATTGTATTCTTGTGACTAATAGTGAAGTTTCATTCTTAAAGTTTCAAAATTAATTCCCGGGAAAATTTGAAAGACTAACATGATGTTGTAACTGCCTTGATACGCCGTTTGCATTATTAATTTAGCAGGGGCTAAGGTACGCGATCGCTATTTAGGGGATATTGTAATGACCTCGGATTATCCGGATATTTTGTTATCCCCATCGGTGTTCCGCCACATTAATCCGGATAATCCGAGGTGTACTGTATTTAATTTTTTTATTATAACACTGCTTATGTTATTATTTCTGGAAATAAAGAATTATTTGATTTTATTTTATTTTGCCATTGTACGGCTATTAAAAGTCCTGTTTAAGGAACATGTCTGCCTTAAGACTACAAGATCGTACCAAACATCTCTCTTGTATACTTGGCTTATAAAAAAAGGTATTCAAACGGTATATATATTTAAGTACATCAAGAGTCGCTTACCCTCGCTGCTTGACTTATGATGGAGTCCCAGCACTGGTTGGGCAACATCATGTACTTCTCTATGAGGAGCTCCTGCTGCACCGAGTCAGTCTGGGCACTGATCATGTATCCGACCGCTTCGTAGAACGTGTGGACCTGAACACCGGGAAATGTTAGGAAATACAAAGCTTATTGCGCAGCTTAGCAAATAATAATGATTTATCGTAATTAGGATTTACTCTATGGAATTCTCGTTAACGAATTCCAACCCCCCGGGGGGAAAACGATGCAACCCCCGGGGCACCCCCACAATAATAACATTGGCTGCTGCCTAGTGCCTTTAATCTCATTCTCACACTCGTGAGCTCATTGCAGTGATTATAAATTACAACTGAAGAAGTAATTCGTTATATGGAAACTTGATTTAAAAGAAATTAGAATTTAAGTCCTGACACTATTTAGTAAATAATGTACATGTCAGCTTTCTTTACTGTTTGCAAGCAATCGTCAAGTTTGTCAGAACCAATAAATAACATGCATGTAAAAATAGATCCAATAAAAACACACACATACAAATACAAATAGTTTTACTAGGCCTAAGTCGGAATCATTTCTGTTTCTTTATACAAGTCAATATTATGTACCTGACTGCAGCTTTTAACTCTTGTAATATATGTAGGGAAAATCAGAAGTTTGAAGAAATTTAAAGAGCTTAAGTTTTTATCACTAGGCTGGTTCTTACAAAAATGAAATCTACACCTAGAAAAGGCAAATTCCCACTAATTTTTTATAAATGTGGTTAATTCGAGAGGACAATTTTTGGAAAATTTTGCCAGGGAGTATTAAGAGGTAAGGACATATCTCCTAAAATAAATTAAACTGAGGATTCTAAAATGAATGTTATTGAAAAAAAAATCTAACCACACTAAATACAATTTTTCCTTAAAGTTGCAGACAAGAAGAAATGTAAAGTAAACGAGGCGGCCCGACTACAACTGGCTGTCAAGTTATAACTGGTGGTGGTAGTGATAATGATGAATATATAAAGTTATAAGACGGCTCATTGCAAAATTGATTTACTCTTGATGACTAATGAATTTATAATAAAATAATTGCATTGTAAACATACTTGCTGGGTTTGGAGATCACAGATGATGGTGCTAATACTACCGAGAATTTCTTCAATGAAAGGCATTACTTCCCCGACTTGCACTGTTACGAAATGTCTTTTACACTTAATGGCTATTTTTATAAAAGTATCACATGCCATATCTTGCACACCGTCATGCGTTTCTGAAAAATAAATAAATAATTATTGGTTTTTGCGATACATTTTTAAGACATTGATATTCAAGATAAAAATTAATCATTCCTCAACTCACCACTGAAGGTTCTATTACAGTAAATAATCACATACTTTGTATTTGATACCTTGATTACCATACTCTGGTATACAACTTACTTTAAACAGTAATCTGTACAAAAACTAAGTGAAACCTAAGGCCAATAGATTATTGTGGAAAAAAAGCTATTTTAAACAACGTTCTAAAAAAAAGCCAAGATCAATTGATTATTATCACAGTCCATTCATCAGTAAAAAAGAATAAATGGAGGAGAAAAATTTGTATTTCGGGGGGAGTAAAATACGGAATTGTCTGCCTCATAAAAATCGTCACCCTCACCAAGCCTCGAGCGCAAACATTTTCACTTATGAGACGCATGTACCATGTACTCCCAAAACGCATAAATATAGTATATTACATTACTAGGCCGGAAAGTACAATTTTGTTGGATGAGCATGATAGTTCCTGAGCAAGCAAAAGCGAGTGCTGTATTTTCATGCGACTACGTAAAACTTTCCACCCGTGTTACATACAATACTTTTCATCATACTGCTCAGAAAAAAAACATATTTTCAATCATATCGTAGTCCTTGCATAAACCAATACATTTTCCGATTAAACCTGACCTATAACAAACAGAACAAACATTTGCTAGGTACTACTGCCAGTGCTGCCACTACATTTCTCTAAAAAGTAACCAATAAACAAAGCATTAAACGTCATTTTGCTGCAATCAGCTCATTGTTTACTTCCGTTTTTCCGGCTAGGACGGCACAAAGTTTTCGCCAACCTAGGACGGCAATGGGTAACTTTAGGGCCAACAAAAAGGACAAAAAGGAACTGAAAACTGATGTTTCTGAGTCCGTACGATGAAAACTATTTTTCATATAATTTATATTTTAAACATGTGCAACTTTAAAAACAACACCACTCACCGTGCATGAACTCAAACAGCTTATTAACGACGGTCTTGAGGAACTTCCAGTGGGCGCGGAGGAAGCGCGGGTACTGGCCGACCACGTACATGATGTTACTCGCGATGATGGCCTTGTTGTCCTTGCCCTTCTTCTGCTCGCAGAGCCCCAGCAGGTCCTTGATCACCGTCACCAGGAACCTCTTCTCGTCCTCCTCGTGCAACGCGCCAGAGATACTGCCGATTGCCCAGCACAACTGTGGAAAACGCCAGTTTTTAATATATTTTTAGTATATTTTAAATATATTTTAGTACATTTTTAATGTGTTTTAAATATATTTTTAATATACTGTATTTTAAATATTTTGTATATTAAAAAAAATTTTAAACACATTTTAAATATTTTTAAAATATATTTTTAATAAGTTATATTTTAAATATTTTTGTTGCTGTGACAGCTTTATCATATTTCATTACTTAAAAATATCAAAGTATACATCTACCTACCATTATTTTGTATAACTAGTTTAACTGTGATTACTGACACATTTTACATGATCTAACTCCATATAGTATCAAAGCGATACAACAATTCTTCCTCCTTCTCATATAAAAATAAATTATAGTACTATTCAAATAATTTTTTTTAAGATTCACCATGTGTGTAGTTTTCAATGGACGCAAACTAAAGTTTGCCCACAAATACCATCATTAAGTCCACTTTATGACACAAATTTTATTTCATATTGTTTGCAGAGGGATATGCGCATTGATTGTTGTCACTCAACAAGAAGAGTTGGTCAGAACGGTGATTGTTCGCTTAATTTCTCAAATATTTATTCTCAGACTCTTTTGATGTCTTGAATACATAATGTTAAATTCACCATTTACAGACCTTTCATCCTTTAAGAACAACCCCTGAGTCACTCAATTTAAGCTAGATTAGAGGATGATCAGAAAGAAGGGAGATAACAGGGTGTTCAGAGGGAAGTAAGCCAGATTAGAGGATGTTAAGAGGGAATCAAGCTAGATTAGAGTATGTTAAGTAAGGTAGATTGGAGGTATTTAGAAGAAGATCAGAAGAGAAAGAGGAATTAAAGAGGTACAGTAGACTCTCACTCATCCGGATCGGTCTTGTCCGGACTCTCGCTAGACCGGATCGGCAATCGTGATTTGTTTTTTGCGGCACAGTATTATCAAATAAAAACGTAACTAACTTTACATTTCAACGCCTTCATTTATTGTGCGAGCAAGCCCGCATCACATTAATGGCATACATTTTGCGTCTTCAGGCGTTCTTTACAAAACCTGTAGCAATAATCATATTGGCGCCATTTTGGGAGAGAGAAGGGGCATGTCACTAACCTCTGTCAGAGAGTCTGCTACCTGTCAGTCTGACTGTTGCGTCGCGCGCGTACTTAATGAGTTCTGTATTGTGATAAAATGAGTTGTGATTATTTTACTCCTGTGATGTTTATTCTTGATGTACTGTACTGTAAATAATTTATATTTACAGTATGGTAAATTGCTTTATTTTTTACAGTTCCCGCAATAAGCTACATTATTATCAATAGTACAGTAGTTCTATTGTAATATACAGTACAGTAGCCGACTGTAATTTATTACGATGAGTTGTAACTTGATTTAGACGCTCCCGTTTGCATTAGCGCGTTTTGACGAAACCGCTCGCCGTAATGGCAAAATTTACGAATATTTGCTCAACTCTCGATGGTCCGGATTTTTCGCCACATTAGTCCGGATGAGCGAGGGTCTACTGTATTAGGTATTAGAGGATTTAGAGCATTAGAGGAAGATGAAAGTAAGCTAAATTACAGGATGATCAGAAAGAAGTTAGTAAGCTAGATTACAGGATGATAAGAAATAAGTGAACAGAATAAGATGATGATAAGAAAGAAATAATCCAGATTAGTTGACGATCCGAAAGAAGTAAGCTGGATTAGAGAATGATCACAAAGAAGAGGTCTCACATTTCAATCAGCGCTCCGACCATCCACTCACCGTGTTGAAGTTCTTCCATGACCACTCGGTGCCGTTGACCTGGTTCTGCAGCTTCTCCGTCATCACTCGCTCCGTGTCCTCGTAGTCCAGGTGGGTACAGGTTTATCTATCTACCACCTATCCACTCACCATGTTGAGGTTCTTCCACGATCACATCGGTGCCGTTGACCTGGTTCTGCAGCTTCTCCGTCATCACTCGCTCCGTGTCCTCGTAGTCCAGGTGGGTCAGGTAGACGAACGTCTCCCTCATGTTCTTGTACAGGTTTATCTATATACCACCTATCCACTCACCGTGATGAGGTTCTTCCACGACCACTCGGTGCCGTTGACCTGGTTCTGCAGCTTCTCCGTCATCAACTCGCTCCGTGTCCTCGTAGTCCAGGTGGGTCAGGTAGACGAACGTCTCCCTCATGTTCTTGTACAAGTCTATCTATCTACCACCTATCCACTCACCGTGTTGAGGTTCTTCCACGACCACTCGTGCCGTTGACCTGGTTCTGCAGCTTCTCCGTCATCACCCGCTCCGTGTCCTCGTAGTCCAGGTGGGTCAGGTATACGAACGTCTCCCTCATGTTCTTGTACAAGTTTATCGCGTCCGTGTCCTTCATGAACTCCCGCACCACTTCTCCATTCTCGTTCTCCACCACCAACACTTCCTCGGGCCTTGGCCATTCGACAGATCATTATATAGCGGACCTGGAAAATGCGGTAGTGGTAAGTTTTGGTAAGTTGTAAAAATGTACAGCTTTGCATATATGTCCAGGATATAAATAACCAGAAAAAGCATATATGATTCAACTCGCAAAAATATTTGTAATACTATTAACAATGTGATCAAAATTTTATTGAAAAACTGAGTTAAAACTTAACAAATCAATTTACTTAGAGCATATTAGTATATAATATTGTAATAAGTATATCCTCCCACTGATTCTTTTACCATAAACACATCTGATTAAAAAATATGACAAAATTGTTATTAGAGATATGAATTTCACTGGATGGTTTTCATAAAACTAAATATTTCAAGTAAGGAAGGCTTTCAATTCTTCAATCTATATTAGGTGTTTTTTTATTGTTAAAAAATCGATTTAAAATTAGCTTCCAAATTTATGGATTCATTGCCATGCAATCTAGTATTTTATAAGTACAGGACAACTATGAACGGCCCCTTGTCCTTGATCATCATCAGCAGTCTTGAGGACAAGTACAAGGGGAATAATACCTAACAACAAATTTAAATAATACCGGATTAATTGTAAAGGTGAGATTATAAAATTGATCCAGCAATTCCTTGATACCGTTAAACCATTATTAACTATTAAATATTGTAATTTCTCAAATAACAACATCTCATCCCAAAGGTATCTTTAATGAGTTTTAAAGCTTCTTGGTATCATAAACATGATTTTTCCAAGGTAATGAAAGACCTACATTATTTTCAACAATAAATACCTTAGTGAGAACCGGAGCGTAGAACTGTCTGCGGGGAGGGATGTTGGCGTTGAACTTGGCGTAGTTGGGCGTCTGGTTCGTGTAGGGGCTCTCTCTGTACAGATCCGCTGCCAAACCGTTCCAATACTCCAAACATATCTTGAAGATCTCGACTTCCTCCACCTCTGAGATCAAAACTAAATATTGCAAAGCCTGGAAACAGAAATAATTAGGTTGTTATTTTCGATGAGAAAAAGGTCATTGAGAAGTAAATGGGTAAAAACAATACAGTCAAATAAATTTTAAAATGGATTTTTCCAAATTTACTTAAAATAAGTGGTGCTAAAGAAAAAATACCCCCGTTGGAGCAGACCTGCACACTCAGCGAATTTCAAATGCAAAATAACATATTTTAATCCAATATAGCGAGATTCGACATGTTTTGGTAAGCTCCATAAGAATAACATGGGGAATGAGTATGCAGGTTTGCTGCTACAGGTATATTAAAACTGGCTGTTTACAATTCAATATTTAGTAGATCTGAGCTAGAAGAAGCTATTTACCAAGTTTTATCAAGATATGTTGACAAATAAGCGAGATATAGAATTTTACTTATTTCCCATAAGGTTAACATTGGGACAACGTACTGTGTTTACCACTTTCAATATCTTGGCAACCAATGGACATAGAGCAATGATTCAAATTACCAAATTGTTTGTTTTTTCGAGCTGAATTCAATGGTGCCAACAAAAATTCGATTAAATTTATTTTTCTATATAAAAAACTCTAAAAACACATTTTTGGGGGGTTTATCCCCCTTTACCCCCCCTTCCAATGGTCTGATCGGGCTGGTTTACGAACTCGTCCGAATAATGACTACTTTACACGTCTGTGCCAAATTTCATTCCAATCGGACCATTTTCACGAGCGCTATCGTGCTCACAGACACACACATATATATATATATATATATATATATATATATATATATATATATATATATATAAAATTTTGAACGAATAGTGTTTTTGGCTTCTAGGGGCCCCAAAACTTAAAGTTATAGTGGTCCCGGGCTTAGATCTTACCATGAGACCTACGGTAATAGCTTCTTCCCTATAGGGGAAATTCGCTAAAAGAAAATATTTGTGAACAACAAAAGAAAAAAATAAGTAACTCGGCATGTACCAACTATTTGCGTAATTTTCTTCGGCTAACATATTTCAAAACTTCAACTATACAATAACCACCAACTGTCTTTCAAATTACAATCTCAAAAAGAATAGGTCTAAATTGATTTCAATAGAAAAAAAAACATTTTTATAGTATTTTAAAGTCTGTAGCTTATACTTAAAAGGATCATCTTTTATCTATTTCTATATCTATCTATATATATAAAGGAGAAGGGGTTTCCTATCGGACAGCAAATCTCCAAAACTATAAGACCTAAAGAATTGAAATTTGGCACATGTGCTCCCCTTGGGTCTTAGATGCACAGTAAGAAACGGTTTTACAAAATTCCCAAAGGGTTTCGTCCTATGGTACTTCAAAGTTTTAATGTTGAATTATAGGGAAGGATATAAGGTCGTCATGGCAACCTTAAAAAGTATGACAAATCAAATCCTAAAACGACAGAGGAAGTTTTAATGTTTTTCCTCGGGTGAAACCGTGTTGATCAGCTAGTATTTATATAGTTTGAAATGCTTAGCTTGTACATACAATATAAAAATCACATTTATGGTGATGGAAAATTATAGCTTGTAAATATTAAGTCCAATCAGCTTACCAACAACAAGGTATCCGTCAATCCCTTCCTCTCCACTAGACTCCCATGTTCCTTCAAAAACGTGCAAAGAAACATGGCCAAATTCTGGATAAAGTTCTGTTCCGCGTCCTGCCCCCTCGCATACGCCTCTCTGATGTTGGTCTGAACCGGAAGCATCTGGAATCATTCATAACAATTGCTTAAACACTTCAAAACAAGTGGAAATCGAGGAAAAATATAACAGAAATGAGAGGAATCATCGGATAGCAAGTTGTGTCGCTACTACTTAGTATTTTGAGTATTTTTTCCCAATAAATTCTGACCAACAAGGCATGAAACATCTTTAACTGACACAGAATGCCTTGTATAAGGAGTAATGTGGTTAGTAATAAACCTAGAAAATAAAAATACAAATTATCTTTAAGACACAATAACATATAGAATGGCATATATGATGCTGCAATTCACATACCAACTTTACAAATCACAACAAATTTAGCAACTAATTGAAACACTTTGATGATGTGCTCCGTAATTTGACTCACAGGGTGGCCACTCCAAACGAATTTTTCCATTCCCAGTTTTCACGGGAATTTTCGGCCGTATTCCCGGTGGCAGGGGCAAACCCAGGGGGGGATAAAGGGGATATATCCCCCCAAATTTTGGAGAACAAAAATTTTGGACGAAAAGACAACCATTTTCGGCTATCACGACGCGACTACGATTTTTATCTACCGAGACGCAAAGACGCTTTTTGTATACCGTAACGCGAAGACGATTTTCGTTTCCCGCGACGCGAAGAATTTCGTTTACCGCGGCACGAATACGATTTTTGTCTACCGCGACGCGAAGACAATTTTCGTCTACCGCGACGCGAAGACAATTTTCGTCTACTGCGACGTGACAACGATATGTTATGTGCCTACCGCGACGCGATACTCGGCTACCGTGGAGTTTACCACAACGATGATATTCGTATACCGTGACGACTATATTCGCTTACCGTGACAACGATTTTATCTACCGCAACGACGATATTCGTCTACCACGACGACCTTATTTGTTTATCACCACATTAGTACAGGTGTTTGTGAATACCTAAATCCCCCCTTCCCCCTTTCTTATAGGATATCCCCCTCCCGAAATTGAATCCTGGGTTCGCCCCTGCCGGTGGCATATTAACTCCATAATAGTCGTCCCAATTGGTGACAACAGAGTAAACAATGTCTTACAGTTATTCTATATTAGTATTAAAATAATCAACCTTGTGGAAAAAATAGAATAGCCTGATAATTTATAGAGTTTAAAAAGGTTTAAACGCAAAAGGCAAGATGAGTTTCCACCGGCCGCTTGTACAATCAGGGTGTTAACGAAATCAGGCTATAATTCCCAGATATTTTACGCCGAAATCACGTATTTTACGCTGGGTAATAGATAATGCTTGAGCATACACAAAATAAACCACATTTTCATATTTGAATTTTTAAATTTCAGTGACTCGCTGAGGAGTCACGGTTAACCCAATCACGGAACCAATAAGGCCGTAGCAACAACAACGGCCGGCAATATTTTATAGCAGGCGGTATTCAACAATTCAACTAAAAGTAGGCCTAAATCAAAATGAGTCAGAACACGCAAATACAAGGCAATAAAACGTGCATGGTAGACGGCAAATCAGCATTGATCCTCTAATCACGCGGCAGCAGAGTGTTCGCCGTAGAACGGTTAAAAAATACTTGAAAATAAATAGTCCTCAAAAGTATTTGTCAAAACCACGTAAATGTAATCCAAATGCATTTTGTAACGTACCGTACGTTGTATGACACCAAGCGGAAAATTATTAAATTACTTCCTTATCGTATTCGATACTTAAAGGTAGCAGAATTATGAACCATATAAATTAGATAAGTGGAGTAAGACGAAAAAATATGGATATCGTTCGAAAACTTGACGAAGTAAAGGTACGCACTCGCCGACTATCGGCCTGTCTTGCTTCACATTGCTGTCCGCCCAAATTCACGTTTCACAAAGCAGTGGCAGTGGCAGTCGCTAATTGGCCCGACGCAATGACAACACTTGGTTACCATGACAACCTGCTATGCGCACTATATTATGCGCCATCCGTGTGGTGGGGGTGGGGGGAGGAGAAAGGAAGGAAGAAAGGATGAAAGGAAGTAAGACAAAAAACTTCGGTAACCAGAAAGACAACGAAACAAAATTGATATTAGATGTTGACTCTCGCACCCGATTTTGTACTGATTTCCCAATTCTAACCAAAGTTGAACTAAACACGATTTGAAGTTGATATTGAAAAGGTAAAACCCAATTCGTGACAATGAATAACTTCTGAAGATAAAATTTGCTGGTCTATCAAATATTTAATTTTGTTACACTAAATATACTCATTTTTGCGAATCGTCATGCCGTACACACGGCATGTGACAAGGTCACGTACAGATAAAAATCAAAAGGCAAGCGAATTTTTTGTTTGGAATTCATTGTTGGTGACTGTGAGTTTGTTTTGATTTTGATTTTTGCGCACATTTATTTGCCATTACTGTTTTTACTAATAATAAGTGATGGCAAATTACGGCAAAAATCACAATCAAAGTCACAATGCTATGCCGGTTCAAAAATTATTTTATGAATCGGACGCCTTTAAATTTTACGTTTAATAAATCTTTTAGGGGCAGGCGAATAGTGGGTTTTCATTTCGAGTCGAGTAGTAAGCCAACTACCCGAGTATAAGTTTAATTAACTAATCATGCAGAAAAACAAACAGTAAAGAAAACATAATGTGAGGTACTACACCAAAATAATTTCAAACACAATTTAAAATCTTCGGTACAAAGATAATTGTTCAGCATTATTAATAAATTACTTCAAAATTACGTTCTTCAGTGCAACCAAGAGTGTGGCCTTGGTATAACCCGTGCTTTTATCGACATTCGTCGAGCCGCTAGTCAATACGCATGAACTCCTGACCACTTTTTGTCGCTTTCTTATCTTCCATTTTCCCTAAGCCAAATCTGGCCGACACAAAAAAACCATTTTCCTGAAATAGGCTGCAGTTATAATAATTACAAACTGAAAAATACAATACTTGTATATTTCGTACGTCAATGACCTCGCGGTTATTCCTTTCAGAAAGACGGAAATCTTAGCCGGTAAAATTGATCCGCAGTTTACAGAATCAAACAACTGGACCATAACAAAACTCAAGTTCATTTGTACGTTTTGACAAGAAAATCGCCACAACTAAATAGAGGCATGAGGCATATTATAGGCCTACTTCTCGTAGAAATAGTGGCTGTTTTTCTTGCTTGCAAAACAGAATAATGAATTATAAGCTTATTTTTATCTTCGTCAGTTTTGCAACCGAGTTTGCGGTTATTCAAAGCACAACTAATCAAGAATCAATACCTAATAATAAAAATAAATGAAATCGTCTTTTTATGGAGAAGTACGTTATACGAATAAAAATTAACCCTTGGCGGTATAAGAGCGACTTTTTTTAAGAATAGGTACTTATCACTAATGATCCTTGACTGTACGTAGTAAATTTTCGTAGAAAACGTTTTATTTTAACCCCAATTCTTCTGCGTAGAAATTTGTTGTTCCATTATCTGCCTACCCCTCCCTCCCCTCAACTGCACTATTGCACCATCACTGTTGTCTGTCTGCTCCCCTGCAGGTGGACTGGGCAGAGACAACGTCATTCACTATCCTGTCGACCAACAATCTTCACCACAGATTGGCATTTACGCTGAGGGTGGCCCTAGACACTCTTTGCCGTCTTTCACTTTTTACTGACGCGTGTGTGATTCTGCTTCAAGCAGTTGCGCATTAGGAGTTGTATTTGGAAGTTGCTTAGCATAAAGATGATGAAATAATCTTGCATTTTTCGTCAACTATTTTAATATTGATTTGTTTACGGTATTTATTAATGTTCTTTAAAAAAATGGCGTTTTCCCGGATTTTGCTCGAGATTCACGGTTATTTCCCGGTTTTTTCACGGTTTGAAAAATTCCCGGCTTATTCCCGGTTTTCCCGAATTCCCGATGCAGTGGCCACCCTGGACTCAGCAAATCATCAGAATTTTTAGTTAAATTCAATATAAGAGGCAAGAGAGAGTGATAACAACATGAAAAAATGACTTTTCAATAGAGAACTCCTAATTCTCTGACCCCAAATGTATTTGGGATATGCATGCATATAACTAAGATCAGCCAATGAAGTAAACTCATTAAGATAGTTTGTTAGATTAAAATTGAATAAATTACCTGTTCAAGTTGGGTCATAGTTTGTGTAAAAAGTGTGATGAACATGGCGTCATAGTTGGCAACGGTAACTCCCGCAATCTCAGTCAAACATTTCAGTGTTACGTTTCTGAACATGGGTACGTTTAAAAACTGAAAAAACAAAACAGATCACTGATGAATTGAAATACAATGTAAAAGCTTCCAAATTGCTAAGAATAAGTAAATATGGATAATATTTTTTATCATTTCTCCATATGATAAAAAATATTATCCATCATTGTTCTGTGTTTTAAAATCTTTAAAACACAGAACAATGATGAACACAGATTTCATCCTGATATGTTGTCAAAATTGGCACTGAATTTATAAAATTTGTGTACTCATCAATGATTACACATCTGTCATTGGATGAGTGATTTAACAAATAAGTAGGCGAGTTTCCAAGTTGTCCACTATTGTTAGAATTTTGAGTTAAAATTGAAAAAGAAAGTTTGTTTCAAGTATTAATAACTCACACGCAACTCACATGATTATTTATTACATTAGTTAAAGTTATATATGAGCAAATTCTCAACAGGTGGGTAAGCTACATATATTTTTTTTTTGGTAATCAATCAAAGTCAAGTCAAAAATCATTTTCAAAGTTTATATTCCAGTGTAATTGAAAGTAACATGGGTTTATAAGACAGTTCCAACTATTAAAAAAATATAGAGGGAGGACAAACAAAGATTGCATTAAAACCAGAGTAGACAAGATAAAATAACTTATAAAATAAATTTTAGAAATATACCTTAAATATCAAAGTAGTAATCAGTTCTGTTTCAAAAATATATCCCAAAGGGATCCAGTTGAGAAACCTCAGAAGAGTCTCCAGTGTTGCTGCCACCAGTGGAGCATTTTGAGATTTATCCTGGAATCAAAACAAATTATTATGAATGTACTGACACATTATAAATTAAAAAACCATGTACACTAGATGCGATTTCATAGGTTTTAAATTTAAATTTATACGTTTTATTCACAAGTCAGCTGAAAAAATCCTATGTACTGGAAACCATAACAATAACATAACTTGATTGTTTTATGCTTTGGAAATATCCATGTAGCTACTTTAACTCTGAGCTGATGTTTGTGCTGAGGAAAAATTAAACTTATAACTCGAATTAATAAAAGGAAGAAGTATAAAATCTTTGTTTTTAGGCACTGTAAAAGCTATTAAGGTGGACTTGATTACCATAGGAAGTAATGTAAACTTGAACTTTGAATCCATAATTAAAAACTTTAATAATTTTACACTATTTATAGCTCATGAGTCAGAGTTATTGAAAATCTAAGAGAGAGCTTACGAGTTGAGGAATGAGGATAACAAATTTTTACTTTGGATTGAATAGTTAATGTTTGAATTGGTTACGGATTGATGAGAAGAGCTTCATATTGGATAACTTACCAAGACAAACTGACACAGTTGAAAAATCTGAGAGAACTCTGAACACATCGTGTCTTTTAAGTGCTTGGCCTTGGTTTGGGTTATCTGTCCAGAAGAAAAGTCAAAAACCTGTGAAAAAAATAAAATGCCAGTTTTGAAATTTACTCATTAAATGTGACTGTTCAAATTTTTCTTTGAAATTTATGCCTTTTTTAAGTAAGAAAAATCACACAACCACCTTTGACAATAAATCTATATACTTATTTATTGTGCTAGGATTTTTTTTTGTGATCAAGATTCCTCCTACAGTTTTTAACCGATTTTAATTATTTGGGTGTCATTGGAAAGAGCTCGGAATGAAGATTTAAGGAAAGTAACATTTAGGTAGTTAAGACCAAAGGAAAGAGCCCAAGACACCCTTTAACATTTGGATATGTCTTCAAGATTTAACACAAGAATTAATACTTTTCTCCGCAAGGGCATGTATTCTTACTGGAACTGTGAATGTCATTGCAAGCGAAGCTGCAACAGGAATATATTTTGAAAAATAATGTTGACTTAGAAATATTAAGTGTCAGGCCCCATGCCACTACAGCCTGCAGGATGGACGGCAGAGGTAACGGGAGGTAGTATAATTTAGAATGTATAATAGAATGTTCAAAATCACAATTAGTTGGATAAGAAAAAAAAACTTAAAGTAGGCCTTAATGAAAGTTTTTTTTTAACCTTGTAATGTTTAAAGGCTAATTCTAATAAAAAATAAGTAAAACTTAGATGTATTTGAACACTAGAAAGGTATTCAGATAGGTTTAGTTTGCAAATATTTTTGAAGTGAGAAAAATATTTCTACTTGATATTCCTTTCGCCACAAGTTCTAAATCAATGAAAGTAAAATAAAATTAATGATTTGGTTACCTCTTCACTGAGCAGTTTCAAGATGGCCATGTTATTTTGACACAGGCTCTCATTAGTTTTACTGGCTCCGACAATGTCTGTGATAAAAGTTTCCCAATTTTTGGGCCACTCCCTTTTGAGAACCTGAAAAATCAATATCAAATTACAATCAAAACACATGTTCTATATTAGTAATCAAGAAATTAATAGTTAATATGACTTTATAGCTTGAAGCGGGTCTAGAAATTGTTTTATGAAGAATTAAAAAACTGCTATCCAAAGATAAAAAGACAGTAAGCTTATTACCTGAACTAGAATCATGTTCAGCTTGTTCAAGTAGGTTTTCTCTCGTTCCATTGTTTCAGGGTCTGAAGAAGTTTTAATTATCAGGGCGACAATATACTTCTTGATACCTGAAAATACAAAACGAACATCCGAGTAAACATATTGTTCAAGTTGGAGGAGCCACATCAGTTTGGTGTTCATGAGAATTTATACACCAAACTTACTTTCTTTAATTACCGTACCTTAAAAAAGTATTTAACTGAACTATATTGAAGAACTATTTCGCAGTGTGGTATGGCTTTTTCAATTTTTATAAAACTTGTGTTGTCCAATTTTTAAGTTTTTGTCCATAACCAGTTTTCATTCAATAGCTATCTGAAGAAGAAGCCAGTGACTTTAAAAATTCATTTTAATTTTGTATTTTACGTTTTTTTTGTGTGCTCTTCAGGTGCTTTAACCACCAGGTAAGCCTGCTGATTCCCATAACTTACCCTGATTTCTTACGACTCAGGCTTAGAGCTCATACTTCACCAAAACAATGTCCAGTAGGGATCTTGAAATGAGCTTCTGTTATATGCAAGTAGCTACCGAATCTCTCTCTTCAGTAAAAATTGTAATATTCTTCCAACAATTATTACAAAACCAAGACGATCTTTATTTCCTCACCTTCACACTGGTTCCTGGGCAGCACTTTCCACCGCGTCTTGATGACCTGCTCGAGGATCTGCAGCGCGTAGTACTTGGTCTGCTGGTTGCTCGAGAACTCCAGGATCGTGTCCACTCGCGTCCACGCGTCCGGGTGTTCCTTCAGCGTCGTCAGGATCTCTTGAGCGACTCTTTGCTGGAAGTGGATTATTCATTTGTTTGAATGTTGGAAGGCAATCCGATTTTACAATAATAGCAAAACAATAGAGTATCACATAATATAATCTCTTGGGTATCAAAGATGTTTGCTAGAATTGAATTGTGAATGTGTAATCATGACTTGTGTTTAAACACAAATATAGAATATCGCACAATAAAGAATATCTTTGGGTATCAAAGATGTATTACGTTGGCTATTTAGTGTTAGGAGTAACATGAGCTATGCACACAAAAACAATTAATACTATTGAATTCCATTTATATGTTCAAAAAAACTCATAGGCATCAGTTCCTATTATACTGCATAAAATGCAGTATAATAGGTTTTTTACTGCATTTTAAAGTAGTAACTTTTAATACGTTGTGACAGGCTTCCGTGATCTAAGTACACATGATGAGACGAATCCCCACGATGGATACAAGATGGTTGTAGTTGGCGAAGTTTCGGACGCGATACAGCAGTCCATTCTTGAGGCGAGATGAGAGTAGACCGCTGTATCGTTTCCGAAACGTCAATAACTTTTACACTGAAGTTAAATTCTACATTGAAAATGACATTAATAGTCAAAGGTGAACCCATGATTCACATTGACCGAGAAGATTGGTTCAGGTGGGATTAAATGATCCGGTTTATCACACTACAATTAAAATTCTTTAATTTAATAGTAGTAAATTCATTAATTCTATTCTTCAATAGAAATCGTATCTTTTTGAAATATAATAGGCCCTAAATATAAAACTTTAAATAAATAAGTACTTGAATATTTCTATACTACTGCAATATAGACATAAATCTTAAGTAGAGAGATTTTGATAAGATAAACCTAGACTATGCTATGAAGTTGTTTTGTCTCAGCCTCTTACTTTGGTATAATTCTTGGAGACATTACTTCTTAGGCCTGAGTATCAAGGAGGTCAACCCTAACCAATGATGTTAATAAATTCACGCAACAAGACAGTCAATGCCTCCCTCTTTTATAAAAAAAAAGAAAAGAAGTAGGCCTATGGTAGCATGACTAAAAAATACTACTCGTAATTAATTGCAAATAAGGGGTGGCATGGCTAAAAAATAATTCTTTTAATTAATTCCAAATAAGGAATTTTTTAGATTAGCTCAAGTATAATGGATTCAACCATTGTGGGTATTAGCATTGACAATACACCTGTAATAGACTGCTAGCCCAATGGACAGGAATAGACGCAAAGTTTTGACGTAGTTCTGACAGTTCTCAATAGATAGCGCCTCCAGTAAACACATGTATTCAGCTAGGGTGTAGTTGAAATATAACGATAGGTAGTTACCGAGAATCAAAAATTTAACTGTACCATATCTAAGTTACTACCACGGTTTTTTTTTAATAAACCGCGTATCCATTTTATGTTTATAAGTAGAAATAATTTAGATGAATCGAGGACATTATTTTTGGCGATAAGGGTATTATTTATTCTGTCTAATTCAACAATCGCTCACTGGCGACAAGCTGCACAATACTGTTTACCGACCTCGATTTTCTGACCGCTCTCGCCAGGTAGCTCTAGCGTCTTTGCTCACATGAATCGCCATTAGGTTTTGCATCTATTTAGAATATATAAAATCAATGGTAAATTAGTTTTTAAATAGTTACCATATTTTTATATAGTTAAGAGGATCAATTTATAACAAACTCCTATCCCCGCCAACTTTATTTTTATAAATTAGCATTGATTTTTATAAATTGAGCACCATGACCTGGAACTTACCTGTTCACCAATTCCGGAGTACATGGCTCCGACGATGTTATCCAGCAAGTTTATGTCGAGTTTCTGGTTGAAATCCAGAAGTCTCGCAGCTTCTTCTGACAGGGTTGCCATGTTTAATCACTCACCTGGAATTAACACAGATAGTGCCAATCATTACTGCATGTAGGCTAACTGTATATATTAACATATCTGTGAATGATGAAATTTTAATTATAAAAGATTAGGCATAAAATCTATACCAAACAGATTAGTGTTTTAAGGTATTTTGGCTCACATATATGAATAACTCTTTGATTGTGGTTTTGCAGTCAAAAAACAGCTCCAACAAATTATCTTCAATTAATTTTTATATTAACAAACTTCCAATACATGCAAGAAAATGTTTAAGGCATTAAACCATTGCTTAAGCTTTGCCTGCAGAGGTCCTACATCTCAAGATGCTTCTCTCTTTGAAAATTTAATTTATTCTGAGGTAACTTAATCACTATTGTTTTGAGGTCAACTGTAAAACACTGTGTTTTAAAGCATTTCTGAATATAAAAGATATCCTTTTTTAATACATCAGTTCTTAACCAGATTCCTATTGTCACCTGTTTCTTAAAAGCTTATCTCCCAAAACAGTCTGTAAAGGCTTAACGGTTCTTGCTATCTTACCCCAGTATACTTAAAAAACATTAAACTTGTAAGAAAACGTTGCTGGTATATTTATTGTTTCAAGAGAAAGAAATGTAAACTTAAAACTTAACTAACCAATTAAAAACATTGCACTTTTTGCAGAAATTAGCCATCGCTGATCAGAGACTAAACAACTGTTAACTATTCAGTTAATAGTTTTGCAAATGTCTGCAAAATCAAAACAAGTAAACAAATATCAAACACTTACACTGTCAATCACACACCACAGTACAACTGAAACTTTAGAGCATAACTCCACAGAGGCAAAGGTTATTTGCAACGTCGGTCTGCTCAACCTGAAATAGACCAAAATAAATTAATGAAAATTAAAATACATTTTTAAGATAGTAACATAGAATGTACAAGAATTATCAAATGTCATGTGACTGAAAGAATAGACATAATAGAAATTTTCATTCTGATGACAGAAACAAAAAATACCCCCGTTGCAGCAGACCTGCATACTCAGCGAATTTCAAATGCAAAACAACATATTTCAATCCAAAATAGCGAGATTTTACATGTTTTTGAAAGCTCCATAAGAATAACATGGGAAATGAGTATGCAGGTTTGCTGCTACGGGTATATTAAAACTGGGTGGTTTTAATTCATTATTTAGTAGATCTGACCTAGAAGAAGCCATTTACTAAGTTTTACCAAGATATGTTGAGAAATAAGTGAGATATAGAATTTTTCTTATTTTCCCATAAGGTTAACATTGGGACAACGTACTGTGTTTACCACTTTCAATATCTTGGTAACCAATGGACATAGAGCAGTGATTCAAAATACTAAATTGTTTGTTTTTTTGAGCTGAATTCAATGGTGCCAACAAAAATTTGATAATTTTTGTTTTCATATGTTAAAAACTCAAAAAACCCATTTTTGGGGGGGTTTATCCCCCTTTACCCCCCCTTCCGGTGGTCCGATCGGGCTGGTTTACGAACTCGTCCGAATAATTACTACTTTACACGTCCATGCCAAATTTCATTAAGATTGGACCATTTTTACGCGAGTTATCGTGCTTAAAGACACATATATATATAGATATATAGATATATATATATATTTATGAAAATGGACGAATAGTGTTTTTGGCATCTGGGGACCTCAAAAAGAAAAGTTATGATGGTCTCGGGCTTAGGTCTTACCATGAGACCTACGGTAACAGCTTCTTCCCTATAGGGGAAATTCGCTAAAAATCAAACCATCTTTCTTTAACCTGGAAAGGTCCCATCACTATTGATTGATCTCTCTTGTGAAACTAAAAGCACAAGGTGATATTTTTTGGGAGACTTTGCTTGAAAGATGAGCACAGGATGAAAGTGATACTTTGATTGAGCATCGTTGCTGACCAGCTGGTTCTTAAACCAGGAATACAGGAATTTTTAGTTTGGAAAAATTCAGAAGTATACTAGGAACTCAATATTTTAAAGGTACTGCTTGAATTTTGTTTAGGTCTATCATTATTTGTTCAGACGTGAGTTACAACAATATTGCAAGGGAATTTTAATAATTCTTTGAAGACTGAAATGACTTGACATTATTCCCTTTATTCATTTCAAATCTAGGTAGGCCTATAAGCAAGTCATGTAGCCAAACAAAAACAAAAAAATTAAGGGGAACTTTCCTGATTGTCTTTTAAACCCTGAGGTAAACAAGATTCCCACCCATACTGTTTTGCTTGTCAAAGTTTTAAAGATCAGTAATTGATAAGGCAGATAATAGTTTGTTTAATCCATTACATATAGCACTCACTGACTAATAAATTGCAATTCAATAGCACCTGTACCTCTAAATATACAATTTTTTTATTACTATTGCAAAGATCAATTATTATCTAATGAATTAATTTTAATGTATATATTCTGTAGTTCATAATTCCAGGAAATCAAGGCTCCTGATAACTTCACCACCTGATTTAGGCTTAATTGTTTGGCCCAAATATTTGTAACTGGATGCATCATTGCATGAAGAATTAACATAAAACTAAGTTAGTCCAATATCTTTACAACAATAGGCCAAATGCAAAATTTAATTTTTCAGACATATTAACTTGTTTCAGTTAATACTTGAAGGTTGACAGATAAACAATGCAGTAGCGCATATTCTTAAACTATTTCCAGTAATGAGTTTTAACTCATGTAATAAATAACTGTAAAAGAGTGGAAGTAACCAGCCATAATATTTTTACATAAATTTTTGTTTGGACAAAGCAAATCATTTTTGAACCAATATAGGTATATGACAGAGCAGTCAAGTTTGTGCTTGACACATTGCGAGTGGGGCATTCTGATAGTTCAGCTGCCGCCTCGCCGCCGTATCGAGGTGAGATGGCGGGGGAAATTTTGTATCACCTTATACACAAAATGGCTGTCAACCAAGCACAATTGATTGCAAATTTGATTTATTTTGTCAAAAATATGCAGAGTCTGAATAACAATACTGATCAAGAATTTCTTCTGCTATCAGAATAAAATGAAGGCAGGTCAAGTCGACCGACAACTTAAGAAGAGGCTGGAGTAGATAAATCAGATTTAAAAATTCATTGAAGGCTAGACAATTTTTTTGTCATTGACTAAAAGTATATTAACAAACTAATCACAGAACCCGTTACGGTTGGCTACATGAGGATAGGGATTGTAAGTAGGCCTACATAAAAAATGGATGCTGAGAGAAATAACTGATCTTTGGAAAATTAAATCTTCTTGCTTCAATTTTTTCCCAAATCATTCAGCGGTTGAAAGTTATGAAATGATCCGCTGCTCTAGTTCTAGCTCGGTTGCAGAGTTTACTGACTGACAATTAGTTGAAAAACTGATCAAGTTAATACCTCATTCTTTCATTGCCAAAGAGCAAACTAAGTTTTTTAAAGATTCAAAGGAAGATATTCCCTCAGATACAGATACAGTCAATGGATTTCAGCGAAAATTATGCTTTCACAATACAAGACGAGGTTCAAGGATACCACTGGACATCAGATTCATGTACCCTCCATCCTGGCATGGTCTATTTAAAAAATGAAAACAATGATAAACATATTTTACTTCTTTGCATTATATCTGATGACCTACACCACGATGTAGGTATGGTACATAAATTCAGAAAAATGTGATTGAATTTCTTAAGAAAGAATATTCTCAATTGAAAATGATTCATTACTTCAGCGATGGGTGTGCTGCACAATATAAGAATAAACTCAATTCCATAAACCTGTGCATGCATAAAAATGACTTTGAAATGAAAGCTCAGAGGATAGGACAGAAAGTCTCCAACGGAACATGGATAGGCAAATCTTGTTTTTGAGTTTTACCAGTTGAACGTTAAAAATATAACATTCCTTTTTATTTCTAAAGATACAGTCGATTCAACCCGCCTCAGTTTGGAAAATCGCTTTAACAATCGCACGAACTTTATCATTTCATAACTTTCAACCGCTGAATGATTTGGGAAAAACTGATACGAGAAGAATAAGTACCAATGAAAAATCAACCCTTACTTTTTAACCTAATCAGTCATGATAAAACTTTAATGGTTTAATGGTGAAAATTGAAGATTTGTATCCTGGTTGTTATATTGCATGCATTTATGACAGCTTATGGTATTTCGATATTGTCAGTTAAGTGAATACTGAGGAGGAGGATACAGGGGGGGATTATGACGCCAGAATTTTTTGGGGGGGATTTTTTTGTTTTGTTTACTGTACAGGTAAAACGTACTACAACTAATTTTTCCTAATAAATTGTCAAAAATAAATTAATTGCTACACTATTTAAATTTGTATATAAATTAAAATTATTATTTTCAATGTGCGAAATAGGAATATACAACATAAACATGCCCGCAAGGAACGACTGTCCAGTGTATACCGTCAGCGTTCCTGTACACTTGTTTCTTCCGTGGCGGCCGCGGCACGCAAGCAGCCGAATTGGCTCAGTCAACGAGACTCTCTCCAAACAAACAAAAATAAATTATTAATTCTTTCAACCTGTCCTATTTCCTATCGATAAATTACTCAACTACTTCCAGGGGGAAATGCAAATTTGCTTTGGTAGGCCCTACTCTTAAAAAAGTAAAATTAATATTTCCCCCCCAACCTTGACAATTTAAAACTTATTTTGAGGAGGGAGGGTGCATTGAAATGTATACAGTAATTTCTTTTACCGGGGAAATGTAAAAGTGACAACACAACAAAATCTTCATTCAGAAATCTATAATAGCAAAATGAACGATTCCCCCCCATCGGCCCCCATTTGACGTTTTAAGGATTATTTTTAGGGGGAAAGGTTACGTTGAAATGGACAGTTACTTCTTAGCGGGGAAATTGAAAACTGGTAACACAACAAAGTCTTCAATCGGTCACCTAATAGCAACATTAATGATTCCCCCTCAATATAGCTTTGACGTTATAAAGATTATTTTTTGGGGGGATGGGTGTGTTTAAATGAACAGGTCCTTTTTAGGAAGGAAATGAAAAAATGGTAATACAACTAAAACTTCAATCAGTCAACTAATAGCAAAACGAATTATTCCCCCTTCCATATAGCCTTGACGTTTCACACGTTATTTCTAGAGGGGGACTTTGAAAAGAACCATCACATTTTGGGGGGGGGAGTAAAAATGGTGATAAAGCAAAATTTTAATCTGTCATCCATCGCTAAATTAATAATTCCCCCCCAACCTTGACGTTTTAAAGATTATTTCTAGAAGGGAGGGTGCATTGAAATGTATACAGTAATTTCTTTTACCGGGGAAATGTAAAAGTGACAAACGATTCCCCCCATCCATCTTTTTATTACTGCTGTAGTTAAAAAGTTTTTAAATATTTAGGAGCAGGGTATTGTAAAAATTGAAAAACTTCAATTTAAAAATGAAGTAATAACAGCTTCATGACAGAATGACATATTTTCGCCAAAAAAGGATGAAATAATTCTTAATTTATTCCATTAAATTATCGACCAGCCACGTAATGTGGAATGAACTCACAAAAATTCAGAATTTTAGTGCTTTTTGTAAGTGGGGAAAACTTGGGATAGTGGATAGTGGCCAGGGTCAGTTGCTGTGGTTGTGGGTATTGTTATTATGTTGACACGTTGTCAAGTTGCCTGCTGTATAGGCCTACATGTGATGGATGTTTATGATTAAGGGTTAGATCATGGCCTTATAGTACAAATGAGAGCGTCAGTCGTGTATTGGGACAGTGGTTTAGTGAACGGTTGGAGTGAAGCTTATGATAGAAGGAAATATTGACTTTTTTGGAGGTAGCTACCTAATGTCCTCGTTTACGTATTTTAGTATTTATGATAAGACGAAATGCCTCAAGTTTTCGGGCCAAGGCTCAAGAATGGTAAAAGGCTACACTTGAATTCTTCCCCAGACGATGTTCCTGAAATAACTGACGACTAATAAAATCGAAGTTTAATAAAAATAATATTTTTTAAGTAATTAATATTATTAACTTTTAGTCGGGAAAATGTTTAAAATTTGAAAGTGATGTAACTCATGGTGTAAAGAAAATTATATAACTAAAATTAACCCAGATTATTTTTAATGTCCTCTGCTTAAATAGGATGTCATAAATATATGTTGTGCGAAGGGGGGATATTTGATAGATTTTGGAAACTTTTGGGGGGGATTGGCGTCATAGCTCTTGGGGGGGATCGGCACCCCTGGTTATACTATTAAATTTTTGCATCCAAATGGACCATCATAATCATTTTTCTGGTCCAAAAGAGATGTTTGTGCTGTGCCCATTCCACATAAAATCAAAGTTGTTGATGCCCCAAAAACCATAACTGGAAGAATCTACCAATTCTGTCAAGACTGTTTAGCAAACGTTGACTCCATCTTTAAAAATATTGAAGATAGTTAAAGGAAATGTTCCAGGTAG